>CM055065.1:50683019-50725912 GCA_029204045.2 Tillandsia leiboldiana
ATATTTGAACGTACATAAAAGTAGGTACGTATGAGTTGATATATAACTCTCTTTTGTATGGACAATAATTAGCTAGGCCTCATTTGGTATTATTGTTGTATTTTTTTTTTTTTTTTTTTTTTTTAACACAAATTTCGTGTTGTAAACTCATATTCGACAACAAAAAATAAAATAAAATTAAATAATAATTTTTTAAATAATTTTGAAAAGATATCATTGGAATTCAAAGCTAATCAACAATTACCAAATTAAACAAAATAACATTAACTATTCAATCACTTATTAGAATTTTTATTTAAAAATTAAAATAACTAACAATGATTTTGAAGGAAAATTTGATGAGCAATTTTTTTGGTTTCTTCATACACAAGTTGAGCAATTATTATTTAATAAGATGCTGTATATGAAAACTAATTTATTAAATGTATTTTAAAATTTATTTTGAAAACAATAACTTTACTTTTTGTTCAAAAACAGAAGCATATACTCAATATATAATAAATTACGGAAAAAAATCTAAAAGTGATCGAAAAAGGATCAAATTTGGAAGTAATCACTATTAAATGGTTCTACCACAAAAATGAGTAACTAGAAAGCTCCACAAAGCAAGGGAGAATGAAAAAGGTATTAGAGATCTCGAGTTGGCATTTAATTCCTCCCCACCTCTTTTTTTTTTTTTTTTTTTTTTTTTTTTTTTTTTTTTTTTTTTTTTTTAATTGCATTGTAATATTAGCCAGTTGTCCATGTTCTAGAAACAACCAGATAATTTATTTAAAATTTTAAGTAAAAAATATAGTTATTTATTGTTTTCATTTATGTGATACTTATATTTCTGAGTGTCTTTGGAGACATGAGATGCCAAATAGAGTAAAACAACTTGTGGGGACAAATTGTTGTTAATTAATAAATCAGAGATTATTAAATTTAATATTATTTGGTCAATAAATCACTGGTCAAATTTACTAAATATCAGATTTTGTCTACATGTGGGGCATGTTGAATGGTGCACTTGCACAATTTGTAATGGTTGATATATATCTTGTCAATTCAGAAATTCTAGATAATCTAATCATGTGAGTTAAAATTAAGACAAAAAATACAGATCCTTCGGTTCTAATATTTTCTTAAATTAAAATTATTGAGAATATCTTAATAAAAAAATGACTAATGCTTAATCTTTAATTATCTTTTTGGCCTGTTTTCTATTAAATAGTACGAAATAATTATTATTTTTCAAAAATTTAAGTTAGAAAACGATATTTTTATATTTTTATATTTAACACTTTTTCTTAAGTTTGGAGTGGAGATTTTTATTTTTATTTTTATTTTTATTTTTATTTTTTTTTATTTTGAGAGAGAAAAGTAGTATACTATCCGTTTGGTTTATTTTTTTTTAAAAATAAACTTAGTTAGAAATATAAAGCAAAGATACTAATCATCAAATTCTTTGCCACTTGTGCTAGGGACTCTGTGAGTCAGGACTTTTTAATATTTAAAAATAACACTTTTATATTTTTATATTTAACACTCTTTCTAGGTTTGGAGTCGAGATTTTTTATTAGACTCATGACGTGAATTTGAATTAAATGAAAGAAAATCACTAATGCTAGAAGTCTGATAATTTGACTTAAACTTAGAAATTTTTTTTAATACTATATTAAATAATATGAAGTAATTATTTTTTTTTTCAAAAAATTAAGCTAGTACTATATATTCTACTTCAAAAATTTAAGCTAGTATAAAATAATATTTTTATATTTAATATTTTCTGACACAATTCTAATAAAATTATGCTTAATTTGTTCTAATATGCAAAATTTCACAATTAATAATTTCCCCGTATAAAATATAACAGCTAGGGATGGGATCCGCAGTGGAGACTCTATGCGGACAGGCGTACGGCGCGCACAAGTACGAGATGCTCGGAACATATCTCCAACGGTCAACGGTCCTCTTAACCGCCACCGGGATTCCACTCGCCGTAGTCTACGCCTTTTCCCGCCCGATTCTACTTCTCCTCGGCGAGTCCCCCGAAATCGCCGAGGCCGCATCAATTTTCGTGTACGGACTCATCCCCCAAATATTCGCGTACGCCACAAACTTCCCCATACAAAAGTTTATGCAGGCGCAAAGCATCGTGGCACCGAGCGCGTACATTAGCATGGCCACGCTTATCGTGCACCTGCTGCTGAGTTGGGTTGTGGTGTACAAAGTTGGTTTGGGTCTTTTGGGGGCCTCGTTGGTGCTGAGTTTTAGTTTTTGGATCATAGTCGGTGCCCAGTTTGTTTACATCGCGACGAGCCCGCGGTGCCGGTTCACGTGGACCGGGTTCACGTGGAAGGCGTTCGCCGGGCTCGGCGAGTTCTTCAAGCTGTCGGCGGCGTCGGCGGTGATGCTCTGCCTCGAGGCCTGGTACTTCCAGGCGCTCGTGCTTATTGCCGGACTCCTCGAGAATCCGGAGCTGGCGCTCGATTCGCTCTCCGTGTGGTAAGCGTGCGCATCCCCTTGTAGTAGTATTCTGCTGTTGGTATGTTTGATCCTACTTTTACTTCATTTTATTTATAGTATTAGTAGTTTGATACAACGCTAGGTAACAAATATACTTTAAAGTTTATGGTGCTATGGTTAGTAATGTTTAAAAAGGCAAATCAAATAACTAGCTGAAAATATTATTAGGTTAAAAATTGGTTTTTAACTAGTGACATTAGCATGCTGTCATAAGTATTTAATTATTATTTTAAATTTTATTATATAGAAAAATATATTTTATAGATACTAATTTTTAGATAAATTAAGCAGCTATAAGTTGTTTTTTTTATATATATAAAACTAATATATTAATAGAAAATAAAATTAATTAAGTTGATTTTAAATTGTTGGATTTTAATATAATTTGGTAAAAAAAAAAATCGGTAAGTTCGATAATTGAATCATCCTTTCGAATAGTTCAAAATAATCTTTTGACTTATCCAGTATAAAGTATTGAATTGAATTGTTTATAAAATTTGATCATGATTATGATCGAACTAATCAAACTGACCAATTAGACTCGATTTTTAAATCATCGACGATAAGTAGGAATGCGCTTGGGAGGTTCTCTCAAAGATAGCGCCTCTAACTTAGTGCTTCTTATTTCATCTTGCATGTAGATTTCTACTGTAAAATTTTTTTTAATGGTAAATATTAATTTACTATCAAAAATTCAGAAACTAGAGCCTCGTTTTTTTGAATATAAATGTAGGAGTCAAATCTCTGATCTGAAAGTCAACATCTGAATATATAACAACCAATAAATTGGTGGTAGTTAGCATTGAGTTATCACAGGATGGTGGCTAATTAATATTGACAAGCACACGATTCTTACCTACACACACTGGCACAAATTAAGTAGAACACCATTTATGAATCACAACTGTTCAAGTTGCATCTCAATTACCATTTCCTTGTAAGGAATAAATGATGGTATCCACTTTTGAGGGAAACAAGTAGAGGGATCTAAATCCTGTAGTATTAAATTGTGTCACCTCTATAGTTGGAAATTAAGTACAATTTAACATTTCTTTGGAACAAAAATATGGAAGGTAAAAATGTACAAGGACCATCTGAATTGGCATTTCAAGAACCACAGCTGCATCCCTGATCGATATCATAAAATTGATAGTGATTCTACAAATTATAACTATTTTGAATGCTTCTTTAACTAGCCGAGGCGCGCCCCATTTTTCAGGACCTTTTATTCCAGAATTATTTTAGTCCTAATATAATTAACTTTCTTAATTTTTTAAATTTAATCATCGTTTAAAATATTATAGTCCAATTTAAAAATTTAGTCTTATTATTAATTATATATAGCACTATTCAAAATTATAAGGGTGTCAAGCTTCTGGAAATATAATTTTTGTTAATTATTGATATAATGGTTTATAGTTGACAGAGCAATTAATTTTGACTAATTTTCTACATAATTAAGAAAAATAAGTTTGATAAAAACAATTGAAACTAAAAGTCTAAAAGAACATTAATTTTTTTTAAAAAAATTGAAGAACTCTTTTTTTTAAAAATGACATATAGTTGAGGACTTGAAGGGGGCGCGTCTCCATACGTTTTCCATGGCATAGAAAAGGGGAGTGAATGCTCTACAACTCAATTGGCTCTTTTAATTAAGTTTGGTATTTTGGTTTGAATAAAATGAAAATGTGTTTTTTTTTTTATGTATGGAAATATTTATTTTTTCCATGAAATATTTGTTTGTTAATATTAATGTGTTTTTGTTGCAGCATGACGATATCAGGTTGGGTATTCATGATCGCGGTCGGGTTTAACGCTGCTGCAAGGTTTGTATTCTCTTACTATTGTAGCTTTTTTTTGCTTTTAATTTGTTATTCATAAATGATGCTTCTAATCTAACGACGAAAAATTTAATAGCACAAAATAATTGGTGTTATCGATAGTATAATAACCGAATATATATATATATATATATATATATATATATATATATATATATATATATATATATATATATATATATATATATATATTCGGTAACTTATTAGCATGAACTTCGATGAAACTTTTGAATAGTGTGAGAGTGAGCAACGAACTTGGCGCTGGAAACCCTAAATCCGCTGCATTCTCGGTGTTGGTGGTGACGGTGTTATCGTCTATAATATCAGTGATACTAGCAATAGTGATCCTCTGCCTCCGCGACTACATAAGCTATATATTCACTGAGGGTGAGACGGTGGCCCGTGCCGTCTCCGACCTTTGCCCGTTGCTCGCAATCACCCTCATCCTCAACGGAATCCAACCCGTCTTATCTGGTGAGAAATTCTTTCTCCAATATGTTAACCTTCTTATCATTTATTGGTAAAGTACTCGTCAACAAGCTTTTAATTTGTTTGGTTCGACTAGAGCTTCTAAAATATGTATTCTAATTAAAAAGTTACATATGCTTAGCAATAAAAAAATTTAAAAATAAGATTTCTTCTTAAAATTTATAAGTTACCATCAAAAGTGAGTATCATGTAGAAGAATTTGCAAGGATAAAAAGTATTTACTTTTCTTTTACTGTTTAATTAATTAGATTCTTATATATAATAATCTAATTGATTTGTTTACAATAATTATTGTTTAGGTGTGGCTGTTGGATGTGGATGGCAACAATTTGTAGCATATGTTAATGTTGGATGCTATTACATTGTTGGGGTGCCCCTTGGAGTTCTCCTTGGTTTCAAATTTAACTTGGGTGCAAAGGTAATTAAGTAATTAGTTTACAAATTAAAATTGCATTCACATATTTGCACTCCTAGTATTGCTATATATATATTCTATGGACATTAATACATCTCCCTTAACTGTTAACTCATCATGATTTGATTCTTCATATATATATATACATTTTCAGTTCAAAGTGTTAGTCCTGATCTAATAACTTGATGTTTTCATCAATAATTATGTTTTTTACCATCCTTCCCCTATAAATTTAATCTCTCCAATGCCATAGAGAGCAAAATTCATGAAAATGAATTAAGGATCACTGGTTAGGTTAAGTCATGGACTAATTAAGCTGTTAGAATGAAATTTATATGGTATTATATCAAAATTATATCCTAAAGTACATGGTTAATTGCTCTTTTTTTCTTTTTTTTTTTCTCTTTTTTTTTTTTTTTTTTTTTTTTTCTTGTTTAGGGAATATGGGGAGGAATGATAGGAGGTACATTTATGCAAACCCTTATCCTGCTGTGGGTTACCTTCCGAACTGATTGGAACAAAGAGGTAAATTCTAATTTCTTCTCTTTGGAGTTTAATTAGTCATGCATAATTGGTATAAAGTAATTAATATTTGGTGGGTTAATTGTTCATTTTGTGATTGTCCAATAAAGTTAATTTGTTCTCTTTATTTGATTCTTCACTTCTTCATTAAATTAACTTATCTCAAGCTTAGCTAACAAATTAAGCATGACCACATAAGTTCTTTATCTGTTGGATTATGTAAAATCATGTTTCGAGTCCATATGGATTTGATCCAATCTTGTTCCTAAAGATTAGGGATGATTTAGGAATATCTTAAAGATAATTCTTAAGAGAATATGGACGACGACTAGAAGTGATTTAAAATCTCGGATGGACGGTGGAGATCGTTTCCTATTAGAAGTAGGTTTTTAGAGTTATATTAACTCTTGCGATTCATCTTTTATTTTTTAGATCTTCATTGAAAAATCCTAATTGAGAGGAAAAACGTGGAGAGCCTCCGTGAGAGAGTTTCTTGTAATCCAATTTTACTCCTTGTACTTTTGTGCCGTGGATTAATCGAATAACGCATTGAGGTGGTCTTGCCCGTGGACGTAGGTTGACGCATTGTTGGCCGAACCACCCAATTCTCGTGTCCTTCCATTCCCTTGTTTGTTCTATTTCTTTTGTTATTCTCATGCTTGTTTTCTACAATCGTTTTTGCCTACTTTCATCTACGAAAGATTCTGTTTCCGCTGCGCTCGTGTGCTGTGTGGGTTGAAGTGTGCTCGGTAATCCCACGGCCGGTCCCCCTTCATTATCAAGGTTGCCGAACACATTTGAAAACCTTAGTTCACCAAATATTAATTGGTGCATGTGACATGCCTCGTCGCAATGCTCTATGATGATGAAATATTCAAAATTTATTTATTGCAAAAAATTGACAGTCGTTGATGATGATCACTTAAGTTGATCCAACAATTTGAATAATAATCTCTATTTTGTTCATTTACAATATATAAAAAAAATATTTGTCATAGTTTTAAGGAAGAAAAATATAGAAAAAAATCATGAATTTATTTATTTATTTATTTTATTTTTTTGGCATAAAAATAATATATTTCGTATATTTGGTTCTGCAGGTGCAAGAAGCTTTAAAAAGATTGGACAAGTGGGAGGATAGAAAACAACCGCAACCGCTCCTATCAAATGACGAGAACCAATAATCGATATATTGATCGATGTGAGCTCTTCAATTTGGCATTCACCATGGAAATATCGTCGGAAATGGAGATAATAGCTTACATGAAGTGATATTTGAAGGCTATTTAATGCATCCACATTGGATTGAAAAGGATGTATAATTTCCTTTGAAGGAAGGCGAGTATATATATAAGGGGAGTATATATATACACGTACTCTACGAGAGATTTAAGCATGAGATTTACTGGAGTTTGCACTTTGTGCAGCTCTACCATAAATTTCAAGAATCTAATCTAAGCATCCATTTCAATTTTTATTATAATATTATAGGATTTGTTTCAATATGACCATTAATTATACCCAACCAATTTTCTGAAAAATTCAAAAAGTTGGCCTTTTCAAAAAAAAAATAATTTGGAGGACTCAATTATTGATCTACAAAATTCTTCTATTAAAGAGAGGGAAATTTTTGCGTACTCATGAAATAGTGCTACTACTAGGAAACAAGTGCAAAAAGTCCAAGTCACAAGAGACTTTTTTTTTTTTTTTTTTTTTTTTGAGCAAATTTTATTGAGTACCAATTCCCTTTTTCAAAAGAAAAACATTAACTAATAACTAATAAGGCACACAAAGAATCTACTTTATTATCAACCGTCCTAATACAAGTGGTAAAAAATTTGATGGTTGATATCTGAGACCTAAGTTTAAAATTTAGTTGTTTCACATTTTTAGTTAAATTTATTTCAAAAATAAACGAATCGGATAGTATGTTATTTTTCTCTCCCAAAAAAAAAAAGAATCCACTCCACTGAGTTTTTTAAAGTTTGGTGAACTTTTACATACATGTAAAGATATTTTATAAGTTTCAGTAAAAGAAAATATGTATATCAAATTTCTCATTTTTCAAATTAATTTTAATGAAACATCATTGTATACTATAGGCACCTTGACTTCAATAACATTTTAGCACTTTCGAATGTGATGCAACATACCAAGAATGGTGGCACATCTTTTTCTACATGAGAAGCTACTATTGGCTTATGTTTCTTCATTAATTCTCTTTTGTCTGATATATATAGGTTCTTTCATACAGGAAAATATATGTAGCTCACCTTTTGTTCTTATCACCAACTTTGATCAATGAGTTTTGTAAATATGTGCATGCCAAATGGAAAAGTTGGATTCTTGATTTTGACTTTGCATTCAACTCCTTCCACACTTGTAACATCCTCTAGATAATGGAATCACACTCTCTACAAAAATTACTTATTAAATGCATAGAAAATTTTCTTAGTATATATATTAGTATAAAATATACATCAGACCTGATCAAATGTGTACTGCATAATTTGAGTTCGATATACTTGTCTTATCTTGTTTTTAAAGCTACTTAACATGTTTGTTTGTTCCCTTTTTTTTTTTTTTTTTTTTTTTTTTTTTTTTTTTTTTTTTTTTTTTATCAATAGTAAAAACTATTGAAATATTAAAATTATCATTTTGAAGTTTTTGAAATATAACGATTATCTCGTATTAATTTTAAATGATATTAGAACTGAAGTTTCTGATTTCCAATACCGCAAGACTTCTAGTATAATTAATTTCTTCCTAATTAATTCAAGTTCACGTTTTGGATCGATCCAAAAAAATATCGAGCCCAAACGTAAAGTTTTCTCGCAGCTTAAGCTCTTGGGCTGCGTTTGATTCAGATATAAGTTAAAACTGTTTATTTCAAAAATAAATATAAACTCAGAAACAAGTAGGAATAAAATTAATTTTATATTTAATTAGATGAAAATTAAGATGTTTTCGGAAATAAAAAAATTGCATTTGAATTGTTAGATTGGATAGTAAAAACAAAAATAATTATAATTTTAAAATAATAATATTTTATCTAATTAATTAATATAAATAAATTAATTAAATATTAATTTAATATATTTAATTAACTATTGTTAGATAATTCTAAATATTAATTGATAAATTAATTAACAATAATAAATATTGTTAATAAATAATTTAATAAATTAATAAATTAATTAGTTAGTTATCTAATAGCTAGATAATTAATTAATAAAATAATTAGATTAGTCAAAATATTAGATTAATTAAAGAGTTATACAATAATTAAAATTATATTTATTTTAATTAAGCTTATTCTCAAGTGGTTACAAGTTTGTTCCAATAAAAAGACAACAGTAGTTCCAATGTTATACAAGCTTATTCTAGAAAGATGAGAAAAGACTGAAACAAAACTAAACACGTTTAAGCTTACATAAACGCGTGAATCCGTAGCGATTCACGAAATCCAATACAAGAGGTGGGACCTTAATACAACACCAACTCAATCAGGGTTCTTATTTGGCCAATAGGCTACTGATATCGATCAGTACTACAACCATGCCAGCGCCCGCGTAAACTGTTACCACCACCTCTGCCGGAATACTCGTGAATCCCATACTATATCACACTGATCAGGGATAGGACACAACTCGACCAACCATACCGTACTCGAGCTTCTAACCTCGCATTCTTGCGTAAGTCACAAGTCATCCTAAGGCTCAATCCATTGGTAACAAAACTAAACTTCTCTGATACAACGATAGCACAAGAGCTTAAGCTATACAACAAGTATAGTGATCTGTCACCAATGGGATCAGAAAACGGGAACAGTAGTTCCAAGGGGTAGAATTAGAGAAGCATGACATATCAAAAACCCTAAATCCTAAACAGTAGTTCCAACGTTAATTAAGCTTACCGTTCTCACTCATAACTAAATGCGTTTGAAAAATAAGACTGAAACAAGATTTTATTTCAGATCTTATTTCCGAACCAAACACTACTGGCTTGGAATACAACGATTATTTTGTATAATTTTACAAAAACTAATTTGCTAGTACCTTAATTTATATTTTAATCTAGCGTATTTCTCACAAATATTTACTCTATCATATAGCGGATGTACATCAGATTGATTTAATGTCCTCTTCAAATGTTGAGAGCGCTTAGAATTGAAACTAATGCTATATTATATATTTAAAAAATTAGTCTGATAGAAAATAACTTACAAATTATAAACTAGTATTTAGAACATGTGTATATAAAGTGTTGGCTAAAGAAATTACATATCACCTTCTATTTATTGGTGGTGAAGCATATAGCTGTACTATATATATATATATATATATATATATATATATATATATATATATATATATATATATATATATATATATATATATATATATATATATATATATATATATATATATATAATTGAGCTCCTATATTTGTAAAAGTACCAAGTTATTTGTGATTGTGAGTTTTTTATCCTTGGATGTAAGAATGTGCGGTTAGGATGATGGTAGGCCCCTTAGGTTTAGTAGGTGGTTGGTGGAATAGTATGATATAAGGGATAGAATTAATCAAAAGTTAGATCTAATGGTAGAAAACTTATAAGCACCAATTGCTTGATGCTTGTACAAGCTCAGTAGCCAGACTATATAATATATATATATATATATATATATATATATATATATATATATATATATATATATATATATATATATATATATATATATATATATATATATATATATATATATAGAGAGAGAGAGAGAGAGAGAGAGAGAGAGAGAAAGCTAGGCTGGAATACTATTAATAGTACTAAGTCATTGATGTTATTAAGTTTTTAACCTTTAGATTAAAAGATATATGGTTGAGATGATAGTGGGCCTCTTGGGTTTAATAGGTGGTTGGGAAAATAGTAAAATCTAACGGGTGAAAATAATCAAAGGGGTTGATCTAAGGGTAGAAAACTTGATAGCACCAATAACTTGGTGCTATTAATAGTATTCCAGCCTAGCTCTCTCTCTCTATATATATATAGAGCTAGGCTGGAATACTATTAATAGTACTAAGTCATTAGTACTATTAAGTTTTTAACGCTTGGATTAAAAGATGTGTGGTTGAGATGATAGTAGGCCCCTTGGGTTTAATAGGTACAATGGTTAGAAAATAGTAAAATCTAACGGATGAAAATGATCAAAGGGCTTGATCTAAGGGTAGAAAACTTGATAGCACCAAAAACTCCGTACTGTTAATAGTATAGTAGCCGGACTCTCTCTCTCTCTCTCTCTCTCTCTCTCTCTCTCTCTCTCTCTCTATATATATATATATATATATATATATATATATATATATATATATATATATATATATATATATATATATATATATATATATATATATATATAGTAGAGCTTATATATTTTTAAAAGTATAAGTTAAATTATACTTATAAATTTTTTATCATAAAATTTGTATTGAAATTTGTGCAATTATACTTACTCTTTCTCTCAATACAAATTTAATGGTAAAAAATTTACAAGTATAATTGGGCTTCTACTTTTGAAAGTATATAAGCTCTACTCTATATATATATTGAGAGAGAGATCAGAGTAAAGTTTATATGCTTTTAAAAACACAAGTCCATCCATACTTGTAAATTTTTTACCATTGGATTTGTATTGAAATTTATATTTTTTACTTTATCTTTCTATCTCTTTAGTTGACTTTACAAAAATACAAATCCCTAAGCTTACTGTATATATATAGAGAGAGAGAGAGCAGAGCTTGAGAGAGAGCAGAGCTTATATGCTTTTAAAAGCACAAGCCCATCCTTGTGAATTTTTTACTATTAAATTTATATTGAAATTTGTATTTTTTTACTTTAGCTTTGTCTTTTTTTAGTTGACTTATTTATAAAAATACAAATCTCAATACAAATCTAATGATAAAAAATTTGCAAGTATGCATGAACTTATATTTTTAAAAACATATAAGCTCTACTCTCTCTCTCTCTCTCTCTATATATATATATATATATATATATATATATATATATATATATATATATATATATATATATATATATATATATATTTGACCCCTTGAATTAGCTGTTGCTAAATAAATTTGTCACTTTCAAAGGATACATTATTGATTTTCATGTCACTCTCACTGAGTTCTCCTTTTTCTCCTGTTGTGTCTCTATGCACTTTTCCTCCTCCTCCTCCTCCTCTCTCCTCTCTCTCCTCTCTCTCTCTCTCTCTCTCTCTCTCTCTTTTCTAGATGTTCTCTTCCTATAAAGCATATTTTTTTGGCAGTGAAAAACATATGGAATCACATATAGCAGCAGGACAAATTAAATGTCTTTTCCTATAATTCTGTTTTTTTTTTTCTAGATGTTCTCTTCCGATAAAGCATATTTTTTTGGCAGTGAAAAACACATCGAATCACATATAGCAGCAGGACAAATTAAATGTCTTTCCCATAGTTCATCAGCTTAGGCTATTGCTTAAAATTTAATTAACCCTAACCTACTTTATGAGTAATGCTTAAAAGAAAACACTAGTTTCAACTGATTAATTTTTCTGGATCGCCAAATTAGAAGAGACAATAAGAAAAGAATTGATTATTAATATAGCGAAAGCAATTTTGATTTTAATTTTTGCGTCAGTCCATTTAATGTACTTATCGGTAATCTAGTATTTGTTCCGTCATCAGATTTTATGAATTCGTAATTCGCTCCGGTATCAATTGTTGGGATTTCGCAACGAAAACGTCAAATTAAAATTTTACTATAAACCCGTGTTGGGGCCGAAAAGTTGCGATCGCGATTGGCCCCGTGCGGGGTGACCCTCTGAGTGTGATGCACCGCGTACCAATAGATCAAGCGATCGGACCGAGAAGAAATCTACTCCACCGGATTCTTCTCAATCAACTCTTCCGACCGTTCGGTCGGAATCAACCTAATCGGGGTGTGAGGCAAAGAGGATTCGGCCTAAAGTAGCCGAACCGAGAGAGGTGGAGGCAAAGATATGACAACAGCTAAGGAGCTGATGTAGAAATTGTATTGATTGATGTGTGATTACAATAGGAGAACCGGTAGCCAATTATAATTAAGCATACTTTTAGGAAATGCGATAAAAGTTATCTAGGAAAGCAGTAAGTGTAGGTATTGAAAGGTATGAAAAAGTAGGGGATGGTCCTAGCTTACGAGGTTGCAGGATCCTTTTTTTTTCGATGGCTTGAGTATTTATACATTCCTGAGCCAAATGTATATTCATCGATTTGAATAATCGACGTGATTTGAGGGAATCATCGTAAATTCCTCAACTACTTTTCTTTTGAGTCAAACTTGCTCAAATAGGATAGTAATCGTTTTCCCGTCCAAATTCATTCCCTAATTGTCGCGCCGGAACATGATATTCAGCGCTTTCCGATGCTGTGCGCTGCTTGCCGTTCCAGAGTTAGTTACGAGATTTGCGCCCAAATCTCGCACTTCTTCATTTCAGAGTCTTTCCTATTTCGGCTCGAATAACCGAAGGTTGACTCTGACTTCGCCTTATTCGTCGCTTGACTGAGGTGGACTGCTGTTCATCTTCGGTCGAGGTCAATTCTGGATGAAGCGATAATCTTCTCGTCGATTGCTTCTCCTATCGGCTGATGCTTTTTAGCCGATGGCGTATGTAGCATGCTGCACATCAGAATCAATCATCTCCGATTTTTGCTGTCTGTGCCAGCGCTGACGTCTCCTCATCCTAATCCACGACAACTTTTTCTTTCTACCGTTTTAGCTCATTCAAATCATCTTTAAGTTTATGACAGTTGCACTTAATGTGACCTTTCCTGTGATAATAGAAGCACTCCACCTCTAATAGTGACTTTTTCTGTTCACCTTCGATCGCCGATATTTTTGCCTCCTTATTCGCTTTTACTATCAAAGCTATATCATGGCTCTGCATGCCGAACTTTTCAATCATTTTTTGTATCTCATTCGAAAGAAGCGCCGTTGTGGTTGCCTCCATACTAATAATCTCCTTACTATGCGACAACGTAGTCACCAGATGCTCATATGTCGTCGTTAACGAAGAAAGTAAAATCAGCGCCTTATCATCAACATCTAGATTGTCTCCGATACTGGTCAACTAGGCCACCATCTTGTTGAACTCGTTCAGATACTCATGTAGGCTAACCGTTTCTTACATCCGTAGCATGAATTGTCCCTACTTCAAATACAATCTGTGCGTCAAGGATTTGATCATGTACAGATCTTCCAATTTCTTCCACAATTTCGTTGGTGTCAACTCATTGGCTATGTTGTAAAGAATATCATATGCTAGCAATAGATAAAGTGTTTTCAACGGTTTCTACTCTATCTTCTTCCATGCTGCATCTGTTATCTCTGTCGGCTTTGCCCATTTCCCGTTCAACGTCTGGTCCAAATCCTACTGTACCAAAATAGCTCGAACTTTAATCTGTCACAAGCCGAAATTATTCTTGCCGTCGAACTTCTCGATTTCGAACTTCGTGGCCATCTCCGCCGATCTCCCCCAAAAATCAGTAATCTTTGGCTTCGATATTAAAAGTATCAAGTTATTAGAACTTGTAGGTTTTTAGCCCTTGCATGAAAAGATGCGTAGTTAGAATGATAGTTGCCCTCTTGGGTTAAGTGAGTGATTGGTGGAATAGAATGATCTAAGAGATGAAATCAGTCAAAGGAATAGATCTAACGGTAGCAAACTTATAAACACCAATTGGTTGGTACCTTTAAAAGTATAGTAACCGAACTCTCTCTCTCTCTCTCTCTCTCTCTCTCTATATATATATATATATATATATATATATATATAGTCCGGCTAGAATACTATCGATAGCACCAAACAATTGGTGCTATCAAGTTTTCAGCCGTTGGATGAAAAGATATGCGGTTGGGATTATAGTGGTCCCCTAAGATTTTTACTATTCAACCAACAACCTAGTAAACCCTAGGGGCCCACTATAATCTCAACCGTATATTTTTTCATCCAACGGCTAAAAACTTGATAGCACCGATGGCTTGGTGCTATCGATAGTATTCTAGCCTATATATATATATATATATATATATATATATATATATATATATATATATATATATATATATTATATTATATATATATATATAATGTTTGGTAAGTAAAAGCAGAATAAGAAGAATAAAAGGAATTAAGTTTTTAATTTATGATAAAAATTTTATTAGTATGATTTTAAATATTTAATTTAAGATATTTATTAAAAAAATTTATTAAAATTTATATATTACTTATATATATAAAAAAATTATTAAAAAATTGTTGGTTTTTAAAAATTTATAAATTTTTAAAAATTCAAAATTTTGTATATAAAAATAGGTATAAATTTTAAAATTTTAAAAATTTGGTATAAATTTATTAAAAATTAAAGTTAAAAATTTAAAATTTTAAAAATTTGTATAAATTTTAAAATTTTATAAATTTTTAAATTTATTAAAAATTAAAGTTAAAAATTTTAAAAGCTATAAAATTTAAAAATTCTCTAAAATTAAAAATTTATAAATATTAAAACTTTTAATTTTAATTGTCTCAAAAAATTACAAAAGTGGGAGCAAAAATTTTAATTTTTAAATTTATATAAATTTAAAAAATTTGTGTAAATTTTAAAATTTTAAAATTAATAAATTTTTAAAAAAAATTTAAAAAATATAAATTTTTAGATTTATTAAAAAATAAAGTTAAAAATTTTAAAATTTATAAAATAAAAAAAATAAATTTTAAATTTTATAAATTTAAATATCTTTAAATTTAAAATTTTATAATTAAGAAAAAAAAGAAAAGAAAGAGGTGGAACACTTGTTCCACCAAAAGGGGAACAGCTTATCCCTCCCCAACCAATTTATGTGTGTGGGGGGGGGGGGGGGGGGGGGGGGGGGGGGGGGGGGGGGGGGGGGGGGGGGGGGGGGGGGGGGGGGGGGGGGGGGGGGGGGGGGGGGATAAGATGGGGGATAACCCCTTTATCCCTCCTTATCCCAGTACCCAAACACCACCATAGAGTGCAATAATATATATACAAACATGTCATAAACAACAAGTTATTTAATGCACAAAATACATTAATAAACAATGTGATAATTATTAGACAATATAACACAAAGTGGTTTGTCAAGCATTAGATGATACAAAACATCAAAGCTGGTCCACCAAAATCCGAAAGACCAATGATAAGCTTACAGTCCAAAAGTAGTCTTGCAATTTTATAACATATCATTTTAAAAACCAGTTTACATACACTAGATCTTATCAAATATTTAAAAAGGTTGGCTCAATCTAATTCATTTATTTTAATAAATAAAGTTGATTCAAACATGGGACACTGGGGGAGAGGGAATTAGCGACAGCTGCTGCAGCTTGATAGATAAATTAGTTAATAAAAAAAAAATTGAGCAGAAAAAATAATCGCTGAGTTTTTTTAACAGTCGAGATTCGATAGTTCATGAAATACTTTGTCTTTGCGCCTAGTTATTGTTGTTGTTGATTTTTTTTATTTTTTTTTATTTTTGAAATGTATGAAATGATAATATATTATTTTATGCTACAAAAGTAAATAAAGTTGGTAGCTAGCTAGTATGCAAGGTAAATAATTTTTTTGTGAAAAAGAATAAATGAAAAGCAATTCCCAACGGGTAAATCCAAACTCCAAACCCGTATACATCCAATTCCTCCCGTATACATCCTATTCCTCCACTGCTATTACACATCCACAATTTGAGCCGCTCTCTCTCTCTCTCTCTCTCTATCTTTTTCTCTCTTCTCCTTTATCTTATCCTCCTGCATGGCGCAGCACGGAGGAGACGGAGAGGGGAGGGTGCACGCGCTGAGCGCGAAGCTGGAGGGGATGCTGACGACGGCGACGGATGGCGGGAGGTGGGCGAGGGCGGTGGGGACGGAGCTGCAGCTGCTGGGGCCCATCGCTGGGCCGGCGGTATTGGTGTACATGCTCAACAACGTGCTCTCTATATCCACGCAGATCTTCTCCGGCCACCTCGGCAACCTCCAACTCGCCGCCTCCTCCCTCGGCAACAACGGCATCCAAGTCTTCGCTTACGGACTCATGGTACCCGTCGACCATGCTCATACTTTTTATAAACTTTTTTTTTTTTTTTTTTTTTTTGAGAGAAAGGCAGCATGCTGCCGTTTCATTCATTGTGGAGTTGAATTCAGCAAAAGGGGGTGCAACCAACTGTTGTTAGGCAGTGTGCCCGAAAAAAAAAAAAAAAAAAAAAAAAATTAACCACAGAATCTGGCCCAGTACGATCGAAAGAGCCTGATATCGCGGATGGTTTGGCTAAGGGGGCGGCTCTGATTTTCGAAGATCCTTCTGTTCCTCTCCAACCAGCTGAACCACCACGTGGCTGCGATAGTGATGAGTGCTCTCTTGCCCAAGCCACCTATCTTGAGGGCGTGCGTATCCCACAAAACGTCGACACTACGCATGCTACGGATTTCCAGTTTGTTTGGTAGCAGAGCCCCTAGCAGCGCTTGAGCGGCGGTGCAGGAGACGAACAGGTGGTCCGCAGTTTCCTCGCTTCCATGACATAGAACACAAGTGGACGGCCCGGTCCAATTTCTAAGAAGGAGTAAGTCGCGAGTCAGTACCCTCCTTCTTAAGACAAGCCAAATGAAGATTTTAACTTTCAAAGGCGACTTGATTTTCCACAGCTGGACGAAACGGTAGTCAACTATACCGCTGTCTTGTAGGAAGCAATACAGCGACTTAACGGTGTAGATCCCAGACGACGCCCAACGCCAATGGAATACGTCCCTGCTGCCGACTAGGCGGAGGTTTGCCGAGGTCGATTTGAGCTGCTCAATCGCCCCGTTCAACCCCGGCGAACCAGGTGGAACACCATCCAAAATCTTGGTCCAGTTCCAACCGTTGTGCTCCATGCAGTCTTTCACCCGGAGGTTCTTGTTGGTAGCCAGGTGGTAGAGACCAGGAAACTGGGTCGACAGAGTTGAGTTCCCAACCCAAATGTCAGTCCAGAAGGCCGTCGATTCGCCGTTGCCAACCGACCGAGTTGTCCCGCATTTGAAGAGTTCCCTCGTTCCAACAACGCTTTTCCACCAGAGCGAGTACGGTTTGAACGAGGGGCCTTCGTTCAGCGGTCCTCTGCGTCGGTAGTAAAGGCCCTTCACTAGAGACCCCCAGGGGGTCCAATCGGCGGTGAAGAATCTCCACCATCACTTCGTAAGCAGCGCAGTGTTCATGCTCTCGAGGTCCAGGACCCCAAGTCCCCCGTCCTTTTTGCTTCTGCAGACAGTTTTTCAGTCCACAAGACAGCTTCCCCCTGTAGTAGAGCTCTGCCCTTTCCAGAAGAATGCTCTACGTATCATGTCGATACGCTTGAGGACCCAGACCAGCGCTCTGAAGACAGAGAAGTAGTATAGGGGGAGGTTCGAGATTACCGAGTTAACCATGATTAGCCTCCCTCCTTGCGAAAGCAACTTAGACTGCCACCCAGCGACTTTCTGCTCAATTCTGTTGATGATTAGGTGCCAGTCGTCCTTCGGGATGGGGCCCTGTTTCAGCGGTAAGCCCAGGTACCTGATTGGGAGCGATCCCAGTTTGCAATCCAGCAGCGCCGCGAGTCTCTGCCCTTTATTGGGTGCACCGCCCAGAAGAAGCAGTTCCGATTTGGCCCTGTTGATTCTTAAGCCAGAGGCCCACTCGAAGGCCTGCCAAAGGAAGCGGAGATTACGGATCTGCCTGGCTTTCGCCTCGCAGAAGAAGAATGTGTCATCGACGAATTGGATGAGAGCGGTTTTCGCTTGGTCGGTAGGGCCCACCCCATGTAGCAGGTTGTTTTGGACGGCCCGTTTGGTCATCCGTGCTAGTCCCTCTGCGACCAGTAGGTACAGGAAGGGCGACAGCGGGTCCCCCTGGCGGAGACCCCTCTTCATTCTGAACCACTTGGTTGGCGTGCCATTGACTAGGATGGCGACTTTGCCGTTGGTGATGCACTGGTTGATCCAACCACACCACTTCTGGTTCGCATCCAGACAGCGCAGGATATGATGGAGGAAGGCCCAATTAACATGGTCAAAGGCTTTCTCGAAATCCGCTTTAACGCCGACACAGTCGATAATTCTGAACCGTTCCCTACTATACCATGCTAATACTTTCAACATATTAGAATTATTTTTATTTATTTTTTCGATCAATATAATTTATATAATATTATTCAGTGCTATTACAGAGCACGTGATCGAGCAAGCGTATCTACTAATTATTTTATTATTAATCAAGATATATATATATATAATAATAATAATATTATTAAATCTTGAATACCAATCCATGTTAGTGTAAGTGCTTTTATGGATCGGAACCTAACTTAATTAGAAGTAGAAATTAATGATCGACAAATCAAATAGTAACTTTCTCTATATTCTTTGATATTAAAAATTTCTTCTAGTGCTTAAACAACAAGTTTTATTCCAAAACTTATGAACTCTTTTGTTATTTAGACTCTTGGCATATTATATTAGTTACCGTACGTAAGAATATGGACATATCTCCTCATCTTGATAGATTTATTAAAGAGGAATCCTGTGCCACGTGATCTTGTACCTTCTTAAATCCGATTTTACAGTTATTCCTTATTCTCTGTAAAATTCTATTATACACTCAAAAAAAAAAGAGTATAGATGTTATGCTTTCAATTTCGTAATTTATAAAACTAACAAATTTTTAGTATTAATATAAAAATGACAAAACAAAAGGTTCTTTTTGTTCTTAAATGATGTCGTGTAAGGTTCCATTTGGTTGGAGAATAAGCTATTTTTGTTTTTTTTTTGGAATAGATATACTTTTTATGATAGGAAGGGATTAGATTAATTTTGTGTTTGGACGAAAATCGAGATATTCTAAAAATAAGAAAAATTGTGTTTGAATGATTGGGTTGGAATAAGTAGGAATAAAAGTAATTATGATTGAGGACGAAAACAATTTATCTAAACAATAAATATTTAAATATTAGTAAAATAATATTTTAATAAGTTGATAAATAAATTAATTAGAAATACTATATGAGAAGAACCTCGTTAATTAATAAATAATAATAAAAAAATAAGACAATATATTAATATTAATTAATTAATTATATTTTTAATTAATATATTAATGAGATAAATTAAGTTATTAAATATTTAAACAATATAAATATTAGTTAATTATTAAATAAGCATATGAAATAATTAATTATTTAATTAAATAATTAATTATAAATAATAAATTAATTATTATTTAAATATTTATTAATTTAATAAATCAAATAAATAGTTAGTTAATTATTTAAAAAATTAATTATATTAATTAATTATATTTTATAATTATTTATAACTCAATTAGTAGAGGAATAAAATAGAGAATAGCTTGTTCCACCCAATGGGTGGAATTACTATTCTCCTCTCTTAACGGGTTATTCTAGAATAACCCGTTAAATTGAGAATAGTAATTTCTAACAAATTCTAACACCATTTGAAAGAATAAGAATAATAAATCTCTTACTCTTCCTTTATCCTTTCAACCAAACGGTACCTAAGCAATATTTTATTTATTGACTATATATATATATATATATATATATATATATATATATATATATATATATATATATATATATATAAAAGTCTGGCTATTATTTTTGTAAAAGTATCAAATAATTGATATTTGTAAGTTTTCTATCATTAGATCTATTTATTTGACTAATTTCACCCCTTAGATCCACTATTTCACCACCACCCACTAAAGCTAAGGGACCCACTATTATTTTAATTGTACATTCCTTCATTCAAAAGCTAAAAACCTACAAGCACCGTTGAGTTGGTACTTTTAAAAACATAGAAACTCAATTATATATATATATATATATATATATATATATATATATATATATATATATATATATATAAATTTTTTTTCAATGAGAACATTGTATTATTATATTCTATCAATTTTTAAACTATATTTTAGATTTATTTTTATTTTTTAGATTATACTATTTTGTTCTCGTAGATATTACTAAATTATTATTTTTCTTACTAAGTTAACAAATCTATTATTTTAGATAAAATCTAATAATTTTATTAAAAGATACCAGTTAAGTAGAAAAAAAATTATAAAAGGAATTTTCATGATAGGCTCAATATATATAAAAGCTTCTATCAAATTATCTTTAATTATTATTATTATTATTATTTAGCCTCTTCCTTGAACTAATTAATCTCCTTGAACTAATTAATCAAACAAAATATTTGTTTCGAGGGAAAAATTCCTTGTTATATTTAATAAAACTTGATATATATATACAGCACCTACATTACAACAAGATGACTATACAAAAAAATTGTGATTTAGCGACATTCTGTTATTGCCGCACAAAGTCTAAAAATTGCTTCTAAAACAATTAGTGGCATTATGTTTTGAATGCCGCTTATACTCGTGTTGGTGAATCTTCTACCGGCATTTAAATAGATCGCCATTAATGTTAAGTAATTAATAACATTAAACAAATGCCACTATAGAAATAATTTTTACTGATATTTTTTAAATGCTTGTATTTTTAAATCATCTCCGGCACTAGTAAATACCGGTAATTATTAATTAATTTGCAACATTATATAAATGATGGTATTCTATTGTTGATTCCAGCAATTATAAATGCCGGTAATTCTAAAATATTTTGCAAATATATATCATATAATAATTATATTTTACCATAATATTGATGATCTATGTAATTTATTAAATAATATTTGATTTCAGTATTTTCATGTAATAAATAATATATATTATTCATAATAAAACAATGCAAATAATTTGGTAAGCTCATTACTAATTCAACAAATAAATAAGTTCAAACTGTTTAATACATTCATCATCCAAAAAGGTAACAAGTTAAAATACTACCAAGTTTTCTAAACACATAAATAGCAATAACATAAAGTAGTAATTAGTACATTCAACATCTGAATACACAAATTATCAGATCACACAAAATAGCATGTCATCATAACAAAATATGCATAAATACATATGAAGTTGTTGCTCAAGGGGTTTTGATCTTGATTTGGTATCATGATTTAAGAGCATTTCATCGTACTCTCTTTGATTGAAATACAGTACTGTTGAAACTTTTTCTGTACCATTCTTTTTCTTCATTGTGTCCTGTATTAAACAAATCAAAATATATATAGCATTTGTTAGTTAAGTTCAAACTTAACGAAGATAAATGAAATAGCTAAAATTATTGGTTTTCAATAAATAATAACTATTTGGATGAACTCACAATAGATCGTATAAAATAATAAAGTATGAACAAATAGTTATGATTTAAAATCAAACTAAAACTATTAAAGAACTATTTAAAATGAAGCAACTAGCAAATTATTGAGTCTCACAAGAAAAATATACAACAGAAAAAAATATATTAGATGAATAAAAATACACACCTTCAAGTTCACCTATCAAGAAAAGTTCAACTTAAGTTTCTTCGTTCGACTTAATTTCTTCGAGAAAATATGCTAGAATACCTACAAACAGACAAATAATAAATCAATTAAATTTTTATTTAATTAGTTATTGAGCACCTACCAACAAAAAAATAATAAATCAATCTAAATTTTATTTAATTAGTGATTGCATAGCTCATCTTCCCAAATAGAGAAAAGATTTTCAGTAACAAATAGTTCATATGAATATACTAATATTCTTCTTTACAAAATTTACTATTTTAAACTATATTCGAAAATAAAATTTTAATTAGCATGTTATTTACTTTTGAAATTAATATAGCAAGATTTTCTTTGCAAATGGCTACAAATTGAGTATTTTATTCATACATGCATTGGTGCGGTGAAAGAATACAACATTATATTTCTTTTACCACACCAATGCATGCATACATGAATAAGTTTCATACATCTTGGGCCCTTTCAACATAACAACGTGGTGTTCACACCAAATTATTTTTTCACCCCCACCCAGTTAGTTATTGCGCACCACACTGTCGATCTGGGTGGATTATAACTATTATACAATTAATTAAATATGCCCTTTCAATATAACAAATAAAACAAAAATAAACAAATTAATTGAAATCCCTTGACATGGCATAAATATAACATATATATAAAAAGATTCTATCCCATTGAATAAATAAAAAATATCCAAATTTTTTTTAATTTTTTAGATTTAGCCCATAAGATTTCAATACTATCGACTATAAAATTTCTTTGCAAATTAGAACTTAAAAAAAAAAAATCCATAGAAAAAAAAAAGAGAAATAATTTTATAAGTCACACCTTAGATTAGAAAAAAAAACAAATATCAAAGAAAAATAAACAGACTAAAAAAAATAGGATTTCAAATTGTTACCTATGAACCTTAATTAAGGAAGAAGATGATCGAATTAAACTCTTAAAGGATGAGGCAGATGTTTGAGACGGGAGGGGAAAAATTAAATCTATGAGACAGATATTTAAGACGGAAGGGAAAAAACTAAATCCTAAAATATGAGGCGGATGTTTGAGGCGGAAGGGGAAAAAACTAAACCCTAAAAGATGAGACGGAAGGGAAAAAACTAAATCCTAAAGTATGAGGCGGAAGGGGAAAAACTAAACCCTAAAAGATGAGACGGATGTTTGAGCGCGGGAGAGGAAAAAAATATTGGAACCACGTTGTTTTCGTATAAATGTGGATTTAATTTTTTTTTACCAATATTTAATTATAAATGTTGATAAGTAAATGCTGTTAGAGGCATTAACAAATATATGCCGTTGATTTAATTATCGTTTACCGGCATTTAAAAATAAATATTACTACATATTTTTATTTACCAACAATAATTTATAAATGTCAATAAATTTCATATTTAGCAACAATTTTTTATAAATGCCAATAAATTTTATATTTATCAATACTTAAATAAATATTGCTATAAATAATGCCGCTGTATGTTAAATTTCTTGTAGTGAACCCAACTAAATAGAGAAGAAAAAAAATCTAAAGAGTGACATGAAGAGATATAATTGCAAGCTCCAAAATTCTGCTTCTCATAATCCAATCGAAACAAGTACTAATTAAGCTCCAAAAAGATGGGCATTATTAAACCCAGAGAAAAATTTTGAATAAGAAAATGCTTTGATCCTACAAAATATTTCTTATAAATTAAGCAATTAATTGCCTCGTATTAATATAAACTAATAAATATTTATAAAACATTTTCACTTTATGCGAATGAATTAGTTAAATATTTTAATATTTTTGTATATATTTAGACGCATCAATAATTTTAGTACAGTAAAAAATAAAAATGCTATAGTGGAAACAGAGTATTCTAGTTCTAGTCGTGAACTCGTGATACTACAAAAAAAAAAAAAAAAAAAAAAAAAAAAAAAAAAAAAAAAAAAAAAAAAAAAAACATTTAAGAGTTTTTTTTTTCTTTTTAATTTAATAATATTTAAAAACGTCATAATATAATCTAGCATTATATTTAAAAATATCAGTTAAAAAAATCACCACGTATATACCAACACTTATAACAATCTACGGTAAAATATATTTCGACGCTTTAAATCAAAAAAAACTTCAAAATTGTCAATTTTTTTTAAAATTCTGATATTTTAAAATACCAAAAAATTATAAAAATAATAAAATTTATTATTTAATAAATTATAACAATATTTTTTGAAACGGCGATGTTTGCTATATTGTAAAAATATTTAGAGACTCTTTTTTCAAGCATTGTCTAAACAGCTTTCTTATATTAAAATTATTTTGGAGATATAAAATTTGCATTTTATTTCTAAAGTACATTGAATCAATACAAAAAAGTTATAATAAAATTTACTAAACAAAATCCTAAAACTCATTATATATACTCAATTCCACAAGTTTTTTTTTTTTTTTGGGTCAATTTAATTTTAATTAAACACCAATATATATATGTATGTATAATATGGATGGTGCAACAGCTAGGAATGGGCTCCGCAGTGGAGACTCTATGCGGACAGGCGTACGGGGCCCACAAGTACGAGATGCTCGGAATATACCTCCAACGGTCAACGGTCCTATTAACCGCCACTGGGATTCCACTCGCCGTAATCTACGCCTTTTCCCGCCCGATTCTAATACTCCTCGGCGAGTCCCCCGAAATCGCCGCGGCCGCATCAATTTTCGTATACGGACTCATCCCCCAAATATTCGCATACGCCACCAACTTCCCCATACAAAAGTTTCTACAAGCACAAAGCATCGTTGCGCCGAGTGCGTACATTAGCGCGGCCACGCTTATCGTGCACCTGCTGCTGAGTTGGGCTGTGGTGTACAAAGTGGGCCTGGGCCTTTTGGGGGCCTCGTTGGTGCTGAGCTTGAGTTGGTGGGTCATAGTGGGGGCCCAGTTTGTTTACATCGTGGCGAGCCCGCGGTGCCGGCTCAGCTGGACCGGGTTCTCGTGGAAGGCGTTCTCCGGCCTTCTCGAGTTTCTGAAGCTGTCGACCGCTTCCGCGGTCATGCTGTGCTTGGAGACCTGGTATTTCCAGATCCTAATACTAATATCTGGGCTTCTCGAGAACCCTCAATTGGCTCTCGATGCTTTGACAGTATGGTAAGTTGTTTTTATTTTTTCACTAATTAATATATGGCGCATTAATTAGCATGTCAGTGTATCAATGGTACTTAATGATATTAATGTTTTGGTATACCTACTATATATATTTTTTAACTATAACATGCTATATATTAGTTTGTTGCCATGTGTACTAATAAAGGCTTTTGAAGAGATAACATTGTTTGACACTAGAATACATGTGCTATAAAGGCTTTTGGATAATATTATTGTTTGACATGCACTTATCTCATATGTTACTTGGTGCAGCCTAACACTTTCTGGGTGGGTCTTCATGATCTCTGTTGGATTTAATGCTGCAGCAAGGTCTATATATATCTCTCTCTCTCTCTGTTACTTAATTTTGCAATCTTAATAATCATTTTACCTCATAGTGGAGAAACTAAGTAGAAGAGATTTTATTTTTTATAGTACCAACCACTTTTCATCAGAATTGGTACTGATGGAGCCATCTTTATCAAGGACAGATTAGATTTATAGAATTGATCATATTTAATTCATAGATGATAATCAGATTCAATAAATATATATATCAATATCATATTCAGTTAGAGTAGTTAACACTTAATAAAATACACTTCTTTCATAGTTCTTTTTCTGAGTAATGTAAATTTCATAGTTTCTATGTATTTTCCCTGTAATTTTAACACAATGCACCAGGCACAGTTCTTTCTTTTGTTATGGATTTACTTAACTATTGAAATATAATCACTGCTAATTAATTGTTCTCTACATTTAGTGTTCGAGTCGGCAATGAGCTCGGGGCAGGCCATCCAAAGGCGGCAGCATTCTCTGTAATCATAGTGACTGCGCTTTCGTTCATAATATCGGTCACATTGGCACTTATTATTCTCTTATGCCGTGACTACATAAGCTATATCTTCACCGAGGGCGAGACGGTGTCGCGTGCGGTCTCTGACATGTGCCCTTTACTTGCCACCACCCTTATCCTTAATGGTATCCAGCCCGTTTTATCCGGTACATACTCCATCATTTATTACAACAACTTAAGGAAATTTAATTTTGTTTTTGTGCTAATCATCATAGTTTGTGTTCTGATAATGAACTTATTTTTGTTTTTGTGCATAGATTAATGTGAACCCTAAAAAAAAGCACCAGTAACATGAAAAATTTTAAACAATAAGAACTATAACTTCTCTCTGTTTCTGAATGTTCATGATGAGATAAAATGCCTTAATTAGAAGTTAAACTCTTATTGCTTCTCTTTGTATCTTCTTTCATTTAGATTTTGAAATTGATCAGGTTTGTTAATTGGATGTTGCATGAAGGTGTGGCTGTTGGGTGTGGATGGCAAACGTTCGTTGCGTACGTTAATGTCGGATGTTATTACATCGTCGGTGTTCCGCTGGGTGCTCTTCTTGGCTTCAAGTTTGGCTTAGGAGCAAAGGTGAAATTAATTGCTACCTTATATTTCATTATCAATATCAAACTCTTCACTGTATCAGCTATATATAATTTGATACGACAGCGAACGTTGTTTCGAGCTTGAATAGTTGTGTCTTGAAATGTTTTTTGCTCATATACTTGTAGGGCATCTGGGGCGGGATGCTCGGAGGCACATTCATGCAGACTCTCATACTTCTTTGGGTCACTTTCCGAACCGATTGGGACAAGGAGGTATATATTGCTCTTTCGTTCTTTGCATCAATTTTCTCCTTGTTGTTTTGGTCCTAAAATACGAAAGTAGATAAAAGTTTGTATCTGCTATGGAACATATATATCATCAGAACAGCTTTAGAACTCGCTCTGATACCATCTCGAAAGAAAACAACAGTTATTCATTCTTTCATAGTTGGTTATTAATATAGTTATCAAGCCTCCCTTTGTCTTAAAGATTTGTTCCTCTTCCTCCTCACTTTTGCCTTCGACCGAATTGCTAACTAACATCCCCTGTGTTTTTTTCGAGAGGTATTCGATGATATGAACATGTTAATTTATATCTAACATCCTCATTTTTATTTGGTTTTTTTGAAGAAAATAAGTCATAATTTGTATCTGTAATATAAAGGGGCCAAAATCATTTTTTTCAACTCAAAAGAGTCATAGTTTCATTCCTTGCTCTCCTTATTGCAGGTAGAAGAAGCTCAAAAGAGGTTAAATAAGTGGGAGGACAAGAAGCGGCCTCTTCTAGCTGATGATCATGAATAGTACATGTAGATTTAAGCAACATTCGCCATCGCCAATCGCGACATAAATTTTACTACGAGATTGTACATTTTACTGCCGGATCACGCGGCCGTCGTCGATCAATGTAGTCTACACATCCACATTAATGTAACTTTATTACTGGAACCACCCATGATTTTCTTTGTGAATGTAACTTTATTACTGGAACCATCCATGATTATCTTTGTGAAGAGGCTAAATAAGCACATGTTAAGTTCCTTTCAATGTGATAAATAATTTGGATTATTAAGCCTCGTACTGCTTTGTTGTAATTACTTAATTTGATGTAATTTGTTGAATTATAATGTAGCTAAGTACAGCATGCTGCCTTTTCCTCAAAAAAAAAAAAAAAAAAAAACATAATGTAGCTAAGTATTTCCACCTTCTGAAACTTTTGGATTTAATTTTTTTTTTTTTTTTTTTTTGGAGATGAAGATGGCACGTTATCAGTTTTATTCATTCACTAAAGTAAATCCAGCTTCAGAGATTGAGGCAACGAGGCTTAATTTGGATATAGTTGAAATCAAAACTGGCCATTGGGCACCAAAAATACTACTATAGAACTCATGATCATGAAAAGAAGTGAGAACTATATATATATATATGCTACTTTTTGGGATTTATTTGAACAAAAACTCAATACATCCAAACTACACAACATATCATACATATTGTAGAGAACACTAGCATAGTAATGCTTATTCTCCTCTCTCTCTCTCCCCCCCTCTCTCTCTCTGAAAGAAAAGGTATCAAACTAGCTAACAACTTCATTCATTAAGAGAAATGAACTTAGTAACAGATACAAGGCAACAGAGGCAACAGGATGAGAAACAAACATTCATATATATATATATATATGTAGTCTCATCTAGAATATGGTCTCTTAGTTATACCTTCATTCATATACATAATTCTCATGCATTATTATAAGCTATATATTGACATAAAGGCGGACAACATTGTCTTCCTCACCCTCTTCACATGCCAACCAATCTTGACGCTCTTGAACTTGGGCATGATCACCAACCTCATGATCCGCAGCGATCGCCTTCTCCGACGGAGGCGGTCGGCTTCCTCTAGAGCTTTGTATATCAAGAACTGTGCTCTTCTGTGCTTTCTGTCATCCGGGTCTTCCTTCTCCAACCTTGAGTAAGAGTGACACCTCAGGAAGTTCATGCCTCTCTTTCCTTTAATTTCCAAGATAAAGAAAGAGAGGGGTTAGTACATGAGAGTAGTAAGTGGAGGGGGAATGAAGGAACAACTAAATAGATAATGTATATATATATAATGGCATAGCAAATATAAAATATTAAAGTACGATTTTCTAAGGACTTAAAAGTTTTTTAAAAAATATTATTTTATATGATATTAGAGTATGCAGCAAATCATGAACACGACCTGTAGAATTTTCTACCAACTTAATTAAGTATTAGAAATATAGTTATTAATTCAGCAACATTATTGGTCTAGTGGAATGGAGTTCAAAATGCATGAGGTGTGTGGTGGGACTACTACGTGGAAGTGAGTAGGTATGGAAAGTGGGTCATCTACGTTGATTCGAGAGTTGCTTGTAGACCGGTGTTGAATAATAGTTTTTGCAGTCAGTCATACATGACGGCTACTCAAAGGCAAGAACTGAGAAATAAATCCAGCTTTTCCGGGCCGATCGAACCCAAGTATAAGCCATCAAGGAAAGTAGGTAGAAAATGGGACAAAATTTTGATAAGTAGTGTTATCATGATAGGTACATATTGATGTGGTAGAAAATAATGTAAATAAATTTTAACTTATAGATAAGAGAGAAGTTATCAAGAAGAATTACATCATGATTTTTTATGCTATATATATTATCTAAAAAATTTTATTGTTAAACTAAAGCACATTCACAAATAAAATATCATACGTATTTTATCCACAACGGTTATTAACACTGAAGTCGTGTTCTATTCGCTATATAACACTAACTCAATCGAGACTTATCTCATACTTTCGGTTAGTAATTGACTTCGATACCAACGCTCTACTTCTCAGAGATCATCTATTATAGAGCTACTCTAGTACTAGTATATACTTAATTTTTCTTATATTTTAAATTTAATCACTGTCTAAAATATTATAATTCGCTTAATTATATTATATCTCATATATAAAATTATTTTAAATTCGGAGGCCTCACATACTTAGTGGAGCTTAAGTATCTGGGCGGAGACTACGGGTCAAGTCATGAATAAAAAAGTCAAGAGTCTAAGAGACTCTTCAGTGGAGCCTAAGCCTAAGTTTGGGCCAACCTAAACCTTATAAGCTTGGGCCAAATTTATTTTTATGAAATTTCAAGGTGAGCTCCGGCCCGAAGTTTTAACAAAATAAGGCCCCTCCAAGAGGCCTAAGACTTGAGAAATTAATTCATCAACTCATGAAATTTAGAAATTAAAGATATGTATACATGTGCTTTTGAAAGATGACATGATTCATTATAATGACAATTTATTGAGAAAATAATGGTGTATACATATAAAATGGGTATATATAAGTATACACCCCTTTAGGGATGTACATCCTACATTCCATTCTATTTTGGGGTGGGTATTATTCCACTCGTTTGACGAGTAGAATAATACCCACCCCAGAATGGGGTGGGGTGTAGGATTTACACCCCTAAAGGGGTGTACACCTAGCATCTCTCTAAAAATAAATCTGATTCATATAACAATTACATTGAATAAATTTATCTATAAATATTAAAATTTACTCTTTTTTTTTTTTTTGTAGTATCTCCCAGTTTAGACTCTTTATTAAAGAACAACAATAACCAAGAGGACATTACTATACCATAATGATTCCTTCGTTACAATTTTATTTAGGAATTAATTTTTTATCTTATTTTTAAGATGCCTTCCACCCTTAGGAAGCTCTTTTTTTTTTCTTTTTTTTTTTTGAGAGAGAAAGGCAGTATCCTGCCGCTTCATTCATTACGCTGGTGAATTTAGCAAAGGGGAGGGGCAAACGAAGGCTGCGGGAAGCAGCGGGCCCCTGAAGAAAAAAAAAAAAAAAAAACTAGACACAGAATCTGGTCCAGTACGACCGAAAGAGCCTGATGTCACCGAGGATCTGGCGAAGGGGGCGGCTCTGATTTTCGAAGATCCTTTTGTTCCTCTCCAACCAACAGAACCACCATGTAGCTGCGATAGTGATGAGCGCTCTCTTGCCTAAACCCCCTACCTTGAGCGCATGCGTCTCCCACAAACAGTCGACAGTTAGGATGTTACGGATTTCCAATTTGTTTGGTAGCAGAGCCCCAAGCAGCGCTTGTGCGGCGGTGCAGGTGACAAACAGGTGGTCCGCAGTTTTCTCGCTTCCGTGACAGAGAACACAGGTTGAGGGTCCGGTCCAGTTTCTTAAGAGAAGTATGTCTCTAGTCAGCACCCTCCTTCGGAGGACGAGCCAAATGAAGATTTTAACTTTCAATGACGACTTAATCTTCCACAGATGGACGAATCGGGAGTCAACTACCCCGCTATCTTGTAGGAAGCGGTACAACGACTTAACAGAGTAAAGCCCGGACTTCGCCCAACGCCAATGGAATTCGTCTCTGCTGCTGGCTAGGCTGATGTTTGCCGTGATCAATTTGAGCTGTGTGGTCGGCACGTCAAGGCCTGGCAAACCCGGGATTAGACCTTCCAGAATCTTCGCCCAGTTCCAGCCGTTGTGCTCAAGGCACTCTTTTACCCGTAGGTTCTTGTTGGTAACCAGTTGGAAGATGCCAGGAAATTGGGTTGAAAGACTTGAGCTCCCAATCCAAATATCAGACCAAAAGCCCGTCGAATCGCCGTTCCCCACCGTCCGAGTCGTGCCGCACTTGAAGAGCTCCCTCGTTCCAACCACGCTTTTCCACCAAAGCGAGTACGGTTTGAACGAAGGTCCTTCGTTCAGCGGACATCTGCGGCGATAGTAGAGGCCCTTTACTAGAGGCCCCCCCCAGGCGGTCCAATCGACGGTGAAGTATCTCCACCACCACTTCGCTAGCAGAGCAATGTTCAAGCTCTCCAGGTTCAAGACGCCTAGGCCCCCGTCCCTTTTGCTTCTGCATACAGTTTTCCAATCCACAAGGCAGCTTCCCCCTGTAATAGAGCTCTGGCCTTTCCAGAAGAAGTGTCACGCCCCGGCGTCGAAACTGCGACCCGGGCTCGCCAACAGATCCGCCGCCCATACGGTGAACCCCGTATAGACGAAGCGCCAAACCTGCAAAAGATAGATACTAAACTATCCAGATATCAGAGCTGAAAATAACCTGCTGGAAATAAAATAAATTAATACAAAGTCCTCACCAAAGTACAAGTCACTCAACTCTGAAAGAAAAGTACAACTCTATACCTCACAACAAGGTCTCTCAACAAGAAACTCTCAAAATGATAAGGGTACATCTACTCTCTGGACGACGACTGGTAGGGATCTAGCTCGCGACTCCCTCACCTCGATCTGAAGAAGCAGCAACAGGAGCAGCAGGAACAGGAGTAGAAGTCCCTGTGGGAAAATACACCACGACGGGTGTGAGAACTACGTCCCAAGTAGTTCTCAGTGGGTGCCGCCAACAAGCCCAACGGTCTGCCCACTAAGTCTACTAGAGGCATAAAGTAACAAATACAGTGCTGTAAGGAAAGCTGGGGAAAAGTAAACTCTACAGCTACTATGCCTCTATCTAGATGCTCAAGAAGTGGAACAGAAGGAACATGATGCCACAACTAACTCTCATCTCTGATCACCCAATCTGAACTGACTGCCTCATCAGGTCCAGTCAAGCCTGCGCCAACCTACTGCCGTTACGTCCCGGAGGAGCGGACTTACGTAGGACGTCCATGACTGCCAACCTACTGCCGTTACGTCCCGGAGGAGCGGACTTACGTAGGACGTCCATGACTGCCAACGCCAGCACAGCCAGAGGGACAAATGCAACGACAAGTCGCGATAGAAAAGCTCAATCTCACGCCGGTACAACAACCCGGTCTCGCCTACTCCGGAGTGGCACTCGAGGGGAGCGACCCGCTCGAGTAAAAAGTAACCCATCTCAAGTATCTCTGTAAAGTATCTCTGTCAAGCCAAATGTGGCTCATGCAGGCTATGATCCACGATCAAACAGATCGGTAACTCCAAGCTCAAAGCGCAACTCGGTCGGAAAAAGAACCTCGACTCGAACAGGAATAGCCCAAAACACTCTCACAGCTATGCCGGAGAACCCTCAACGACTCAATCTGATAAATGCACGACCATGGCTGAGTCGGGAAACCTCCACGACTCGATCTGCCAGAACCCCAAGATCCTCAAAGCTAAGTGGGAGAACCACCTCCACTACTAAATCAGAAAAACAACCTCTAGATCACACTCTACCAACTCATGGCACCAAGTCGCATCCACTGCGAGAAATTGTCTCAACAGGCCAAACAGGCCAAACGTCGCATCTACTGCGAACAACTGCCTCAACAGGCCAACATCGCATCCACTGCGAACAGCTGACTCAACAGGCCAAACAGGCCAAACGTCGCATCTACTGCGAACAACTGCCTCAACAGGCCAACATCGCATCCACTGCGAACAGCTGACTCAACAGGCAAAACATCTCAACCACTGACCCAAAGAAGGGTCCGGGAACACTGAAAGACTAGAACCTACAACCCAAATCAAACAAGAACAGGCTCTAGGCATAGCCTCTCGTTGTTCTCGTCCCAAGAAAAGGCAGACCTTAGAACCCAGACCACTCGAATCATCTCGGTGGTTAATTTATAGGAAAAACTGTGACATTTCTTACTGAAGCCATCTGATCTGTAAGAAATCCATATTTAATGATTTTTAGTTCTGCTTAGGAAAACAGTTGAAACCAACTTTTATATCTAAGCCTCGAAGGGCTAATGCCTTCGTCCAATCAAACAGGAACAGACTCAGGCGACCCTACGATGCTTGGAAGAAAATATTTGGTTGACAAAAATCATATGTGTGTCCAAAAAGGTTCTGGGTTTAAGGTCCTGCTAACACTGATCTACCGCTGCCACTATCACAGCGGCGACAGATAAAACAAGAAAAATAAAACATCTCGGGACCGCCGTCTACCCAAACGGCTCCCGCTACAGATGAACAACCAACTACATCTACCAGACGCCACTCTGCTCCCAAGCACGAGTGTAACATGCATCCCACACTAAAAGATAACACCTGACCACTCGGCCCACTACCCGGGCGAGGAAGGACACTATGTCCAGGAAAGTAGAAGTGTGGATGTCTAAAGCAGAAATAACCCTAGCCCAAGTGAGGGTTTTCTACTAGTCTGGTTACACATGCAACATATGACGGGGTGCTAGGTCAAGTTCCAAGATAACCATAATCAACAGCTTGTAGGGAAGGAAAATAAACACATGATCATCTAACAGCATTAGGAACATCAATTCCTATAATCTAGCATGCTATATAGAACACATCTATAACATGCAAGTCCCTACACAGATAGAATTAATGCACAGTCCATAGGTCATGAAGACAAGGCCACCCACCTGAAAATGCTAACTGTCCGGAGTCGCACAGCTGAGAAAGTCCAGAAACAGATATCTCTACACACCCACCAATCCAACGATACAGGAACAGTGATCAATACCTCCTGGGTACAAAAACACAACCCAAAGATACACTTAATTCCATAAAATCCAAGCATCACAAATCTGCTGGGAACAGTCCCCTAAATGCGAAATTTTCACCTGTAAAACGAACTCCAAAAATTCCAATAAAAATACTGCTGCGATCCTCGCGTCGATACCTTCGAAACGGGTACCTGCACGCCCAATTTGGAGCCCCGTAGGCCAAGTTACAAATTCCACAATACAGGTGCGCAAACACTCACAACCACACAACTGTAAACTCAAACACAGATAAAAGGGGAATAGTATACCTTCGGGCAAACCTCAGAAAAATCCCGGAAAAATACAATGATAATCCTTGCGACGAGTAGATCCAAAAAGTGTATAGGCTCGTCTCGAGTCGACACTCGGTTGCGGAGATAAAATTCCGGCAAGGGGCCGCTGTCCAAAAACTCCACCAGAAAACAGCGGCTTAGAAATGCCTCGAAAACCGTGTCAAAAACTCTGAATCCAGCAAGTTGATCAACACGAAAATCGAAGACGTACCTCTCGTGATTCCAACGCCGCAGAAATCGTCCAAAAATACTGACGGAGTAGCTCTGTAGACCTCTCAGATCAAACTGCGACGATAACGGGCCTCCGATGAAAAATCGCCACACTGCGCTCCGATGCCGAAGTCGTCGATGCCGCGGCTTCCAAAAATCCGGGCCTCCGCCAGAAGATGCGCAAGATGAAGATCTCCAACTTGCTAAAGGGGCCATGGGCAGGGGAGCTCGGGAAAGGGGGCAAAACTCCCCCACAAGACAGCTATTTATAGGCCCAGCCCGAAAAATCCGAATTTTGGACTTTTGGCCCAAAGTTTCGGGCGCTTGGCATTCCGGGCTGCTACAGTAACGGGCCGGGCCCGTTACTGTTCACGCCCGAAATCCCCTAGGCCCGCCACGCGTCCCATTCCTGCTCCCCGCACCCGGCGCACGCACCGCGACGAACCACGGGACGCCACGTGTCGCGACCAGAGGTCGTGCACCGGTGCGCCCGACCAACCACGGGGCGCCACGTGGCGCCCCCACGACGCCTCCGACCGCGCCCACGCCGCGCCCACGTGCGCCCACGTGCGCGGCCGCGCCGCCCGCGGCCCCGTGCCGGGCACGCATCCCGAGGCAGACCCTGCCGCTGCGTGGACCGCGCGCACCAGGACCCGCCAACAACCAGCCGCCACGTGTCGCCACCTGGTCCACCGTGCACCCGCGCCTCTTCCGTGGACCGCGCCCACTGCGCCGGCCAACCTGAAGGCGCCACGCGTCCTCCGCCCGGGTGCACGCCTCCGCGGTGGACCGCGCGCCTCCGCCGCCGCCAGCCGCCGCGCTCCGCCGCCCGCCGCCGCCGCCGGCGCCCCTCCGGCGGCCGGAACAGTACCAAATACCTCGAAATCCGTGCCGGGTCATCCGGGCTCCGAAAAATACAAGTAAATAGTCCATCTTGACCGTTTTCGCGCGCTGAATCCAAATCCGATGTCCGATTTGCCAAATTCCACTTCTCAAATTTGCCGAAAATTCCCGGAGAAGTGTTCTTTACTCAAATTTCGCGCTGAGTCCAATTTTAATAACCATTTCGCGCGAAACCACTTCTAAACATCCGACGGGGTCCTCCGATCACTCACGTGATCCATTATACACCCGAAGTCCATCACTTGAGTCCAAATGGGTGCAGAAACACCGCCGACATGCCACATAGGCCTCCAGAAGCTGCTAATCGCACTGTAGAAACCCTGCAGAGATCTGGGTCACCACATCCTCCCCCACTAAAAGAAAGTTTCGTCCTCGAAACTAGCTCAACCCAAAAGGTGCCACAGAAACAAGGGTAGGTACATAACACTGCCGTCTCCAGCTCTCGAGTCACCTGTCTCTCCCCGTGATTACTCCACAACAACAACAACAACCGGTACGGCATGGCCCAAATTGCGTAATTCTCTCATCTCACGAGCCAGAATTCGCAACGGGCGTCCATCGTACCACAAGTACTCGCAGATCTCAGAGGGAACGAGTCCATCACGGGCGAGGAATCCACAAGCCTGACACTCCCGAGCTGAGACGTGGAAGAAAAGGCTGGGGGAAAAGAGAGAACAACCAATGTAGCACGCACCAAAACCGCTCCCTAGTGCCAGCTCAACCAGGCGATCCGAAACATACCCATACGGTCATCCAAAGAAAAGAAGCCCTAATCGGCTAGGGTCCTCGCTCAATCACTCTCGGATTCCTGACCATCCGCATGGACTGCTTCACCGCAGTCTACCGTCAAAAGGGACCCTCAGGGACACAACCTCGAGCCCTGTTCCTCAACGGTCCCACCCAGCGCCAACTGTGGAACCACGAAACTCAACCCCGAAAAGCTATCCGGCTCCAGGTATCCGCCACCACAGTGGCCCTGTCGCGGTGATACTGAATACACAAGAATAACCCAATGGTAACTCCACAGCCACTATGGGAGGCACCACTAACACAAAGGTCCATCCCCCATCTCTGGCAAAGCTGCAATCGGCGCTAGTACCAGTCTCATCACCCATTCGCCATGCTCTCCTGGCACTGCGAAATCCAACAAGCTCCTCACCTCAACAATAAATGTTGATCTCAGCCAACTCAAATAGCATCCACATTGGCTGGAAATCCACCGCCGCTCCTATGGCTAACACAATGTGACCCAAGAAGGTAAGCTTCTAAAGCTAAAACTTGTATCCCAATAACCTGGCATACAGCGTCATCCACACAGCATACTAACACATCCACCAGTGCTCCTCATGCTCCAAGTCGCTCTGGGAGTAGATCATAATATCCCTGGAGGATCTTATTACTAATGCAATCAAGTACAGCTGGAGCACAATTCCTCAAACCCAAAGAGTGGCAGGGCGTTAATCAATCCAATTGGCCTCACTAAGAGCTCAAGATGCCCTACCGTGTCCTGAACGCCATCAAGGCAAGGTCCTCGGCTGTCTGATTCCAAGTAGGTACCCGCACCAAACAATAACTGCCGGAGTATGACTCCATCAAAAGGTCCAGAATAATACTCGGACCTGTCTACACACGAACCATAAAAGGGCCCTCACAGTCGTGTATCAACGATGTGGCATCACCACCGTATATCAACGGCGTGGCACTAGGTCAAACAGACCCCTCGATCCATCAGATCCTGCAACTGCGCCATCAGCTCTCACAGCTCTACTGGCAATATCCAATGAGGTGCTGTCGAGGGTGGCGCGGTTCCCCGAACCACGCCAAACTTAAACTCTATCTCCCGAACCGGCGGCATTAACAACAGCTCAGGTGGAATCACACCCGGAATCTCGTGGCAACAGAGATATCTTTGGGTCCCGGTGCCGCCGTAAGCACCTCTCACACTGTCGCTATAACCAGTGTGCTCTAACGACCTCAACAACCAAATCTCCTCTCGTCTGCCCCGCAGAAGGTCAAAGTCCTCCGCAGATAACAAACCACGCTACCGCTGCGCTACTCTGAAATAGATGCTGATGCTGCCGTCGGGGTCCACCCGATCTCTGGCATCTCGAAAATTCGCTATCCAGGTAAAGAGATCAGAAATGCCGCTACCGGTCGGTCTGTCCTCCATCACCCGACGCCAAGCGCCGATATCCAGCACTCGCCTCTGGCGGCAGATCCCTATCCAAAGGGACTGCAACGCCACGCTCCACACACAAAGCCTACCCATCGAAGCGTCAATAATCCAAGACGGAGGGACCAACTACACTGAAAGGTATCCTGGCACAAACCATTCCCCGTCAAACATATCCTATGCGTCTCATCCCTCGAAACCTGGAGCGTGCAGTTCAACAACTGCATAAACTCCCTAGCACATGAAGGCTCTCAGATAGTCTCTCCATCACCACCAACCCCAATTCTGCCTACAAAGGCTCCAACTCAAACCTGTGAATCGGGATGGTTCAACTGCCTGGACTGGCTCCATCGATCAATGACGTCCCGAAGCTCAGCTACTATCCACTATCCACCCTGCCTCGGTGCCTCGGCACTGCTCGTCGGCACGGAGGGGGCTGCTCGCTCCATCGGCGCCACTGGTACAACTGAAGATACCCCTGCATAGGAAGAAAGTACTGGAGGACACTCAAGCGGTACTGCAACTAGCTATGCTCTTTGCTCCAACAAGCGCATCAAACGTTCCATGGCTTCTTCCTGGCATCAGACAGCCTCCGACATCTGTGCCATCTGGACCCATAACTCCTGGGTCTCGCTCTGCCTCCCGCTGCTCGGGTTACTCATCAGATGCGGAAAGCGCATTCCTCACTGCACGACGTCTCAAAAGCATCGTAGGTCCACTGCACAATAACAAACATCAGGACACAACAATCATATGACCCAATCCAGCGAAAGTCTAAGGCATGTTACCAATTCCACAACATTATGTTGTCTGCAGCCAACATAATCGCTTAGGAGCATAAACATGCCAATCACTCATCCCGTCTCTTGGGAGAGGTACAAAACTCGATCAGGACTCTCGCTAAAAGTCACGACTCTCACGTAGTCATCCTAATGTCCATCCACCAGCCTAGGGTTTCTAAGTCCTCGATGACCTACAACCTAGGCTCTGATACCACTCTAATCTGTCACGCCCCGGCGTCGAAACTGCGACCCGGGCTCGCCAACAGATCCGCCGCCCATACGGTGAACCCCGTATAGACGAAGCGCCAAACCTGCAAAGATAGATACTAAACTATCCAGATATCAGAGCTGAAAATAACCTGCTGGAAATAAAATAAATTAATACAAAGTCCTCACCAAAGTACAAGTCACTCAACTCTGAAAGAAAAGTACAACTCTATACCTCACAACAAGGTCTCTCAACAAGAAACTCTCAAAATGATAAGGGTACATCTACTCTCTGGACGACGACTGGTAGGGATCTAGCTCGCGACTCCCTCACCTCGATCTGAAGAAGCAGCAACAGGAGCAGCAGGAACAGGAGTAGAAGTCCCTGTGGGAAAATACACCACGACGGGTGTGAGAACTACGTCCCAAGTAGTTCTCAGTGGGTGCCGCCAACAAGCCCAACGGTCTGCCCACTAAGTCTACTAGAGGCATAAAGTAACAATACATGCTGTAAGGAAAGCTGGGGAAAAGTAAACTCTACAGCTACTATGCCTCTATCTAGATGCTCAAGAAGTGGAACAGAAGGAACATGATGCCACAACTAACTCTCATCTCTGATCACCCAATCTGAACTGACTGCCTCATCAGGTCCAGTCAAGCCTGCGCCAACCTACTGCCGTTACGTCCCGGAGGAGCGGACTTACGTAGGACGTCCATGACTGCCAACCTACTGCCGTTACGTCCCGGAGGAGCGGACTTACGTAGGACGTCCATGACTGCCAACACCAGCACAGCCAGAGGGACAAATGCAACGACAAGTCGCGATAGAAAAGCTCAATCTCACGCCGGTACAACAACCCGGTCTCGCCTACTCCGGAGTGGCACTCGAGGGGAGCGACCCGCTCGAGTAAAAAGTAACCCATCTCAAGTATCTCTGTAAAGTATCTCTGTCAAGCCAAATGTGGCTCATGCAGGCTATGATCCACGATCAAACAGATCGGTAACTCCAAGCTCAAAGCGCAACTCGGTCGGAAAAAAGAACCTCGACTCGAACAGGAATAGCCCAACACACTCCCACAGCTATGTCGGAGAACCCTCAACGACTCAATCTGATAAATGCACGACCATGGCTGAGTCGGGAAACCTCCACGACTCGATCTGCCAGAACCCCAAGATCCTCAAGGCTAAGTGGGAGAACCACCTCCACCACTAAATCAGAAAACAACCTCTAGATCACACTCTACCAACTCATGGCACCAAGTCGCATCCACTGCGAGAAACTGTCTCAACAGGCCAAACAGGCCAAACGTCGCATCTACTGCAGAACTCAACAGCTGCTCAACAGGCCGCCATCGCATCCACTGCGAACAACTGACTCAACAGGCCAACAGATCCACTGGCCGAACAACAGGCAACATCTAACCACTGACCCAATGAAGGGTCCGGGAACACCGAAAGACTAGAACCTACAACCCAAATCAAACAAGAACAGGCTCTAGGCATAGCCTCTCGTTGTTCTCGTCCCAAGAAAAGGCAGACCTTAGAACCCAGACACTCGAATCATCTCGGTGGTTAATTTATAGGAAAAACTGTGACATTTCTTACTGAAGCCATCTGATCTGTAAGAAATCCATATTTAATGAGTTTTAGTTCTGCTTAGGAAAACAGTTGAAACCAAGTTTTATATCTAAGCCTCGAAGGGCTAATGCCTTCGTCCAATCAAACAGGAACAGACTCAGGCGACCCTACGATGCTTGGAAGAAAATATTTGGTTGACAAAAATCATATGTGTGTCCAAAAAGGTTCTGGGTTTAAGGTCCTGCTAACACTGATCTACCGCTGCCACTATCACAGCGGCGACAGATAAAACAAGAAAAATAAAACATCTCGGGACCGCCGTCTACCCAAACGGCTCCCGCTAAAGATGAACAACCAACTACATCTACCAGACGCCACTCTGCTCCCAAGCACGAGTGTAACATGCATCCCACACTAAAAGATAACACCTGACCACTCGGCCCACTACCCGGGCGAGGAAGGACACTATGTCCAGGAAAGTAGAAAGTGTGGATGTCTAAAGCAGAAATAACCTAGCCCAAGTGAGGGTTTTCTACTAGTCTGGTACACATGCAACATATGACGGGGTGCTAGGTCAAGTTCCAAGATAACCATAATCAACAGCTTGTAGGGAAGGAAAAAAACACATGATCATCTAACAGCATTAGGAACATCAATTCCTATAATCTAGCATGCTATATAGAAACACATCTATAACATGCAAGTCCTACACAGATAGAATTAATGCACAGTCCATAGGTCATGAAGACAAGGCCACCCACCTGAAAATGCAACTGTCCGGAGTCGCACAGCTGAGAAAGTCCAGAAACAGATATCTCTACAACACCACCAATCCAACGATACAGGAACAGTGATCAATACCTCCTGGGTACAAAAACACAACCCAAAGATACACTTAATTCCATAAAATCCAAGCATCACAAATCTGCTGGGAACAGTCCCCTAAATGCGAAATTTTCACCTGTAAAACGAACTCCAAAAATTCCAATAAAAATACTGCGTGCGATCCTCGCGTCGATACCTTCGAAACGGGTACCTGCAGGCCCAATTTGGAGCCCCGTAGGCCAAGTTACAAATTCCACAATACAGGTGCGCAAACACTCACAACCACACAACTGTAAACTCAAAACAATAAAAGGGGAATAGTATACCTTCGGGCAAACCTCAGAAAAATCCCGGAAAAAATACATGATAATCCTGCGACGAGTAGATCCAAAAGTGTATAGGCTCGTCTCGAATCGACACTCGGTTGCGGAGAGATAAAATTCCGGCAAGGGGCGCTGTCCAAAACTCCACCAGAAAACAGCGGCTTAGAAATGCCTCGAAAACCGTGTCATAAACTCTGAATCCAGCAAGATGATCAACACGAAAGTCGAAAAGAGTACCTCTCGTGATTCCAACGCCGCAGAATCGTCCAAAAATACAGACGGAGTAGCTCTGTAGACATATCAGATCAAACTGCGACGATAAGGGCCTCGATGAAAAATCGCCCACACTGCGCTCCGATGCGAAGCGTCGATGCCGCGGCTTCCAAAAAAATCCGGGCCTCGCCAGAAGATGCGCAAGATGAAGATCCCAACTTGCTAAAGGGGCCATGGGAAGGGGAGCTCGGGAAAGGGGGCAAAAAACTCCACCACCAAGACAGATTATTATAGGCCCAGCCGAAAAAAAATCCGAATTTTGGGACTGTTGCCCAAAGTTTCGGGCGCTTGGCATTGCGGGCTGTACAGAACGGCCGGGCCCGTTACGTTCACGCCCGAAATCCCAAGGCCGAACCGCGTCCCATTCATGACGCCGCACCAGGCGCACGCACCGAGACGAACACCACGGCGCCACGTGTCGCACCAGAGGTCGTGCACCGGTGCGCTAACGGACCAACCAGGGGCGCCACGTGGCGCACCCACGACGCCTCGACCGCGGCCCACGCCGCCGCCCACGTGCGCCCACGTGCGCGGCGCGCGCCCGCGGCCCGTGCCCGGGCACGCATCCCGAGGCAGACCCTGCCGCTGCGTGGGACCTGCCGGCGACCAGGACCGCCACACAACCCAGCTCCACGTGTCGCCCCTGGTCCACCGTGCACCCGCGCTCTTCCGTGGCCCGCGCCCGCATGCGCGGCCCCCACCTGAGGCGCCAGCGTCCCTCCGCCAGGGTGCACGCCTCCGCGGTGGGTGGGACGCCACGAGCCTCGCCGCCGCAGCCGCCGCGCTCCGCCGCCCGCCGCCGCCGCCGGCGCCACATCCGGCGGCCCGACAGTACCAATCCTCGAAACATCCGTGCGGTCCTCCGGGCTCCGAAAAATACAAGTAAATAGTCCATCTGACCGTTTTCGCTAGCGCGAATCCAAATCCGAAGTCCGATTTGCCCAAATTCACTTCTAAAATTTGCCGAAAATTCTCGGAGAAGTGTTCTTACTCA
>CM055065.1:50726012-50759712 GCA_029204045.2 Tillandsia leiboldiana
TTTTATTTAGGAATAATTTTTTATCTTTTTTTAAGATGCCTTCCACCCTTAGGAAGCTCTTTTTTTTTCTTTTTTTTTTTTAGAGAGAGAAATGCAGTATCCTGCCGCTTCATTCATTCGCGGTGAATTTAGCAAAGGGGAGGGGCAAACGAAGGCTGCGGGAAGCAGCGGGCCCCTGAAGAAAAAAAAAAAAAAAAAACTAGACACAGAATCTGGTCCAGTACGACGAAAGAGCCTGATGTCCACGAGGATCTGGCGAAGGGGGCGCTCTGATTTTCGAAGATCCTTTTGTTCCTCTCCAACCAACAGAACCACCATGTAGCTGCGATAGTGATGAGCGCTCCTTGCCAAACCCCCTACCTTGAGCGCATGCGTCTCCCACAAACAGTCGACAGTTAGGATGTTACGGATTGTCCAATTTGTTTGGTAAGAGCCCCAAGCAGCGCGTTGTGCGGCGGTGCAGGTGACAACAGGTGGTCCGCAGTTTTCTCTCGCTTCCGTGACAGAGAACACAGGTTGAGGGTCCGTCCATTTCTTAAGAGAAGTATGTCTCTAGTCAGCACCCTCCTTCGGAGGACGAGCCAATGAAGATTTTACTTTCCATGACGACTAATCTTCCACAGATGGACGAATCGTGAGTCAACTACCGCTATCTTGTAGGAAGCGTACAACGACTACACCGAGAAAGCCCGGACTTCCCCAACGCCAATGGCATTCGTCTCTGCTGCTGGCTAGGTGATGTTTGCCGTATCAATTTGAGCTTTGTGGTCGGCACTCAAGGCCTGGCAAACCGGGATTAGACCTTCCAGAATCTTCGCCCAGTTCCAGCGTTTGTGCTCAAGGCACTCTTTTACCGTAGTTCTTGTTGGTAACCAGTTGGAAGATGCCAGGAAATTGGGTTGAAAGACTTGAGCTCCAATCCAAATAGCAGACCAAAAGCCGCGAATCGCCGTTCCCCACGTCCGAGCGTGTCCGCACTTGAAGAGCTCCCTCGTTCCAACCACGCTTTTTCCACCAAAGCGAGTACGGTTTGAACGAAGGTCCTTCGTTCCCGGACAATCTGCGGCGATAGTAGAGGCCCTTTACTAGAGGCCCCCCCAGGCTGTCCAAGACGGTGAAGAATCTCCACCACCACTTCGCTAGCAAGCATGTTCAAGCTCTCCAGGTTCAAGACGCCTATGCCCCCGTCCCTTTTGCTTCTGCATACAGTTTTCCAATCCACAAGGCACTTCCCCCGGTAATAGAGCTCTGGCCTTTCCCAGCGAATGTCACGCCCCGGCGTCGAAACTGCGACCCGGGCTCGCCAACAGATCCGCCGCCCATACGGTGAACCCCGTATAGACGAAGCGCCAAACCTGCAAAAGATAGATACTAAACTATCAGATATCAGCGCTGAAAACCTGCTGGAAATAAAATAAATTAATACAAAGTCCTCACCAAAGTACAAGTCACTCAACTCTGAAAGAAAAGTACAACTCTATACCTCACAACAAGGTCTCTCAACAAGAAACTCTCAAAATGATAAGGGTACATCTACTCTCTGGACGACGACTGGTAGGGATCTAGCTCGCGACTCCCTCACCTCGATCTGAAGAAGCAGCAACAGGAGCAGCAGGAACGGAGTAGAAGTCCCTGTGGGAAAATACACCACGACGGTGTGAGAACTACGTCCCAAGTAGTTCTCAGTGGGTGCCGCCAACAAGCCCAACGGTCTGCCCACTAAGTCTACTAGAGGCATAAAGTAACAAATACAGTGCTGTAAGGAAAGCTGGGGAAAGTAAACTCTACAGCTACTATGCCTATCTATCGATGCTCAAGAAGTGGAACAGAAGGAACATGATGCCACAACTAACTCTCATCTCTGATCACCAATCTGAACTGACTGCCTCATCAGGTCCAGTCAAGCCTGCGCCAACCTACTGCCGTTACGTCCCGAGGAGCGGACTTACGTAGGACGTCCATGACTGCCAACCTACTGCCGTTACGTCCCGGAGCCGGACTTACGTAGGACGTCCATGACTGCCAACACCAGCACAGCCAGAGGGACAAATGCAACGACAAGTCGCGATAGAAAAGCTCAATCTCACGCCGGTACAACAACCCGGTCTCGCCTACTCCGGAGTGGCACTCGAGGGGAGCGACCCCTCTCGAGTAAAAAGTAACCCATCTCAAGTATCTCTGTAAAGTATCTTGTCAAGCCAAATGTGGCTCATGCAGGCTATGATCCACGATCAAACAGATCGGTAACTCCAAGCTCAAAGCGCAACTCGGTCGGAAAAAGAACCTCGACTCGAACAGGAATAGCCCAAACACTCTCACAGCTATGTCGGAGAACCCTCAACGACTCAATCTGATAATGCACGACCATGGCTGAGTCGGGAAACCTCCACGACTCGATCTGCCAGAACCCCAAGATCCTCAAAGCTAAGTGGGAGAACCACCTCCACTACTAAATCAGAAAAACAACTCTAGATCACACTCTACCAACTCATGGCACCAAGTCGCATCCACTGCGAGAAACTTGTCTCAACAGGCCAAACAGGCCAAACGTCGCATCTACTGCGAACAACTGCCTCAACAGGCCAACATCGCATCCACTGCGAACAGCTGACTCAACAGGCCAAACAGGCCAAACGCGCATCTACTGCGAACAACTGCCTCAACAGGCCAACATCGCATCCATGCGAACAGCTGACTCAACAGACCATCCAACCACTGACCCAAAGAAGGGTCCGGGAACACCGAAAGACTAGAACCTACAACCCAAATCAAACAAGAACAGGCTCTAGGCATAGCCTCTCGTTGTTCTCGTCCCAAGAAAAGGCAGACCTTAGAACCCAGACCACTCGAATCATCTCGGTGGTTAATTATAGGAAAAACTGTGACATTTCTTACTGAAGCCATCTGATCTGTAAGAAATCCATATTTAATGATTTTTAGTTCTGCTTAGGAAAACAGTTGAAACCAACTTTTATATCTAAGCCTCGAAGGGCTAATGCCTTCGTCCAATCAAACAGGAACAGACTCAGGCGACCCTACGATGCTTGGAAGAAAATATTTGGTTGACAAAATCATATGTGTGTCCCAAAAGGTTCTGGGTTTAAGGTCCTGCTAACATGATCTACCGCTGCCACTATCACAGCGGCGACAGATAAAACAAGAAAAAATAAAACATCTCGGGACCGCCGTCTACCCAAACGGCTCCCGCTACAGATGAACAACCAACTACATCTACCAGACGCCACTCTGCTCCCAAGCACGAGTGTAACATGCATCCCCACACTAAAAGATAACACCTGACCACGTCGGCCCACTACCCGGCGAGGAAGGACACTATGTCCAGGAAAGTAGAAGTGTGGATGTCTAAAGCAGAAATAACCCTAGCCCAAGGAGGGTTTTCTACTAGTCTGGTTACACATGCAACATATGACGGGGGTGCTAGGTCAAGGTTCCAAGATAACCATAATCAACAGCTTGTAGGGAAGGAAAATAAACACATGATCATCTAACAGCATTAGGAACATCAATTCCTATAATCTAGCATGCTATATAGAACACATCTATAACATGCAAGTCCCTACACAGATAGAATTAATGCACAGTCCATAGGTCATGAAGACAAGGCCACCCACCTGAAAATGCTAACTGTCCGAGTCGCACAGCTGAGAAAGTCCAGAAACAGATATCTCTACACACCCACCAATCCAACGATACAGGAACAGTGATCAATACCTCCTGGGTACAAAAACACAACCCAAAGATACACTTAATTCCATAAAATCCAAGCATCACAAATCTGCTGGGAACAGTCCCCTAAATGCGAAATTTTCACCTGTAAAACGAACTCCAAAAATTCCAATAAAAATACTGCTGCGATCCTCGCGTCGATACCTTCGAAACGGGTACCTGCACGCCCAATTTGGAGCCCCGTAGGCCAAGTTACAAATTCCACAATACAGGTGCGCAAACACTCACAACCACACAACTGTAAACTCAAACACAGATAAAAGGGGAATAGTATACCTTCGGGCAAACCTCAGAAAAATCCCGGAAAAATACAATGATAATCCTTGCGACGAGTAGATCCAAAAAGTGTATAGGCTCGTCTCGAGTCGACACTCGGTTGCGGAGATAAAATTCCGGCAGGGGCCGCTGTCCAAAAACTCCACCAGAAAACAGCGGCTTAGAAATGCCTCGAAAACCGTGTCAAAAACTCTGAATCCAGCAAGTTGATCAACACGAAAATCGAAGACGTACCTCTCGTGATTCCAACGCCGCAGAAATCGTCCAAAAATACTGACGGAGTAGCTCTGTAGACCTCTCAGATCAAACTGCGACGATAACGGGCCTCCGATGAAAAATCGCCACACTGCGCTCCGATGCCGAAGTCGTCGATGCCGCGGCTTCCAAAAAATCCGGGCCTCCGCCAGAAGATGCGCAAGATGAAGATCTCCAACTTGCTAAAGGGGCCATGGGCAGGGGAGCTCGGGAAAGGGGGCAAAACTCCCCCACAAGACAGCTATTTATAGGCCCAGCCCGAAAAATCCGAATTTTGGACTTTTGGCCCAAAGTTTCGGGCGCTTGGCATTCCGGGCTGCTACAGTAACGGGCCGGGCCCGTTACTGTTCACGCCCGAAATCCCCTAGGCCCGCCACGCGTCCCATTCCTGCTCCCCGCACCCGGCGCACGCACCGCGACGAACCACGGGACGCCACGTGTCGCGACCAGAGGTCGTGCACCGGTGCGCCCCGACCAACCACGGGGCGCCACGTGGCGCCCCCACGACGCCTCCGACCGCGCCCACGCCGCGCCCACGTGCGCCCACGTGCGCGGCCGCGCCGCCCGCGGCCCCGTGCCGGGCACGCATCCCGAGGCAGACCCTGCCGCTGCGTGGACCGCGCGCACCAGGACCCGCCAACAACCAGCCGCCACGTGTCGCCACCTGGTCCACCGTGCACCCGCGCCTCTTCCGTGGACCGCGCCCACTGCGCCGGCCAACCTGAAGGCGCCACGCGTCCTCCGCCCGGGTGCACGCCTCCGCGGTGGACCGCGCGCCTCCGCCGCCGCCAGCCGCCGCGCTCCGCCGCCCGCCGCCGCCGCCGGCGCCCCTCCGGCGGCCGGAACAGTACCAAATACCTCGAAATCCGTGCCGGGTCATCCGGGCTCCGAAAAATACAAGTAAATAGTCCATCTTGACCGTTTTCGCGCGCTGAATCCAAATCCGATGTCCGATTTGCCAAATTCCACTTCTCAAATTTGCCGAAAATTCCCGGAGAAGTGTTCTTTACTCAAATTTCGCGCTGAGTCCAATTTTAATAACCATTTCGCGCGAAACCACTTCTAAACATCCGACGGGGTCCTCCGATCACTCACGTGATCCATTATACACCCGAAGTCCATCACTTGAGTCCAAATGGGTGCAGAAACACCGCCGACATGCCACATAGGCCTCCAGAAGCTGCTAATCGCACTGTAGAAACCCTGCAGAGATCTGGGTCACCACATCCTCCCCCACTAAAAGAAAGTTTCGTCCTCGAAACTAGCTCAACCCAAAAGGTGCCACAGAAACAAGGGTAGGTACATAACACTGCCGTCTCCAGCTCTCGAGTCACCTGTCTCTCCCCGTGATTACTCCACAACAACAACAACAACCGGTACGGCATGGCCCAAATTGCGTAATTCTCTCATCTCACGAGCCAGAATTCGCAACGGGCGTCCATCGTACCACAAGTACTCGCAGATCTCAGAGGGAACGAGTCCATCACGGGCGAGGAATCCACAAGCCTGACACTCCCGAGCTGAGACGTGGAAGAAAAGGCTGGGGGAAAAGAGAGAACAACCAATGTAGCACGCACCAAAACCGCTCCCTAGTGCCAGCTCAACCAGGCGATCCGAAACATACCCATACGGTCATCCAAAGAAAAGAAGCCCTAATCGGCTAGGGTCCTCGCTCAATCACTCTCGGATCCTGACCATCCGCATGGACTGCTTCACCGCAGTCTACCGTCAAAAGGGACCCTCAGGGACACAACCTCGAGCCCTGTTCCTCAACGGTCCCACCCAGCGCCAACTGTGGAACCACGAAACTCAACCCCGAAAAGCTATCCGGCTCCAGGTATCCGCCACCACAGTGGCCCTGTCGCGGTGATACTGAATACACAAGAATAACCCAATGGTAACTCCACAGCCACTATGGGAGGCACCACTAACACAAAGGTCCATCCCCCATCTCTGGCAAAGCTGCAATCGGCGCTAGTACCAGTCTCATCACCCATTCGCCATGCTCTCCTGGCACTGCGAAATCCAACAAGCTCCTCACCTCAACAATAAATGTTGATCTCAGCCAACTCAAATAGCATCCACATTGGCTGGAAATCCACCGCCGCTCCTATGGCTAACACAATGTGACCCAAGAAGGTAAGCTTCTAAAGCTAAAACTTGTATCCCAATAACCTGGCATACAGCGTCATCCACACAGCATACTAACACATCCACCAGTGCTCCTCATGCTCCAAGTCGCTCTGGGAGTAGATCATAATATCCCTGGAGGATCTTATTACTAATGCAATCAAGTACAGCTGGAGCACAATTCCTCAAACCCAAAGAGTGGCAGGGCGTTAATCAATCCAATTGGCCTCACTAAGAGCTCAAGATGCCCTACCGTGTCCTGAACGCCATCAAGGCAAGGTCCTCGGCTGTCTGATTCCAAGTAGGTACCCGCACCAAACAATAACTGCCGGAGTATGACTCCATCAAAAGGTCCAGAATAATACTCGGACCTGTCTACACACGAACCATAAAAGGGCCCTCACAGTCGTGTATCAACGATGTGGCATCACCACCGTATATCAACGGCGTGGCACTAGGTCAAACAGACCCCTCGATCCATCAGATCCTGCAACTGCGCCATCAGCTCTCACAGCTCTACTGGCAATATCCAATGAGGTGCTGTCGAGGGTGGCGCGGTTCCCCGAACCACGCCAAACTTAAACTCTATCTCCCGAACCGGCGGCATTAACAACAGCTCAGGTGGAATCACACCCGGAATCTCGTGGCAACAGAGATATCTTTGGGTCCCGGTGCCGCCGTAAGCACCTCTCACACTGTCGCTATAACCAGTGTGCTCTAACGACCTCAACAACCAAATCTCCTCTCGTCTGCCCCGCAGAAGGTCAAAGTCCTCCGCAGATAACAAAACCACGCTACCGCTGCGCTACTCTGAAATAGATGCTGATGCTGCCGTCGGGGTCCACCCGATCTCTGGCATCTCGAAAATTCGCTATCCAGGTAAAGAGATCAGAAATGCCGCTACCGGTCGGTCTGTCCTCCATCACCCGACGCCAAGCGCCGATATCCAGCACTCGCCTCTGGCGGCAGATCCCTATCCAAAGGGACTGCAACGCCACGCTCCACACACAAAGCCTACCCATCGAAGCGTCAATAATCCAAGACGGAGGGACCAACTACACTGAAAGGTATCCTGGCACAAACCATTCCCCGTCAAACATATCCTATGCGTCTCATCCCTCGAAACCTGGAGCGTGCAGTTCAACAACTGCATAAACTCCCTAGCACATGAAGGCTCTCAGATAGTCTCTCCATCACCACCAACCCCAATTCTGCCTACAAAGGCTCCAACTCAAACCTGTGAATCGGGATGGTTCAACTGCCTGGACTGGCTCCATCGATCAATGACGTCCCGAAGCTCAGCTACTATCCACTATCCACCCTGCCTCGGTGCCTCGGCACTGCTCGTCGGCACGGAGGGGGCTGCTCGCTCCATCGGCGCCACTGGTACAACTGAAGATACCCCTGCATAGGAAGAAAGTACTGGAGGACACTCAAGCGGTACTGCAACTAGCTATGCTCTTTGCTCCAACAAGCGCATCAAACGTTCCATGGCTTCTTCCTGGCATCAGACAGCCTCCGACATCTGTGCCATCTGGACCCATAACTCCTGGGTCTCGCTCTGCCTCCCGCTGCTCGGGTTACTCATCAGATGCGGAAAGCGCATTCCTCACTGCACGACGTCTCAAAAGCATCGTAGGTCCACTGCACAATAACAAACATCAGGACACAACAATCATATGACCCAATCCAGCGAAAGTCTAAGGCATGTTACCAATTCCACAACATTATGTTGTCTGCAGCCAACATAATCGCTTAGGAGCATAAACATGCCAATCACTCATCCCGTCTCTTGGGAGAGGTACAAAACTCGATCAGGACTCTCGCTAAAAGTCACGACTCTCACGTAGTCATCCTAATGTCCATCCACCAGCCTAGGGTTTCTAAGTCCTCGATGACCTACAACCTAGGCTCTGATACCACTCTAATCTGTCACGCCCCGGCGTCGAAACTGCGACCCGGGCTCGCCAACAGATCCGCCGCCCATACGGTGAACCCCGTATAGACGAAGCGCCAAACCTGCAAAAGATAGATACTAAACTATCCAGATATCAGAGCTGAAAATAACCTGCTGGAAATAAAATAAATTAATACAAAGTCCTCACCAAAGTACAAGTCACTCAACTCTGAAAGAAAAGTACAACTCTATACCTCACAACAAGGTCTCTCAACAAGAAACTCTCAAAATGATAAGGGTACATCTACTCTCTGGACGACGACTGGTAGGGATCTAGCTCGCGACTCCCTCACCTCGATCTGAAGAAGCAGCAACAGGAGCAGCAGGAACAGGAGTAGAAGTCCCTGTGGGAAAATACACCACGACGGGTGTGAGAACTACGTCCCAAGTAGTTCTCAGTGGGTGCCGCCAACAAGCCCAACGGTCTGCCCACTAAGTCTACTAGAGGCATAAAGTAACAAATACAGTGCTGTAAGGAAAGCTGGGGAAAAGTAAACTCTACAGCTACTATGCCTCTATCTAGATGCTCAAGAAGTGGAACAGAAGGAACATGATGCCACAACTAACTCTCATCTCTGATCACCCAATCTGAACTGACTGCCTCATCAGGTCCAGTCAAGCCTGCGCCAACCTACTGCCGTTACGTCCCGGAGGAGCGGACTTACGTAGGACGTCCATGACTGCCAACCTACTGCCGTTACGTCCCGGAGGAGCGGACTTACGTAGGACGTCCATGACTGCCAACACCAGCACAGCCAGAGGGACAAATGCAACGACAAGTCGCGATAGAAAAGCTCAATCTCACGCCGGTACAACAACCCGGTCTCGCCTACTCCGGAGTGGCACTCGAGGGGAGCGACCCGCTCGAGTAAAAAGTAACCCATCTCAAGTATCTCTGTAAAGTATCTCTGTCAAGCCAAATGTGGCTCATGCAGGCTATGATCCACGATCAAACAGATCGGTAACTCCAAGCTCAAAGCGCAACTCGGTCGGAAAAAGAACCTCGACTCGAACAGGAATAGCCCAAAACACTCTCACAGCTATGCCGGAGAACCCTCAACGACTCAATCTGATAAATGCACGACCATGGCTGAGTCGGGAAACCTCCACGACTCGATCTGCCAGAACCCCAAGATCCTCAAAGCTAAGTGGGAGAACCACCTCCACTACTAAATCAGAAAAACAACCTCTAGATCACACTCTACCAACTCATGGCACCAAGTCGCATCCACTGCGAGAAATTGTCTCAACAGGCCAAACAGGCCAAACGTCGCATCTACTGCGAACAACTGCCTCAACAGGCCAACATCGCATCCACTGCGAACAGCTGACTCAACAGGCCAAACAGGCCAAACGTCGCATCTACTGCGAACAACTGCCTCAACAGGCCAACATCGCATCCACTGCGAACAGCTGACTCAACAGGCAAAACATCTCAACCACTGACCCAAAGAAGGGTCCGGGAACACTGAAAGACTAGAACCTACAACCCAAATCAAACAAGAACAGGCTCTAGGCATAGCCTCTCGTTGTTCTCGTCCCAAGAAAAGGCAGACCTTAGAACCCAGACCACTCGAATCATCTCGGTGGTTAATTTATAGGAAAAACTGTGACATTTCTTACTGAAGCCATCTGATCTGTAAGAAATCCATATTTAATGATTTTTAGTTCTGCTTAGGAAAACAGTTGAAACCAAGTTTTATATCTAAGCCTCGAAGGGCTAATGCCTTCGTCCAATCAAACAGGAACAGACTCAGGCGACCCTACGATGCTTGGAAGAAAATATTTGGTTGACAAAAATCATATGTGTGTCCAAAAAGGTTCTGGGTTTAAGGTCCTGCTAACACTGATCTACCGCTGCCACTATCACAGCGGCGACAGATAAAACAAGAAAAATAAAACATCTCGGGACCGCCGTCTACCCAAACGGCTCCCGCTACAGATGAACAACCAACTACATCTACCAGACGCCACTCTGCTCCCAAGCACGAGTGTAACATGCATCCCACACTAAAAGATAACACCTGACCACTCGGCCCACTACCCGGGCGAGGAAGGACACTATGTCCAGGAAAGTAGAAGTGTGGATGTCTAAAGCAGAAATAACCCTAGCCCAAGTGAGGGTTTTCTACTAGTCTGGTTACACATGCAACATATGACGGGGTGCTAGGTCAAGTTCCAAGATAACCATAATCAACAGCTTGTAGGGAAGGAAAATAAACACATGATCATCTAACAGCATTAGGAACATCAATTCCTATAATCTAGCATGCTATATAGAACACATCTATAACATGCAAGTCCCTACACAGATAGAATTAATGCACAGTCCATAGGTCATGAAGACAAGGCCACCCACCTGAAAATGCTAACTGTCCGGAGTCGCACAGCTGAGAAAGTCCAGAAACAGATATCTCTACACACCCACCAATCCAACGATACAGGAACAGTGATCAATACCTCCTGGGTACAAAAACACAACCCAAAGATACACTTAATTCCATAAAATCCAAGCATCACAAATCTGCTGGGAACAGTCCCCTAAATGCGAAATTTTCACCTGTAAAACGAACTCCAAAAATTCCAATAAAAATACTGCTGCGATCCTCGCGTCGATACCTTCGAAACGGGTACCTGCACGCCCAATTTGGAGCCCCGTAGGCCAAGTTACAAATTCCACAATACAGGTGCGCAAACACTCACAACCACACAACTGTAAACTCAAACACAGATAAAAGGGGAATAGTATACCTTCGGGCAAACCTCAGAAAAATCCCGGAAAAATACAATGATAATCCTTGCGACGAGTAGATCCAAAAAGTGTATAGGCTCGTCTCGAGTCGACACTCGGTTGCGGAGATAAAATTCCGGCAAGGGGCCGCTGTCCAAAAACTCCACCAGAAAACAGCGGCTTAGAAATGCCTCGAAAACCGTGTCAAAAACTCTGAATCCAGCAAGTTGATCAACACGAAAATCGAAGACGTACCTCTCGTGATTCCAACGCCGCAGAAATCGTCCAAAAATACTGACGGAGTAGCTCTGTAGACCTCTCAGATCAAACTGCGACGATAACGGGCCTCCGATGAAAAATCGCCACACTGCGCTCCGATGCCGAAGTCGTCGATGCCGCGGCTTCCAAAAAATCCGGGCCTCCGCCAGAAGATGCGCAAGATGAAGATCTCCAACTTGCTAAAGGGGCCATGGGCAGGGGAGCTCGGGAAAGGGGGCAAAACTCCCCCACAAGACAGCTATTTATAGGCCCAGCCCGAAAAATCCGAATTTTGGACTTTTGGCCCAAAGTTTCGGGCGCTTGGCATTCCGGGCTGCTACAGTAACGGGCCGGGCCCGTTACTGTTCACGCCCGAAATCCCCTAGGCCCGCCACGCGTCCCATTCCTGCTCCCCGCACCCGGCGCACGCACCGCGACGAACCACGGGACGCCACGTGTCGCGACCAGAGGTCGTGCACCGGTGCGCCCGACCAACCACGGGGCGCCACGTGGCGCCCCCACGACGCCTCCGACCGCGCCCACGCCGCGCCCACGTGCGCCCACGTGCGCGGCCGCGCCGCCCGCGGCCCCGTGCCGGGCACGCATCCCGAGGCAGACCCTGCCGCTGCGTGGACCGCGCGCACCAGGACCCGCCAACAACCAGCCGCCACGTGTCGCCACCTGGTCCACCGTGCACCCGCGCCTCTTCCGTGGACCGCGCCCACTGCGCCGGCCAACCTGAAGGCGCCACGCGTCCTCCGCCCGGGTGCACGCCTCCGCGGTGGACCGCGCGCCTCCGCCGCCGCCAGCCGCCGCGCTCCGCCGCCCGCCGCCGCCGCCGGCGCCCCTCCGGCGGCCGGAACAGTACCAAATACCTCGAAATCCGTGCCGGGTCATCCGGGCTCCGAAAAATACAAGTAAATAGTCCATCTTGACCGTTTTCGCGCGCTGAATCCAAATCCGATGTCCGATTTGCCAAATTCCACTTCTCAAATTTGCCGAAAATTCTCGGAGAAGTGTTCTTTACTCAAATTTCGCGCTGAGTCCAATTTTAATAACCATTTCGCGCGAAACCACTTCTAAACATCCGACGGGGTCCTCCGATCACTCACGTGATCCATTATACACCCGAAGTCCATCACTTGAGTCCAAATGGGTGCAGAAACACCGCCGACATGCCACATAGGCCTCCAGAAGCTGCTAATCGCACTGTAGAAGCCCTGCAGAGATCTGGGTCACCACAAGAAGGCTCTTCGCAGCGAGTCGATTCTTTTGAGGACCCAGACCGGCGCTCTGAAAACAGAGAAGTAGTATAAGGGGAGGTTCGAGATCACTGAGTTAACCATGATTAGCCGCCCTCATTGCGACAGCAGTTTAGCCTGCCACCCTGCGATTCTCTACTCAATTCTGTTGATGATTAGGTGCCAGTCGTCCTTCGGGATGGGCCCCTGCTTCAGAGGTAGGCCCAGGTATTTGATTGGGAGCGATCCCAACTTGCAGTCCAGCATCGCCGCGAGTCGCTCCCCTTTATTGGTGCCACTGCCCATAAAGAACAATTCTGATTTGGCCCTGTTGATTTTGAGACCGGAGGCCCACTCGAAGGTCTGCCAAAGGAAGCGGAGATTACGGATTTGCCTGACTTTCGCCTCGCAGAAGAAGATTGTGTCGTCGGTAAATTGGATGAGAAATGTTTTCGCTGAAGTAGGTTATTTTGGACGGCTCGTTTGGTCATATGTAAATCTACTATTTCTTATTTTGTTGAAGTTGCTGGCTGAAAGTAAAATAATATCTGATCATCATTCCCAATTAAGTTTCATGCATGCACTAGAGGAAATCATTTAAATAAATATTTGGCCAACAAATAAAAAAAACTTAGGAAAAAAATAAAAAATGGAATCCTTTAACAACTTTAACAACTCAAATGAAATGCTGTCTTTTCCTTCTCTTGCTATTAATAAAATGTCTATTATTGTTTGGAGTTGACTCCTCATAGTGTGTGGCATGTACACTCACTACTTGATAGGTAACATCTAAGGAGGAGAAATTATTGGGTGCACCTTATATATATACATATATGTAATACACTGCACCTGTACAATTAAATAATAGACCCCTCAAAATCAGAATCTAACTAATTAAATACGTTCGGAAATATGCAAAAAGCTTATATGTCAAAAATCATACATGTTAATAATCACCGTTAATGCCTTATAAATCAAACAACAACTTGTCATTTCTTTTTTGAGAGAAAGGCAGCATGCTGCCGCTTCTACAACTTGTCATTTCTATGCCACTGATTTTTGTGACAATTTGAAATGTAGAATTATATTCTCAACTACATATAATTAATGTTTTATACATAATTAAGTTTTTGGATGCTATATGGCAACTACCGAACTAGTACTTGCATTTTAATTTAGACATTAATTGTAAAATATTAGGTGCAGCACATGAAGATCGAGCATGATGTTTGCGGATACACAGGGTGTAGGCAAATTTTTCCTTGAGAAGAGATCAGTACCTGACCTTGATCACTCCATGCCCATCCGGTGGAGGCATGTCTAGATAGAGAAAGAGTGGCATGCATTCAATTAGTGCTCATATTATTTTCTATTACATCACCAAAGTTGACCTTAATCTCATTAAGTTAATATATATATATATGCTAGAGCATGCTCTGTGTCACACTATCAACATATATTCAATTAAGAAACTACCATATTTTATACTGCAAAAGTCTAAAAAGAATACACCATCATTTACTACATGACATACAATTTGGCTTTTGGATATATACATCATAAACTTCCACATTATCCAACTATTTAAGGATACTAAAAATAGTGTAGGAAAGGCCACAATGAGCCTCCCTCAGTTCTTATGTTTGAAGACAAATTTGATATGAAAACTATTAATTAAGTTGAGACATCTATATATTTCTCTTTCTACATCTCTTTGACACTGATAATGTAGAGCACCTCTCTCTCTACACTTCTCTATTTCTCTCTTCTTAGGCCTTCTTTTTGTTGCATCACTCTTTTAATAATGATCCTTCTAGGGGCACCATTTTCATACACAACAGTTGAGGAGGACCCAGATGAGCTTCGGCACCGAAGGGCGAAGTATCTTATCTACAAAGTGTTGGAAGAAGCTGAATCTCTTTCGAGGCAGTACTACTCGAGGCGACGAGTGTTTAAAGTTAGAGTGAAGATCGGCTTGAGGCTGAAGAGGCTAAGGCTCGCCATTCAGAGAGTGAAACTTTTCGTGCGCAAAAGGGTCGCGAAGCATTTGAAACATCCAAATAATGTTCTTCATGAAAAAAAGTCACTACCTCAGATGAATGTTTAATTTCTTGAACCTCTTTTTTCACTTTTTGTCATTTTTGTTGAGTGTTTCTGGGAAGCTAATTGAGCATGTTTGGAATGGAACTTAGCAGTATCAGTTGCAGGGGAATAGAGAGTTGGGCTATGCTTTATTACATTTTTCTACATTCTTGAGTAATTAAGAATTAGTTCTTCTCAAAAAGGGATAAATGGGGAAGAAGAAACCTTTAATCTCATGTGGAACATTTTCAATTACTCTGCAATCCTGTGCCTTTTCTTTTTTTTACATGCTTAAGTAAGTAAGAATTCGTTCTGCAGATGTAATCTGCAACATTTGAGCAATCTTCACAACTTAGAGAATAGATGTTCAAAATTCGTAAATTCTAATGAATACCAATCTTCAAAATGTCATAAGAACATTAATAAATTTAATTATAAATGTGGTGTCTCTATAATAGAATTTCATGAATGTGGATGCATGAAATAAATATCCTCTAAGAATTGTAGAAATGTACAAATGAAACTCCAGAATATAATGCATAATTGGAATACTACTTGCAGACTAAACCACGTGTTTCCGTTCATCAAAATCAAGTAAAATTAACTGATAATTGAACACTTTTCAGAAAATAAAAAGAGAAAGGGAAAAGAAAAAGAGATGAAAAGATTAAACTCACAATGACATTTGTTTAACAGAAGGACGACAGAGAAATACCAGGAACAAACAATACACAGCAAGTAATACACTCACAAAGCCTCAGATCAATATTATTTGCTCCCCACACCTCAGGGCATTATGACAGATAGATTACATAAATACACGAGAAACAAAATTTCCAAGTATAAGAAACGGGGGCTTGAGCACCTTTGTTCACTTCATGCCACTTTGTCTTTGTGTTGCAATCTCAGCAATCATCCCGACCTCAAGTTTCCCAGTAAATACTTTACAATGCCGCGAATTCTTTAACTAAAGATCTGACAGTGCCATAATCCAAACTGTTGGAAAAAATTCGGTACTCGTCTCGGTACCAGATTCTCTGAATTCTTCGATACCGTAATCCACTCCGGTACCGTCTAGTGTTGGAATTCCGCAGCGAAAACGTCAAATCGGATTTTTACCATAAACCCATCTACGGAGAAAAACTGGAACCAATACAACCACAAAAGAAGAAAATCAATACAAGAAAATATGAGGGTGAAATAATATTCATTATCTAAGAGAAGAATTAAACCGATTACACAGACTTCTCTTCTGCAATAGAGTAATTTCAACCCGAGCCCTCCTCCTGAATCTCTCTCACCCTTCTCTCGTCTTCTATAAACCTAGAAGACTATGGGTGTAGCTAAATCCTAACCCCCACCACCTCCATGGGTGTTACCACCACCGTGAGTGTGGATACCACTATATGGGTGTGGCTAAATCCTAGCCCCCACCACCTCCATGGGTATTACCACCACCGTGGGTATACCTACCTTAATACTCTCATAAATATGAATACCACTATATGGGTGTGGCTAAATCCTAGCCCCCACCACCGTGCTGGGTATTACCACCACCGTGCTGTGTATTATCACCAACGTGCTGTGGATACCACTACATGGGTGTGGTTAAATCCTAGCCTCCACCACCTCTATGGATATTACCACCATCGTGGGTGTGACTATCTTAACACCACCTTAAAATAATAACACATATACTATATTTATAGCTTACATAAAAAACTATCCAAATCCTAATCTAAGTAGATTTTTATTAATATTTAAATCTTAACAAACTTATCTCTTTAAGATTTAAATATTAATCTTAATCCAACTAGAATTCAACTACAAATATAATCAAATCGTAACACAAACACAGAAGGAAAAGTGTAAACATAGAACATGGTATCCAAGCGCAGATGGTAAATTAAAAATTAAGATATAACATTGCCAGAATTCGGGATTTATGAAAACAACAACAAAATCAATCAAACAAAAGAAAAAATTGGACAATGACTAAAATTATTACACACAGCAAGCAAGCTATCAAGATCAAAAGCAAATGAATAGCAAAATAATCAACAGTAACAGCGCATGAAAAAAAAAAAAAAAAAAAAAAAAACCGTAAGATAAAAAAATGAAAAATGCTAAGTGTATAGTAGCCGAACCCCCCCCCCTCTCTCTCTCTTTCTCTCTCTCTCTCTCTCTCTCTCTCTCTCTCTCTCTATATATATATATATATATATATATAATAGGGCTACTATACTTTTATGAGTATACACTTATTGATACTTATAAATTTTTCGTCCTTGAATGAAGGGATGTGCGGTTAAGATGATAGTGATCACTTACTTGTAAATTTTTTATGATGATAAAACATTCGATTCAACGATCGGCTCCATTAGTATAGTATATGTTATTATATATTTAGAAATTAAATTTTATAATTTTTTTACATTATTTATCAAGTGATCAAAGAGTCTAAAGAATGACTAATCTAACGACTGATATGGTATATTTGCAAGTTCAACGTGTAGAACAATTTAAATTACGTAAAACTTTAATAAAAAAATTTTATTTAATTTCAAGATCAAGATAAAAACTTTCGATTTAAAATTTACATCTTTTATCACTATTTTTTGTAAAATTTTTATTTTCATTTATTTTGAGACTATTCATTCATTAGATAAACGAAGTCAAAAAATTATAAAATTTGATTTCTGAATAGTTCTAATAGCGTAGATCATATCTAATAGAGCCGATCGTCGACTTGAATGTCCGATAATCAAAAATAATTTATAAGCTCTGAGGCCTCCGTACTTTCGAAAGCATAGGAGGCTAGCTCTATGGAGTTCCAATAACAACTTGTATTCCAAAAAATTATGACTATCTTAATAGCACACAATAGCAAATTATGTTCCAAGATTATCTAATGAGGTTAGAACATATAGTAAAAAAAAAATTCATTATATATTCTAAACAAATACTTTTACATCATTTAAGCAAAACCAAATAAGAAATCAAATATCTAATGAGAAACTTACACATTAAATTGGTAAATTAATGAGTTTCAATATGTCTAGTATAAAATAGCAAGTTAAAATTTAATAATATATATTTTTATACATAAAACAAAATTTAGAGTGGAAAAAAATCATAGTTATGTTTAAAATTTTTTCAAAATATGTTGTGTAGAACCCTTTTTCCTTCTGCTAATTATTATATTATTTTAAATGATATTAAAAGTTATACAAACAATAAGAATCTTTTTTTCTTTTTTTTTTCATATAAGGAATAATCACATAAGTCAGGAATTAAGATAGTGATATTATAGTATTTCATTCTTTCTTTTTTTTTATTAGATTTTAAATGTACAATTAAATTGACACGCACTGCACTTTCAATTTTTGTTAATAAAAAAATTATTAAATTGATTTATTCCTAAATATTTGAATTATATTTTTGGAAAAAAAAACTTAAAAATTATGGTTTTGCACTATTGTAAGTTTTATACTTATATTTAAATATGAACTTTACTATCTTTCTTTTATACTCTTTATAGAAATTCTTTTTTTTTTTTTTTTTTTTTATCTCTACATATGTCAATCTATATGCAACAGCATCTATATAAAATGGGCTATATATTCTTAATTGCATTTAATTCTATTTATTGGCTTATTAATAAGGCATAATGAAAATTTTTTATTTTTTTTCAGTTTTGAAAAAGAATAGTCCATATTTCATCAGTTAATGACAATTATGATTAATCTTTTCATTTAAATTTTCGATTTTGAAAATGATAGTTTTAAAAACTGAACTTTATTTCATCGAAGTAATGACAATTATATAAAATCAATCAAATCTTATTATATATTAGCTCTTTTAAATTTTTCACTAATGGCCATTTTTTTCCCCCTCCAATTGTCGGTGTTTTCTAATAATTTTTTCATCTCGCACATTATTATTTTTTCGTTTGAGAACGTCATTTTTTTAACATTATTTTTTACTAAAAAAGGTTTAACGAATTTTTTTTTCTTTTCCTTATACTTTTTTTTTTTGTACCGTTTACATTTGTCATTTTCCAATTATAGCTCCAAAAGAGTAAAAGTAAAAATTTATATTTGAAATTAAAGAATAACAAACAGATGCAATTTTCTGTGAGTTCATAACTAGAAATTAAAAAAAATTCGATACAATTATATTTATTAATTTCATATTCTAAATAGTGTTTATGAATTGAAAATTAATATCATATTAGAATATTTAAAATTTAATCTGAAAATCTTTTCAAAATAATAATTAATACAGCAATATTGAATTCAAATATCAAGCTCTATTTTATAAAAAAAAAAAAATGAAAAAATTATAATTTTTAAAATTTAATTTTAAAATATTCGTGTATTGCATGGGTTACTTGCTAGTAGGGTAATAAAATGAAAGCGCGCTAAACCACATAGAGGTAATTGAAGCTTTCCCAAAATTAAATCATCTAATATAGAACAAGAAAAAGATGTTTGGAAGGAAAAGAAGAAAAAAGAAAGAAATAAATAAAAATGATACCAGTTAGAAAGCATGTCAAGAATGAAATAAATAAATATACAAATGTGGTAGATTGACAAGCACCAAGAAAATTACGCGTACCTGACTTCAATTCCACTGTTCTCTGCTTTGAGCTTTTCTAATTGCTCCTTCAACATTGGATGGCATCCACTGAAAGATAACAGTCTCAAGGAGGTAGGCAGACCCCTCTCTGGTAGTGAGTTGATCTCGGGACATTGTTGAATCCGTAATTCTTGTAGGGAAGTCAGGCCATGCAGCCAGGTTGGAAGTGATTTGATATTGGGACAACTAACAAAGTTTAGGTATTTGAGTGATGCAAGGATTTGCAACCATTCCTCGTCCTCTCCAACAAACATTGTAGGCTCAGAAGGCGAATCTATTGTAAGCCTGTGAGAGGATAATGAGTTTCTTAGGAATGGGAGTTTAAGAAGGGAGGTGTCGTCAATGTGTAGATCAGAAAACGACCCACTCTTTCCCTGCATTGTAGCATCAAAATTTAATTGCCCTGCTTCTACCAGCTTTGGACAGTTTTTAATATATAAAGATTTTAGAGATGGGAGAAACTCGGATCCACCTAAAGATTTAAGCTCGGGGCAGCTCCAAACACCCAAATCCTGGAGGGATGTCCAGTGACACAACACTTGCCCCGGAAGGGATACTAAATGCTGACAATTGCTTATAATTAGTGTTTCAAGAGAGGTAAGGTTCTCCAGACAATTGGGAAGCCACTTTTCAAGCTCACCACATGATCCTATTTTCAACCTTCTGATGGAAGCAGGTAATTCCAGTCTCCTTTGGCAGGTGAGTTTCGGGCAATCCATTATTGCCAATTCCTCAAGATAGACAAAGTCTTTAAATCTTTCTGTTGGAAGTGACACTAGCTCTGAACAAGATAGGATATGTAAGATTTTGATAACTGGTAAGTAGTCCGGCGACAACCAATTTTCAATACTTTTTATTTTTCGGCACCGTCGTATGGATAATGTAGAAAGAGATGAGCTCTTTATACTGTCATTACCTTCTTTAGTTCTAGCTTCATCAGTTGACCCTTCATCCCATAATTTGGGAAGTACGTCCAGACCCACATTGAATAGAAATAGCTCTTTGAGCAAAGGATGCAGACACGGTAGTTCCGCAAGATTGGGACAATTTTCAATGCGGAGTACACTTAGGTAAGGTAAAAATTGTGGCTGCAGCCAATTTGGAGATTTGTTACCAACATAGTTTCTAATTTCCAACTTCTTGAGATTCAAATGCGGCCGGAGGCCTTCAAGCACCTCCGTATCAGAGACAATGTTGTCATACACAGAGCTAGTTTCTCTCATATCAGACCAATGTAGAACCAACTCATCCAAGTGTTCCTTGTTGTATAATTTGGCTTGACGAGCATCTTCCCTACTCTCAACATTTTCAAGACATGCAATGTGTAACTTTCCATGAAGTTGCATCAAATCCTTTAGTTCTCCAATTCCATGGCCGTGCTCCTTTAGGACTTTAAATTCCGGCAAACTTCTAAGAGAAGTCAGCTTCCCAATTTCATCTATCATACAATACTTACCATTTTCAATATATAGTTTCGACAAGTTAGTCAACTTTGTAAATTCTTTAGGAAACCTCTCGAATTCATTCCTATTTGCAGCCAAAACTTGTAGATTATACAGGCAACCAAATGATTCCGGTAACCTTCGGATACCATTGTGGGATATATGAAGGTAACGAAGATGTTTTAAATTGCTAATGTTCTCAGGCAACTCTTTGATGTTACAATGATTTATTATAAGTAGCCGAATATTTTTCAGTTGATCGAACCAACATCTAATTGCAGAACTTATAAAGTTAGGCTGCAAATTTTGGGAGAACTGAGAAGAATACTTTGGGCTTAATAAAAGCGACCGCAATTTACTGTAGCTGCATAACTCCTTCAACCAACTTGTTTCCAGGTTAGGGGGGTTCCATATTGACATATGACGAATAGTAGACGGGATTCTTTGTTGGCATTTATCATTTTGTATCAGGATAGCCTCATTCTCACTTTGTATCATGATAGCTTCATTCTTTAAAACTGATTGTGCTAGATCATGCATTAAATCATGAATTACATAGCTACTCAATTCTTTTGGTGAAAATGGCTGAAAGAAGGACCTGGTTGTTAGCTCACGCAAGTAGCTAGTTCCCACGATGTGCAGTGGCATGTTTTCTTTAGGTGCAATGAATCCTTGCGCAATCCAAATATCGAGTAGTCGATCTTCAGTGAAATTATAGTCTTTGGGAAAGATCGAACAAAGTGAGAAACAGTGCTTCAAATGTGGTGGGAGATATTGATAGCTCAATCGGAGGGCCGGCAGGATGTCATTTTCCTTCTGTGGCAGCTCCCATATTTCACTGTTCATGATCGTCCTCCAGTGTCCCACATCCATGTCCAAATTCAACAAGCTTCCCACAGTTTTTGCAGCTAACGGAGATCCCTTCAACTTGCTAATAATTTTTCTACCAATGTCTTTTAACTCATGATTGACTTCTGAGTCCTCAAGACGACCGAAGGCGTAACTCTTGAACAACTTCCAATAAGAATCATTCGGCAAGCCACTCAACGGGACGGAATTCATTGCGCCCATTATGTCGGCGACTTTTTGAGACCGAGTGGTTGCAATGATCATGCTTCCTCGATGTGTGTTCCTCATCGGTGCATAAAACTTTTCCCATGTCGTTCTATCCTCATTCCACACATCATCGAGGACAAGAAGAAACCTCGTCAGTGACATCATTTTGTTCAGCAACATTTGAAGGGAATCTAAGTTCCTGCCGTCAGTTTGGTACTCGCTTTCTGTTATCTCTTTAATTTGCCTCCCATTTCTCGCATTGTCTATGATCTCTTTAGTCAGCTTTCCCACATCAAAGAAGTCGGAGATGCAAACCCAAATTTTCAGCAGAAAATGTGCGCTCACGCTCGGATCGTTGTACACAAGCTGAGCCAAGGTCGTCTTTCCAATCCCTCCCATGCCGACGATGGGCAGAACAGACACGTTCACGTTCTCCCTCTTTCTCCTCTTAGCAGGGGCGGGGGCGGACATCCTATTACTTGGTCCAGAACCATCAGCCGACTGCAGCAGCAATGCGATCACCTTCTCCAGCTCCTCGTCGCGGCCGATCACTTCTGACTCGGTAACAAACGAGCTCGTCTCACGTCCCGCGGACACGCCGTACCGCTTCGGCTCGTCGTGCAAATTCAACTGCACGATCACCTTCTGCAGATTGGCGGAAACAGCATCCAGCCTGCCTTGTATCTCCTTGACTTGGTCCGGAACGGCGGCAAAAAAATTCTTTAAGAAAGTAACGATATAAGAGCGCAGACGACTTGCCTGGCCTTGCTGGCTGCCTTCGATCTTCTGCTGCAGCTCGTGGTAGGCGAAGTCGTCGATGAGGTCCTCCGCGTCGTAGTCGGCATCCTTGAGTTGGAACAGCAGCTCTTCGAGGTTGGGGTTGCTGAGGCGCCACTGCTCGGCTCTGTCGATGAGGACGCGGATCACGGGCAGACTGTTGCGCAGCCGGCGGAGGTCGTCCGAGATGGCGGAGTGTTGCTGCCAGTTGCCGGCGGCGGTCGAGGCCAGGGTCGATAGGAGCCACTCCATATTTCTAGTTGAGATCGATCGAGTCGCGCACCCTCGCTTCTTGCTCACAGCAGATTAATTAAGCATACGAAAAAGAGGAGTGTCCCCGTGAAGGGAATTGTGAGGAAGAAGAATGATTCACACCACAAAATAATAGGAAAAATATAAAATAGCAACTTGACTCTATTATTGGCCTCCTACGATTAAGACAGGTTCATGACAGCAACGAGAAAAATTACTAGGAAGAAAGTTCCTCCCAGCAGAACAAAAAATAGACTGCTTTGAATATGGGATTTGGTAAGAAGTAGGTAATTTCATTATTTTGGGTCATTAATTAGTAATCAAAATATATACTTCTTGTGAGGAAGAAGAAGAATGATCCACACGGCAAAATAATAGAAAAAAAAAGAAAATAAGCGACTTGACTTTAGTATTGACCTACTATTAAGTAGTTCCTCCGGGCAAAAATAAATTACAGTTTCGTTTAAGATTGAGACAAAATTACATTACTCACTATTTTGATCGGTTCACTAAAAAATATAAAAATATTGTTTTATATGTTTTTGTCCTTATTTTATTTTATTTAATAATATTAGATAAATTTTAATATCAAAGTTGGTAATTTTATTATCTTTTGTTCATTAATCAGTAATCAAAATATAAACTTCTCTAGCTGAAAAATAGTTGGAGTTGTTAAAATATAAACTTCTCTAGCTGAAAAATAGTTGGAGTTGTTAAACTTGATAAAAATTTTAATTAAAATTATGAAATCTTCAATTTAATTAACTAAAATGTGTCAAAACAATATGGTTTAGATAAAGCACGCATTAATAAATTAAAGATTAAAAACTAAGCCACTACTTCAATTCGAATAAAATAGTTTCAAGAGCTGCTTCAAAATGGCATATGGATGAGGGGTCCTCCATACAATTTTTATCTTGTCCTATCTCTTATTTCTTATTAGTAGGTTGGTAGTCACTTTCCATTGAGAAAAGAAGAAAGGAGAAAACGACTAGAGATCTTTTCTCCCAATTAAGTGGTTTAAATGGCTTTTCTGAATGTTCCCAAAAAAATAATAATAATAATAATAAATTAGGACTTACAGTTTTTATTTTTTTATTTTTATTTTTGGCTTCTTGTTGGAGACATGAATGCTGGTTTTTCTTCTTCTTTTTTTTTTTTTTCCCAGGGAAAAGTAGAAAGGTAGTAATCTTCATTTTTCTAAGAATGAAAAAGAAATTTTTTTTTTTATTTATATGGTTTTATTCTTTTTGGTAGAAAGTTCTTTGAATTTTAATATATTTGATTTAAATTGTTAGAATTTTATTGTAGCTAATCAATGCTAGTAATAGTTATTCTAATTAATAATGGCAGCAGTTGCACATGCATGCACAATATATTTAATGCTGTGTCGGAAAAAAAAATTTTATAATTTTTTTTAGCAAAATAATATTTTAATTAATTTAAATTTAAAATATTTAAATTTGTATATTTGCATGTAAATTATAATTATACTATTACTAAACAGAAGTAAAGATTAGATGAAATTTGTGAATCGAGACGTGCAGATGCACTGTCCCAGAAATAAGATTGTCTCTCCACGTGCGAAGCTCCGACAATTACTTCTAACGATACAACGATCACTGTTTATCCCGTCGGCACGACTCTACGATGGCGCAGAGTGAATCCGTCGACTTTCAGAGATCCGGTAAAAAATAAAGCTAAATATAGAAGGAATAATAAAGCTCAGTATACAAGTAGATTAAATCTATAAAATATAATACTGTACCGTAAATTAGAATCTTTATATAGACATAACCAACAATATCCATATATATATAGGGCTCACTTGAAGCCCACCTCAATGTAGGGTCCAATGGCTAAATCTCGAGTTAGCTATTGAACCTTACCGAGGAGGCTCTTGGGCAGCCCATCAGGCACTTCTCAAGACAAGCCTCATGGGTAGTCCGAGAAGATTCTTCCCAAGTCAAGATTAAGCCCAGCAAAAATAAAAAAGCAATAAAAAAAGAAGCAGATCAAAATCGCGCACACTGCCGTCTGTCCAGCTCATACTCGCATGTTTTTAAGAAAAATCTAAAATCTCACTTTTCCCTAACTAACATACTCAAGAATGAAGGAATATATAAATAATTACCACATATGCTGAGTTTTTTATATGGAATTAAATATCACATATGATGAGCAAAAATTTTGAGCTCCCAGATAAAACTCATTATTATTGGGCCACCCAGAGAACTTATAGGTCAAAAATAAATTTTAAATCACCAAAAACTAATAAAATACTACCACTCAGCACCATTTACAACCTACAAGAATAAAATATATGAAATATTTATAGCAACAATCAAATTATTAATTAAGTTCTTTGGAGCAAAAATAAACCATAATATCAACTCAAAGCACAAGAAAGACACTTGCTGCACATTAAAACTTAAATTATATCCATTGTCACCAAAGATAATAATTTTAATACTATTACTTCAATTCTTTGTCAGAGCACCCAAAATAAATATAACAACATTTCATTGCAGAATCTCCCCGGGAACACCCATTTTTAACCGTGCACCATAGCACCCGTGACGGTAGTTTCAGATAGTAATTAGGAATGCGCCATTTTGGTTCTTTCCAATGAACAAAAAGTAATTAGGAATGCATAAATCTATCACCAACGTTTAGAATTCTTTGATTTCAATGCTAGGAATCAAACTTAGCACTATCAGTTGCAGGGAATAGAGTGTTGGGCTCTGTTTAATTACAATTTTCTACATGCTTGAGTAAATAAGAATTCTTCTAAAAAAAAAAAGGGTAAATGGGGAAGAAGAAACCTTCATCTTATGTGGAACATTTTTACTCAGCTATCCTGTACCTTTTTCTTTTTTTTTTTCATACTTGAGTAATTAAGAATTCGTTCCACACATGTAATATGCAACATTTAAAAAATCTGTTCAATTTATGAGAATAGATGTTCAAAATTTACAAAATCTGTTCAATTTTCAAGAGAAATTTTTTTTTCTGCGGTCAATCAGAGATTCACACCCTCAAACATTTGTAGAACCTGTACTGTATTAATTAAGTTTTTTTTTTTTTTTAGCTTGACCGAGTTGTCTTTATTTGTAGCTTTGTTTATTTTCTTAATAAATAAAGCGGTATTAATTAAGTTTCTTTTCTCCGGTCATTCAGAGATTCGCATCCTCAAACATTTGTAGAACCTGTACTGTATTAATTAAGTTTTTTTTTTAGCTTGACCAGCCTCCCAAATATTACATCTGTCGAAGGTGCATCAAATTCTTCAGCTCTCCGATCCGATATCCATGCTCCTTCAGGACTTCAAACTGTGGCAAAGTTTGAAGAGAAGTTAGCTTCCCAATCTCGGCAATCTTGTATAACCTAGATTCTTGAATATATAGTTTCGTCAGATTGGTCAGTTTTGTAAAGCCTTTAGGAAAAGCCTCTAGTTCACTCCCATATATCTCCAAAAATTGTAGATTATATAGGTGGCAAAATGACTCGGGTAATCGTCGGATACCATTGTTGGATATGTCAAGGTAGCGGAGATGTTTTAAGTTACCAATGCTCTCAGGTAGCTCTTCGATCTTCCAACAACAATTTATCATGAGAAATCGAATGTTTCTAAGCTGATTGATTAGGCATTCAAGTGTAGAACTTGAAATAGGTAGCGAATTTGGAGATAACTCGGAAGAATTAAATTTGACTAATAAAAGAGACCGCAATTTACTATGACTTCCTAAGTCCATTAACTCGCTCGTTTCCAAATTTGTGTTCCATAATGTTACATGGCGAACAGTAGAAGGGATTTTTCGCTGACATTTAACATTTCGTATCATGAAAATTTCTTCTTCTAAAGTTGACTGTGCCAGATCGTGCATTAAATCATGAATTACGTACCGACGCATTGCCCACTGACATTGCTGAATAAAAGATCTGGTTGTCAGCTCATGCAAGATTTTACAATAGCAAGTTTTTGTGACGTGCAATGAAGCCTTGCGCCTCCCAATATCAACTAGACCAGCTTCGCTGAATGTAAAATCTTTTGGAAAGACTGAACAGAACGAAAAGCATCGCTTCAGATGTGGTGGAAGATATTGATAACTCAACCGGAGGACCGGTAGGATGTCATTTTCCCGTTGCGGTAGCTCCCATATTTCACTGTTCATGATCGTTCTCCAGTGTCTCACATTCATGTCTGAATTCAACAAGCTTCCCAAAGTTTTCGCGGCTAATGGAGATCCCTTCAACTTGGCGGCAATTTTCTTAGCAATGTCTTCCAACTCTTGATTGACTTCCGAGTTTTCACGACCGAAGGCGTATCTCTTGAACAGCTGCCAATAAGATTCATCTGGCAGACCCTTCAACAGGATTGAATCCAATGTACCCATTATGCCGGCTACTTTTTGAGACCGAGTGGTCGCTATAATCACGCTCCCTTTATGCGCACTCCTGAATGGTGCGTAAAACTTTTCCCATGTTATGACATCCTCATTCCACACATCGTCGAGGACAAGAAGAAACCTCTCCGACATTATCACCTCCTTCAAAAGCACTTGAAGAGAATCTAAACTCATCTGATCAGTTTTGTAACCCTTTTTAGCATTATCAATGATATCTTTAGTCAACCTTTTGACATCGAATGGCTCGGAGACGCAAACCCAAATTTGCAGATCAAAATTCTCCTGCACTCTTTGATCATTGTACGCAATCTGAGCAAGAGTAGTCTTCCAACCCCTCCAATGCCATAAATCGTTAGGACAGATATGTTCTCTCTCTTTGTTGTAAGTTTTCTACCATTAGATCTATTTATTTGACTATTTCACCCCTCAGATCCACTATTCCACACCACTCACTATCATCCTAACTGTACATTTCTTCATCCAAGGGTTAAAGCCTACAAGCACCGTTGAGTTAGTACTTTTAAAAAAATAGAAGCTCAATTATATATATATATATATATATATAAATTTTTCAATGAGAACATTGTATTATTATATTCTATCAATTTTAAAACTATATTTTAGATTTATTTTTATTTTTTAGATTATACTATTTTGTTCTCATAGATATTACTAAATTATTATTTTTCTTACTAATCTTTACGTTACTGTTAACAAATCTATTATTTTAGATAAATCTAATAATTTTATTAAAAGATGCCAGTTAAGTAGAAAAAAATTTATAAAAGGAATTTTCATGATAGGCTCAATATATATAAAGCTTCTATCAAATTATCTTTAATTATTATTATTATTATTTAGCCTCTTCTTGAACTAATTAATCTCCTTGAACTAATTAATCAAACAAAATATTTGTTTCGAGGGAAAAATTCCTTGGTATATTTAATAAAACTTGATATATATATACAACACCTACATTACAACAAGATGACTATAATAACCCAACTAAATAGAGAAGAAAAAAAAATCTAAAGAGTGACATGAAGAGATATAATTGCAAGCTCCAATTTCTGCTTCTCATAATCCAATCGAAACAAGTACTAATTAAGCTCCAAAAAGATGGGCATTATTAAACCCAGAGAAAAACTTTGAATAAGAAAATGCTTTGATCCCACAAAATATTTCTTATAAATTAAGCAATTAATTGCCTCGTGTTAATATAAACTAATAATATTTATAAAACATTTTCACTTTATGCGAATGAATTAGTTAAATCTTTTAATATTTTTGTTTATATTTAGACGCATCAATAATTTTAGTACCAGTAAAAAATAAAATGCTATAGTGGAACAGAGTATTCTAGTTCTAGTCCGTGAACTCGTGATACTACAAAAAAAAAAAAAAAAAAAAAAAAAAAAAAAAAAAAAAAAAAAAACACATTTAAGAGTTTTTTTTTCTTTTTAATTTAATAATATTTAAAACGTCGTAATATAATCTAGCATTATATTTAAAAATATCAGCTAAAAAAGTCACCACGTATATACCAACGCTTAATTATAACAATCTGCGGTAAAAATATTTCGACACTTTAAAGCAAAAAAAACTTCAAAATTGTCAATTTTTTTTTAAATTCTGATATTTTAAAATACCAAAATATTATAAAAATAATAAAATTTATCATTTAATAAATTATAAAAATATTTTTTGAAACGGCAGTGTTTGCTATATTGTAAAATATTTAGAGGCTCTTTTTTCAAGCATTGTCTAAACAGCTTTCTTATATTAAGATTATTTTGGAGATATAAAATTTGCATTTTACTTCTAAAGTACATTGAATCAATACAAAAAAATTATAATAAATTTACTAAACAAAATCCCAAAACTCATTATATATACTCAATTCCACAAGTTTTTTTTTTTTTTTTTGGGTCAATTTAATTTTAATTAAACACCAATATATATGTATGTATAATATGGATGGTGCAAACAGCTAGGAATGGGCTCCGCAGTGGAGACTCTATGCGGACAGGCGTACGGGGCCCACAAGTACGATATGCTCGGAATATACCTCCAACGGTCAACGGTCCTATTAACCGCCACTGGATTCCACTCGCCGTAATCTACGCCTTTTCCCGCCCGATTCTAATACTCCTCGGCGAGTCCCCCGAAATCGCCGTGGCCGCATCAATTTTCGTATACGGACTCATCCCCCAAATATTCGCATACGCCACCAACTTCCCCATACAAAGTTTCTACAAGCACAAAGCATCGTTGCGCCGAGTGCGTACATTAGCGCGGCCACGCTTATCGTGCACCTGCTGCTGAGTTGGCTGTGGTGTACAAAGTGGGCCTGGGCCTTTTGGGGCCTCGTTGGTGCTGAGCTTGAGTTGGTGGGTCATAGTGGGGGCCCAGTTTGTTTACATCGTGGCGAGCCCGCGGTGCCGGCTCAGCTGGACCGGGTTCTCGTGGAAGGCGTTCTCCGGCCTTCTCGAGTTTCTGAAGCTGTCGACCGCTTCCGCGGTCATGCTGTGCTTGGAGACCTGGTATTTCCAGATCCTAATACTATATCTGGGCTTCTCCAGAACCCGCAATTGGCTCTCGATGCTTTGACAGTATGGTAAGTTGTTTTTATTTTTTCACTAATTAATATATGGCGCATTAATATATTAGCATGTCAGTGTATCAATGGTACTAAAAGATATTAATGTTTTGGTATACCTACTATATATATTTTTACTATAACATGCTATATATTAGTTTGTTGCCATGTGTACTAATAAAGGCTTTGAAGAGATAACATTGTTTGACACTATAACACATGTGCTATAAAGGCTCTTGGATAATATTATTGTTTGACATGCACTTATCTCATATGTTACTTGGTGCAGCCTAACACTTCTGGGTGGGTCTTCATGATCTCTGTTGGATTTAATGCTGCAGCAAGGTCTATATATCTCTCTCTCTCTTAACTTAATTTGCAATCTTAATAATCATTTTACCTCATAGTGGAGAAACTAAGTAGAAGAGATATTATTTTTATAGTACCAACCACTTTTCATCAGAATTGGTACTGATGGAGCCATCTTTATCAAGGACAGATTAGATTCATAGAATTGATCATATTTAATTCATAGATGATAATCAGATTCAATAAATATACATATCAATATCATAATCAGTAGAGTTAACACTTAATAAAATACACTTCTTTCATAGTTCTTTTTCTGAGTAATGTAAATTTCATAGTGTCTATGTATTTTCCCTGTAATTTTAACACAATGCACCAGGCACAGTTTCTTTCTTTGTTATGGATTTACTTAACTATTGAAATATAATCACTGCTAATTAATTGTTCTCTACATTTAGTGTTCGAGTCGGCAATGAGCTCGGGGCAGGCCATCCAAAGGCGGCAGCATTCTCTGTAATCATAGTGACTGCGCTTTCGTTCATATATCGGTCACATTGGCACTTATTATTCTCTTATGCCGTGACTACATAAGCTATATCTTCACCGAGAGGCCGAGACGGTGTCGCGTGCGGTCTCTGACATGTGCCCTTTACTTGCCACCACCCTTATCCTTAATGGTATCCAGCCCGTTTTATCCGGTACATACTCCATCATTTATTACAAACAACTTAAGGAAATTTAATTTTGTTTTGTGCTAATCATCATAGTTTGTGTTCTGATAATGAACTTATTTTTGTTTTTGTGCATTAGATTAATGTGAACCCTAAAAAAAAAGCACCAGTAACATGAAAAATTTAAACAATAAGAACTATAACTTCTCTCAGTTTCTGAATGTTCATGATGAGATAAAATGCCTTAATTAGAAGTTAAACTCTTATTGCTTCTCTTTGTATCTTCTTTCTTTTAGATTTTGAAATTGATCAGGTTTGTTAATTGGATGTTGCATGAAGGTGTGGCTGTTGGGTGCGGATGGCAAACGTTCGTTGCGTACGTAATGTCGGATGTTATTACATCGTCGGTGTTCCGCTGGGAGCTCTTCTTGGCTTCAAGTTTGGCTTAGGAGCAAAGGTAAAATTAATTACTGTATTATATTTCATTATCAATATCAAACTCTTCACTGCATCAGCTATATATATTTGATACGATAGCGAACATTGTTCGAGCTTGAATAGTTGTGTCTTGAAATGTTTTTTGCTCATATACTTGTAGGCATCTGGGGCGGGATGCTCGGAGGCACATTCATGCAGACTCTCATACTTCTTTGGGTCACTTTCCGACCGATTGGGACAAGGAGGATATATTGCTCTTTCGTTCTTTGCATCAATTTTCTCCTTGTTGTTTGGTCCCTTAAATACGGAAGTAGATAAAGTTTGTATCTGCTATGGAACATATATATCATCAGAACAGCTTTAGAACTCGCTCTGATACCATCTCGAAAGAAAACAACAGTTATTCATTCTTTCATAGTTGGTTATTAATATAGTTATCAAGCCTCCCTTTGTCTTAAAGATTTGTTCCTCTTCCTCCTCACTTTTGCCTTCGACCGAATTGCTAACTAACATCCCTGTGTTTTTTTCGAGAGGTATTCGATGATATGAACATGTTAATTTATATCTAACATCCTCATTTTTATTTGGTTTTTTTGAAGAAAATAAGTCATAATTTGTATCTGTAATATAAAGGGCCAAAATCATTTTTTTCAACTCAAAAGAGTCATAGTTTCATTCCTTGCTCTCCTTATTGCAGGTAGAAGAAGCTCAAAAGAGGTTAAATAAGTGGGAGGACAAGAAGCGGCCTCTTCTAGCTGATGATCATGAATAGTACATGTAGATTTAAGCAACATTCGCCATCGCCAATCGCGACATAAATTTTACTACGAGATTGTACATTTTACTGCCGGATCACGCGGCCGTCGTCGATCAATGTAGGTCTACACATCCACATTAATATAACTTTATTACTGGAACCACCCATGATTTTCTTTGTGAATGTAACTTTATTACTAGAACATCCATGATTATCTTTGTGAAGAGGCTAAATAAGCACATGTTAAGTTCCTTTCAATGTGATAAATAATTTGGATTATTAAGCCTCGTACTGCTTTGTTGTAATTACTTAATTTGATGTAATTTGTTGAATTATAATGTAGCTAAGTACAGCATGCTGCCTTTTCCTCAAAAAAAAAAAAAAAAAAAACATAATGTAGCTAAGTATTTCCACCTTCTGAAACTTTTGGATTTAATTTTTTTTTTTTTTTTTTTTGGAGATGAAGATGGCACGTTATCAGTTTTATTCATTCACTAAAGTAAATCCAGCTTCAGAGATTGAGGCAACGAGGCTTAATTTGGATATAGTTGAAATCAAAACTGGCCATTGGGCACCAAAAATACTACTATAGAACTCATGATCATGAAAAGAAGTGAGAACTATATATATATATATGCTACTTTTTGGGATTTATTTGAACAAAAACTCAATACATCCAAACTACACAACATATCATACATATTGTAGAGAACACTAGCATAGTAATGCTTATTCTCCTCTCTCTCTCTCCCCCCCTCTCTCTCTCTGAAAGAAAAGGTATCAAACTAGCTAACAACTTCATTCATTAAGAGAAATGAACTTAGTAACAGATACAAGGCAACAGAGGCAACAGGATGAGAAACAAACATTCATATATATATATGTAGTCTCATCTAGAATATGGTCTCTTAGTTATACCTTCATTCATATACATAATTCTCATGCATTATTATAAGCTATATATTGACATAAAGGCGGACAACATTGTCTTCCTCACCCTCTTCACATGCCAACAATCTTGACGCTCTTGAACTTGGGCATGATCACCAACCTCATGATCCGCAGCGATCGCCTTCTCCGACGGCGGCGGTCGGCTTCCTCTAGAGCTTTGTATATCAAGAACTGTGCTCTTCTATGCTTTCTGTCATCCGGTCTTCCTTCTCCAACCGTGAGTAAGAGTGACACCTCAGGAAGTTCATGCCTCTCTTTCCTTTAATTTCCAAGATCATAAAGAAAGAGTGGGGTTAGTCCATGAGAGTAGTAAGTGGAGGGGGAATGAAGGAACAACTAAATAGATAATGTATATATATAATGGCATAGCAAATTAATATAAAATATTAAAGTACGATTTTCTAAGGACTTAAAAGTTTTTTTAAAATATTATTTTATATGATATTAGAGCAGCAAATCATGAACACGACCTGTAGAATTTTCTACCACTTAATTAAGTATTAGAAAATAGTTATTAATTCAGCAACATTATTGGTCTAGTGGAATGGAGTTCAAAATGCATGAGGTGTGTGGTGGGACTACTACGTGGAAGTGAGTAGGTATGGAAAGTGGGTCATCTACGTTGATTCGAGAGGGGTTTGCTTGTAGACCGGTGTTGAATTATTAGTTTTTGCAGTCAGTCATACATGACGGCTACTCAAAGGCAAGAACTGAGAAAGAA
>CM055065.1:50759812-50798881 GCA_029204045.2 Tillandsia leiboldiana
GAAGATGGCACGTTATCAGTTTTATTCATTCACTAAAGTAAATCCAGCTTCAGAGATTGAGGCAACGAGGCTTAATTTGGATATAGTTGAAATCAAAACTGGCCATTGGGCACCAAAAATACTACTATAGAACTCATGATCATGAAAAGAAGGTGAGAACTATATATATATATATGCTACTTTTTGGGATTTATTTGAACAAAAACTCAATACATCCAAACTACACAACATATCATACATATTGTAGAGAACACTAGCATAGTAATGCTTATTCTCCTCTCTCTCTCTCCCCCCCCTCTCTCTCTCTGAAAGAAAAGGTATCAAACTAGCTAACAACTTCATTCATTAAGAGAAATGAACTTAGTAACAGATACAAGGCAACAGAGGCAACAGGATGAGAAACAAACATTCATATATATATGTAGTCTCATCTAGAATATGGTCTCTTAGTTATACCTTCATTCATATACATAATTCTCATGCATTATTATAAGCTATATATTGACATAAAGGCGGACAACATTGTCTTCCTCACCCTCTTCACATGCCAACCAATCTTGACGCTCTTGAACTTGGGCATGATCACCAACCTCATGATCCGCAGCGATCGCCTTCTCCGACGGCGGCGGTCGGCTTCCTCTAGAGCTTTGTATATCAAGAACTGTGCTCTTCTATGCTTTCTGTCATCCGGGTCTTCCTTCTCCAACCGTGAGTAAGAGTGACACCTCAGGAAGTTCATGCCTCTCTTTCCTTTAATTTCCAAGATCATAAAGAAAGAGTGGGGTTAGTCCATGAGAGTAGTAAGTGGAGGGGGAATGAAGGAACAACTAAATAGATAATGTATATATATAATGGCATAGCAAATTAATATAAATATTAAAGTACGATTTTCTAAGGACTTAAAAGTTTTTTTAAAAATATTATTTTATATGATATTAGAGCAGCAAATCATGAACACGACCTGTAGAATTTTCTACCAACTTAATTAAGTATTAGAAAAATAGTTATTAATTCAGCAACATTATTGGTCTAGTGGAATGGAGTTCAAAATGCATGAGGTGTGTGGTGGGACTACTACGTGGAAGTGAGTAGGTATGGAAAGTGGGTCATCTACGTTGATTCGAGAGGGGTTTGCTTGTAGACCGGTGTTGAATTATTAGTTTTTGCAGTCAGTCATACATGACGGCTACTCAAAGGCAAGAACTGAGAAAGAAATCCAGCTTTTCCGGGCCGATCGAACCCAAGTATAAGCCATCAAGGAAAGTATGTACAAAATGGGACAAACATTTGATAAGTAGTGTTATCATGATAGGTACGTATTGATGTGGTAGAAAATAATGTAAATAAATTTTAACTTATAGATAAGAGATCGAAGTTATCAAGAAGAATTACATCATGATTTTTTATGCTATATATATTATCTAAAAAATTTTATTATTAAACTAAAGTATATTCGCAAATAAAATATCATGCATATTTTATCCACAACGGTTATTAGTACTGAAGTCGTGTTCTATTCGCTATATAACACTAACTCAACCGAGACTTATCTCACACTTTCGATTAGTAATTGACTTCGATACCAACTGCGACGCTCTACTTCTCAGGGATCATCTATTATAGAGCTACTCTAGTATTAGTATATACTTAATTTTTTTTATCTTTTAAATTTAATTACTGCCTAAAATATTATAATTTGATTAATTATATTATATCTCATATATAAAATTATTTTAAATTCGGAGGCATCACATACTTAGTGGAGCTTAAGTATCTGGGCGGAGACTACGGGTCAAGTCAATAAAAAATCAAGAGTCTAAAAGAGACTCTTCAGTGGAGCCTAAGCCTAAGTTTGGGCCAACCTAAACCTTATAAGCTTGGGCCAAATTTATTTTTATGAAATTTCAAGGTGAGCTCCGGCCCGAAGTTTTAACAAAATAAGGCCCCTCCAAGAGGCCTAAGACTTGAGAAATTAATTCATCAACTCATGAAATTTAGAAATTAAAGATATGTATACATGTGCTTTTGAAAGATGACATGATTCATTATAATGACAATTTATTGAGAAAATAATGGTGTATACATATAAAATATGGCAGGAATTTGGTCATCACAATGCATGTCAATGTTAGAGCTCCTAGAGTTGGTTCAGATAGTAATATAAATAAATCTGATGCATACAACAAACACATTGAATAAATCTAAATATTAAATTTACTTTTTTTGAAGTATCTCCCTCTTTAAACTCTTTAAAGAACAACAATAACCCAGAGGACATTACTATACCATAATGATTCCTTCCTTACAATTTTAATTAGGAATTAATTTTTTATCTTATTTTTAAGATGCCTTCCACCCTTAGCAAGCTCACATATGTAAATCTACTATTTTTTATTTTGTTGAAGTTGCTGGCTGAAAGTAAAATAATATCTGATCATCATTCCCAATTAAGTTTCATGCATGCACTAAAGAAAATCATTTAAATAAATATTTGACCAACAAATAAAAAAAATTTAGAAAAAAAAAAAATATGGAATCCAAGCCTCAACGACCTTTAACAACTCAAATGAAATGCAATCAAAGCTGTCTTTTGCTATTAATAAAATGTCTATTATTGCTTGTATCATATTTAGCTATTATTGTTTGGAGTTGACTCCTCATAGTGTGTGGCATGGACACTCACTACTTGATATGTAATACACTGCACCTCTACAATTAAATAATAGACCCCTCAAATCAGAATCTAACTCATTAAATATGTTCGGAAATATGCAAAAAGCTTATATGTCAAAAATCATACATGTTAATAATCACCGTTAATGTCTTATAAATCAAACAACAACTAGTCATTTCTATGCCGCTGATTTTTGTGACAATTTGAAGTATAGAATTATATTCTCAACTACATATAATTAATATTTTATATATACATAATTAAGTTTTTGGATGCTATATAGCAACTACCAAACTAGTACTTGCATTTTAATTTAGACATTAATTGTAAAATATTAGGTGCAGCACATGAAGATCGAGCATGGTGTTTGCGGATACACAGAGTGTAGGCAAATTTTTCCTCGAGAAGAGATCAGTACCTGACCTTGATCACTCCATCTCCATCCGGTGGAGGCATGCCTAGATAGAGAAAGAGTGGCATGCATTCAATTAGTGCTCATATTATTTTCTATTACATCACCAAAGTTGACCTTAATCTCATTAAGTTAATATATATATATATATGCTAGAGCATGCTCTGTGTGTCACACTATCAACATATATTCAATTAAGAAACTACCATATTTTATACTGCAAAAGTCTAAAAAGAATACACCATCATTTATACTACATGACATACAATTTGGCTTTTGGATATATACATCATAAACTTCCACATTATCCAACTATTTAAGGGTACTAAAAATAGTGTAGGAAAGGCCACAATGAGCCTCCCTCAGTTCTTATGTTTGAAGACAAATTTGATATAAAAACTATTAATTAAGTTGAGACATCTATATATTTCTCTTTCTACATCTCTTTGACACTGATAATATAGAGCACCTCTCTCTCTACACCTCTCTATTTCTCTCTTCTTAGGCCTTCTTTTTGTTGCATCACTCTTTTCATAATGATCCTTCTAGGGGCACCATTTTCATACACAACAGTTGAGGAGGACCGAGATGAGCTTCGGCACCGAAGGGCGCAGTATCTTATCTACAAAGTGTTGGAAGAAGCTGAATCTCTTTCGAGGCAGTACTACTCGAGGCGACGAGTGTTTAAAGTTAGGGTGAAGATCGGCTCGAGGCTGAAGAAGCTAAGGCTCGCCATTCAGAGAGTGAAACTTTTCGTGCGCAAAAGGGTCGCGAAGCATTTCAAACATCCAAATAATGTTCTTCATGAAAAAAAGTCACTACCTCAGATGAATGTTTAATTTCTTGAAAACTTCAGATGCATATTGTGGATGTGGACCTCCTTTTTAACTTTTTGTCATTTTTGTTGAGTGTTTCTGGGAAGCTAATTGAGCATGTTTGGAATGGAACTTAGCAGTATCAGTTGCAGGGGAATAAAGAGTTGGGCTATGCTTTATTACATTTTTCTACATGCTTGAGTAATTAAGAATTAGTTCTTCTCAAAAAGGGATAAATGGGGAAGAAGAAACCTTTAACCTTTAATCTTATGTGGAACATTTTCAATTACTCTGCAATCCTGTGCCTTTTCTTTTTTTACATGCTTGAGTAATTAAGAATTCGTTCCGCAGATGTAATCTGCAACATTTGAACAATCTGCTCAACTTAGAGAATAGATGTTCAAAATTCGTAAATTCTAATGAATACCAATCTTCAAAATGTCATAAGAACATTAATAAATTAAATTATAAATGTGGTGTCTCTATAATAGAATTTCATGAATGTGGGTGCATGAAATAAATATCCTCTAAGAATTGAAGAAATGCACAAATGAAACTCCATAATATAATGCAAAACTGGAATACTTCTTGTGTACAAAACCAAGTATTTCCGTTCTTCAAAATCAAGTAAAATTAACTGATAATTGACCACTTTTCAGAAAAGAAAAAGAGAAAGGAAAAAAAAAAAGAGATGAAAAGATCAAACTCCTCACAAGTCACAATGACACTTGTTTAACAGAAGGACGACACAGAAATACCAGGAACAAACAATACACTTATACACAGCAAGTACTACACTCACAAAGCCTCAGATCAACATTATTTGCTCCCTTTCTCTCTCTCTCTCAAAAAAAAAAAAAAACATTAATTGCTCCCCACACCTCAGGGCATTATGACAAATAGATTACGCAAATACATGAGAAACAAAATTGCCGAGTACAAGAAACGGGGGCTTGAGCACCTTTGTGCACTTCATGGCACTTTATCTTTGTGTTGCAATCGCAGCAATCATCTCCACCTGAGGTTTCGCAGTAAATACTTTTCAATGCCCGAATTATTTATCTAAAGATCTGACAGTGCCATAATCCAAACACAGAAGGAAAAGTGTAAACATAGAACATGGTATGCAAGCGCAGATGGTAAATTGAAAAATAAGATATAACAATGCCAGAATTCGAGATTTATGAAAACAACAACAAAATCAATCAAACAAAAGAAAAAATTGGACAATGACTAAAATTATTACACACAGCAAGCAAGCTATCAAGATCAAAAGCAAATGAATAGCAAAATAATCAACAGTAACAACGCATGAACAAAAAAAAAAAAAAATGAAAAATGCTAAGTGTATAGTAGCCGAACCCTCTATATATATATATAATAGGATTACTATACTTTAATTATGAGTATAAATTTATTCGTACTTATACATTTTTCGTCCTTGAATGAAGGGATGTGCGGTTAAGATGATAGTGATCACTTCTTTGTAAGTTGTTTATAATGATAAAATATTCGATTCAACGATCGGCTCCATTAGTATAGTATATGTTATTAGATATTTAGAAATTAAATTTCATAATTTTTTCACATTATTTATCAAGTGATCAAAGAGTCTAAAAAATGACTAATCTAACGACTGATGTGGTATATTTGCAAGTTCAACCGTGTAGAACAATTTAAATTACGTAAAACTTTAATAAAAAAATTTTATTTAATTTCAAGATCAAGATAAAAACTTTCGATTTAAAATTTACATCTTTTATCACTATTTTTTTTAAAATTTTTATTTTCAGCCGTTTATTTTGAGGCTATTCATTCATTAGACAAACGAAGTCAAAAAATTATAAAATTTGATTTCTAAATAGTTCTAATAGCGTAGATCATATCTAATGGAGCCGAATTGAATGTCCGATAATCGAAAACAACTTATAAACTCTGAGGCCTCCATACTTTCGAAAGTATAGGAGGCTAGCTCTATGGAGTTCCAATAACAACTTGTATTCCAAAAAATTATGACTATCTTAATAGCACACAATAGCAAATTATGTTCCAAGATTATCTAATGAGGTTAGAACATATAGTAAAAAAAAATTTCATTATATATTCTAAACAAATACTTTTACATCATTTAAGCAAAACCAAATAAGAAATCAAATATCTAATGAGAAACTTACACATTAAATTGGTAAATTAATGAGTTTCAATATGTCTAGAATAAAATAGCAAGTTAAAATTTAATAATATATATTTTTATACATAAAACAAAATTTAGAGTGGGAAAAAATCATAATTATGTTTAAAAATTTTTCTAAATATGTTGTGTAAAACCCTTTTTCCTTCTGCTAATTATTATATTATTTTAAATGATATTAAAAGTTATACAAACAATAAGAATTTTTTTTTTTTTTTTTTTTTTTTCATATAAGGAATTATCACATAAGTCAAGAATGAAGATAGTGATATTATAGTATTTCATTCTTTCCTTTTTTTTATTAGATTTTAAATGTACAATTAAATTGACACGCACTGCACTTTCAATTTTTGTTAATAAAAATTTATTAAATTGATTTATTCTTAAATATTTGAATTATATTTTTGGAAAAAAAACTTAAAAATTATGGTTTTGCACTATTGTAAGTTTTATACTTATATTTAAATATGAACTTTACTATCTTTCTTTTATACTCTTTATAGAAATACTTTTTTTTTATTTTTTTTTATTTTTTTTATCTCTACATATGCCAATCTATATGCAACTGCATCTATATAAAATGGGCTATATATTCTTAATTGCATTTAATTCTATTTATTGGCTTTTTAATAGAGCATAATGAAAAAATTTTATTTTTTTTTCAGTTTTGAAAAAGAATAGTCCATATTTCATCAGTTAATGACAATTATGATTAATCTTTTCATTTAAATTTTTGGTTTTGAAAATGATAGTTTTAAAAACTGAACTTTATTTCATCGAAGTAATGACAATTATATAAAATCAATCAAATCTTATTATATATTAGCTCTTTTAAATTTTTCACTAATGGCCTCCCCCTCCAATTGTCGGTGTTTTCTAATAATTTTTTCATCTCGCACATTATTATTTTTTCATTTGAGAACATCAATTTTTTAACATTATTTTTTTATTAAAAAAGGTTTAACCAAAATTTTTTCTTTTCCTTATATTTTTTTGTACCGTTTACATTTGCCATTTTCCAATTATAGCTCCAAAAGAGTAAAAGTAAAAATTTATATTTGAAATTAAAGAATAACAAACAGATGCAATTTTCATAACTAGAAATTTAAAAAATTTCGATACAATTATATTTATTAATTTCATATTCTAAATAGTGTTTATGAATTGAAAATTAATATCATATTAGAATATTTTAAATTTAATCTGAAAATCTTTTCAAAATAATAATTAATACAGCAATATTACAGCAATATTGAATTCAAATATCAACAGCAATATTGAATTCAAATATCAAGCTCTATTTTATAAAAAAAAAAAAAAAATTAAAAAATTATAATTTTTAAAATTTAATTTTAAAATATTCGTGTATTGCATGGGTTACTTGCTAGTAGGGTAATAAAATGAAAGGGCGCTAAACCAAATAGAGGTAATTGAAGCTTTCCGAACAAGAAAAAGATGTTTGGAAGGAAAAGAAGAAAAAAGAAAGAAATAAATAAAAATGATACCAGTTAGAAAGCATGTCAAGCTTGACGTGAGAGACAAGAATGAAATAAATAAATATACAAATATGGTAGATTGACAAGCACCAAGAAAATTACGCGTACCCGATTTCAATTCTGCTATTCTCTGCTTTGAGCTTTTCTAATTGCTCCTTCAACATTGGATGGCATCCGCTGCAATATAAGTCTCTCAAGGAGGTAGGCAGACCCCTCTCTGGTAGTGAGTTGATCTCGGGACAATCTTGAATCAATAAATATTGTAGGGAAGTCAGGCCATGCAGCCAGGTTGGAAGTGATTTGATATTGGGACAACTAGAAAAGTTTAGGCTTTTGAGTGATGCAAGGATTTGCAACCATTCCTCGTCCTCTCCAACAAACATTGTAGGCTCAGAAGACGAATTTATTGTAAGCGTCATGAGAGAGGATAATGAGTTTCTTAGGAATGGGAGTTTAAGAAGGGAGGTGTCGTCAATGTATACATCAAATACCGACCCACTCTTTCCCTGCATTGTAGCATCAAAATTTAATTGCCCTGCTTCTTCTGCAAGCTTTGGACATTTTGCAATGCTCAGATGGTTTAGAGATGAGAGAAACTCCAGTCCACCTAAAGATTTAAGCTCTGGGCAGCTACAAATAGACATATCCCGGAGGGATGTCAAGTGACGCAACACTTGCCCCGGAAGGGATACTAAATGCCGATAATTCTTTATATCTAGTTTTTCAAGAGAGGTAAGGTTCTCCAGACTGTTGAGAAGCCCAGCACATGATTCTATTTCCAACCTTCTGATGGAAGCAGGTAATTCCAGTCTCCTTTGGCAGGTGAGTTCGGGACAATGCGTTATAGCCAATTCCTCAAGAGAGACAAAGTCTTTAAATCTTTCTGTTGGAAGTGACACTAGCTCTGAACAAGATACGATATGTAAGATTTTGATAACCGGTAAGTAGTCCGGCGACAACCAATTTTCAATACTTTTTATTTTTCGGCACTGTTGTATGGATAATGTAGAAAGAGATGAGCTCTTTATACTGTCATTACCTTCTTTAGTTCTAGCTTCATCAGTTGACCCTTCATCCCATAGTTTGGGAAATACGTCCAGACCCACATTTAATAGAAATAGCTCTTTGAGCAAAGGATGCAGACACGGTAGTTCCGCAAGATTGGGACAATTTTCAATGCGGAGTACACTTAGGTAAGGTAAAAATTGTGGCTGCAGCCAATTTGGAGATTTGTTACCAACATAGTTTCTAATTTCCAACTTCTTGAGATTCAAATGCGGCCGGAGGCCTTCAAGCACCTCCGTATCAGAGACAATGTTGTCATACACAGAGCTAGTTTCTCTCATATCAGACCAATGTAGAACCAACTCATCCAAGTGTTCCTTGTTGTATAATTTGGCTTGACGAGCATCTTCCCTACTCTCAACATTTTCAAGACATGTAATGCTTAACTCTCCATGCAGTTGCATCAAATCCTTTAGTTCTCCAATTCCATGGCCGTGCTCCTTTAGGACTTTAAATTCCGGCAAACTTCTAAGAGAAGTCAGCTTCCCAATTTCATCTATCATACAATACTTACGATTTTCAATATATAGTTTCGACAAGTTAGTCAACTTTGTAAATTCTTTAGGAAAACTCTCAAATTCATTCCCATATGCAGCCAAAACTTGTAGATTATACAGGCGACCAAGTGATTCCGGTAACCTTCGGATATCATTGTAGGATATATCAAGGTAACGAAGATGTTTTAAATTGCTAATGTTCTCAGGCAACTCTTTGATGTTACAATTATTTATTATAAGTAGCCGAATATTTCTCAGTTGATCGAACCAACATCTAATTGCAGAACTTATAAAGTTTTTTTTTGATTAAACAGGGATATACCCTATTTGAACAGTACAGGACAGGACTGAAAAGAGAAGAAAGACCCAGCATAATACTACACCCATTGCTAGAAGAGTACCCACTCCCTTGCCAGCAGATGGTTCGAGCACACTTTAAACAGTTAAGAAAAATACAGCGCACAATGTAAAGACGTCGCCATCGTAGAGGATATACACCAGCCCTAAACTGATTGCCACAAGCAATTAAAACATACCCTATTAACCCTATTAGCCCTATTAACCCAGCTTTACATAGAGATTAAATGGGTAGCACATTTCGAACCCAGCTTAAGGTCGTGCTGGAAATGATTACCGGAGATAGGCATAGTTGAAAACTGCAAACCTCATGAAGGTAAGGAGAAGAAACTTCAGGCCTCAAGTATCCTTTCCGAAACAATGAATCGGCGAAGCCCTCATGGTGCATTGCAGCCATCAGGTAGATGGCAACAGGATACAACACTCAGCACATCTCAGAGAATCAGCAACTGGTCTGGCAGTTGACAAAGGATATCACCCTGCCTTTAATCAAACGAAGCTTCCAATCGACGAGACTAGCAGAGTAATTACTCGCCTTCAAAATAGTTTGAAAAGGAAAGGGCAGTCACTGTAGGTAAAAAGGTAAGTTGTCGCCTCTACCTCCCTTGATTCCTCAGCGAAGAGCTCCAGAATTCTGTGTCAATTAAGATTTTGCATTCCAGCTCCGCGACAGTCGATAGCCGGTTCGTAAATAGTCGTGCATTCCTTTCCTTCCATAACTCCCAACAGGTGGCCGCGAAACAGGTGTCGAAATTCTCTAGAGCAGAACCCGAAAAAGAGGAGCGAAGAAAGGACCAAATGGCCGGCAGTTCTTTCGGTAGAGCGTCAGCGATTCCCAAACCAAACGAGACCGAGTACCTCGAGAGGAGGCGCATCCACAACGCTTTAGCGAAGGTACAGGCGAAAAGTAGGTGATCCAGTTGTTCGCCGCTCCTTGAGCAAAGCACGCAAATGGAGGGGCCAAGCCATCCGCGCCTTGCAAGATTATCAGCAGTCAGAATCCGGTTTCTAGCCGCAATCCAGAGGAAGACTTTGACTCGGAGGGGTATCTTTGTTTTCCACAAAAACGGAATCCTGCAGTCTTGTGCCCCGCTAAAAACCAAGAACTGGTAGGCATTACGGGTGGAAAACAGTCCACTGCTGGTCCACCTCCAAATGAGAGAATCGTCGATTTCGGACCTTGACCAGTTGCACACCATAGTCCGGAGGAGATGCAACTCGTCATGTTCCGAGTAGGATAACGGGGGAGTGAAAGCCGCTTCCGAGTTGTTGGAAAATTTCTCGAGCCAATCACACACCGACAGCTGCTTAGCATGCGCCGCCGCGTACAGATGCGGAAACAGATTGGAGAAAGTAAATTCTCCACACCACCTGGCGGTCCAGAAGGATGAAGCTTCCCCGTTCCCCACTACGAAACTGACCGAAGTGAAGAAAGGTGGGACGAGCCTAAGCATATCCTTCCAAATTGGAGAACACCCTGCCGGAAATCTGCTAGTGAGCGAGGGTGGCCGAGATCTATGATGCTTATATCTGATGATTTGCACCCAAGGGGTATCGGTTGAATTGAAGAAACTCCAAAGTCCTTTCATCAGTAAAGCGCCGTTCGCGGAGTGCATGTGCCTAACCCCCAGCCCTCCATTGCGTCTCGGTCGGCAGACGTTTTCCCACTTAACTAAACAGTGGAATCCATTGTTGAGGATCCTACCCCTCCAAAAAAAACCCCTACGAATTTTGTCGATAGCTGCAATCACCCATGTTGGTAGGCGGAAAGCAGAGCAGAAGTAGGCGGGGATGCCGGATAGTACGGAATTCAGCAGTACTAGCCGACCGCCCCTGGAGAGCGATTGACATTTCCAGTTGGCCAGACGTGTATCGACCTTCTCGATTAGTGGTAAGTAATCCGTCTTACGCAGCTTCCTCGGAGAGAGGGGAAGACCCAAGTAGTTGATAGGAAAAGTCTGTCTCTGGCAATTGAAAAAATTGCCTAAAGCGGTAGCTTGCTCGGAGGGGAGGTTGATGGGTATGATAGAGCACTTGTCAAAGTTGATCTTCAAACCCGAGCTGGTGGAGAAAGAAGCCAGTATCAGTTTGATAACCGCCGCAGATCTGAGGGAGCCGTTGAAGAAAAGGAGTAAGTCGTCTGCGTATTGGAGCGTGTGGAACCTGAGTTCCCCTACTTGTACCGCCGGCAACAACTCCGCATCTACCGCTGCCTGCAGCATTCTGTACAGCACATCCACGCACAGAATGAAAAGGAGAGGTGAAAGCGGGTCGCCCTGGCGTAGTCCTCTCTCGCAGTTGAAGTAGTTTCCGGGTATACCATTGAGGAGCACCGTAGCCGTAGCCGACCTTAGGAGCGAGTCAATCCACCCAATCCAGCGAGACCCGAAACCCCTGGCTGTTAAAATCTCTTTGAGGAAAGACCAGTTGATGTTGTCAAAAGCGCGCTCGAAATCTATTTTGAAGATCGCTGCTTGGGATTTGGTGGTATGCAGATGGTGAACCAGGAAATGAGCACAGAAGAAGTTGTCGAGGATATTGCGGCCTTTGACGAAAGCGGCCTGGTGCTGGTTGATAAGCAGGTGGAGGCACCTTTGAAGTCTTGAAGCGAGAACCTTCGATAAAATCTTGGAGAGGCTGTGAACAAGGCTGATGGGTCGAAGGTCCCGTGCAGACGAGATAATAGGTTTCTTAGGAATTAGACATAACCAGCTTCTGTTGACGGCGGAGAGGTTGGCCGTGCCAGCAAACAGCTCGATGAAAACCCCCAAGATGTCGTCCTTAATTAACTCCCAGAACCGTTGGTAGAAGAGCAAAGGAAAACCGTCCGGCCCCGGTGCCTTCTCCGGAGCGGATGAGAAAACCGCCTCCTTCACTTCCTCCGCGGAAAAAGGCATTTGCAGTAATGATAAGTTTGCGGTTTCAGACCCATATAGTAGAAGAAGGTCAATCGCGGAGCGAGGCGGGCATTCCCGACCCAATTGATTCTGGAAGAAAGCGGAAAGATGCTCGGCGATTGCTGCGTGGCCAGACAAAGATGCAGAGCCATCAGGAATTGAAAGGATGCGATTTGTGTTCCGACGTGCATTTGCTCTGCGGTGGAAAAAGGCCGTGTTCGAGTCCCCCTCTCTCAACCACTGGACCCGAGACCGTTGCCTCCATTTAATTTCTTCCCGCAGACAAAGCTCCTCATACCTGATTTTGAGGAGAGGTCTCAATTGTAATTCAAAAGCATTGATTACCCTGCATTCCTCAGCCTTATCAATCCAGCCAATCCAAAAAAGACAACTGTCCCTCTGCGATTTCATTCTGGCATTGAGACCCGCACTCCAGGTTTTCAACGCCAATTCAACGTTTGACAGTTTGGTCGAGAAGCGAGAGGTAGAGTCCATGTCCAAGTCCAAAGCAGGCTGAGCCCAAGCATTCGAAATCACCTCGGTAACCATCGGGAGTCGCATCCAGTAGGACTCAAAGCGGAAGAGTCGGGCTGCGGGGAGGAAGGAGAGAGCCGATATAATCAGCGGGCAGTGATCAGACCTCGGGCGCGGGAGTGCTCGCAAGGACGAGTTAGGAAAAACCGTCGACCAGCCATCGGAAATGAACGCACGATCGAGACGCTCCAGCGTTGGAGACCTCCTGCCATTGGACCAAGTGAAGGAGCGATTGAGTAGTGGGAGATCCGAAAGTCCCGCCTCAGCGATTGCGTGCCTGAATTGTAAAATTTCGCTCAAGCTAGCTGCAGCCCCATTTTTGTCAAGTAGAGAGTAAAGAACATTAAAATCGCCAACAGCCATCCAGACCATCGGCGCCCTGTCGCTGGTAGATTTGATTTCCCGAAACAGATCCGCCTTCAAGCTTGCGCAGGTGGGGCCGTAGAAATTCGAGATCAAAAGCACACCGCCATCCGCTTTCCTTTTTAGAAGCACATGTAGTGAGAAAGCCCCGCACCAGTCGCCCACGCAGTCGAAGAGAGCTGGATTCCAGGCCGTCAGGATGCCCCCTCTGGTGCCAATCGAGTTTAGAGCTCTACAGTCCCCCAGAAAATACCCACAGAAGGATTGTAATTTAGCGAGAGAGGTCGAAGCGAGCTTCGTTTCTTGAAAGCATACCACACTACATTTGCAATTCTTGATAAAAGAGCGAACAGTACAACACTTCGCCACGTCGTTTAAGCCGCGGACGTTCCAGGACAAAAAACGGAAGGTTCGGTTCCTAGCCATAGATGAGCAGAAGATCACACAAAAAAACCAGCACCCCGACAGGACAAAGCACGCCCGCACTAAGCACCCTCAATGCTGCCCGGAGCCGGACAGGCCAGCACAACATTAGCAATCGGGGCTCGAGGTGGTGCCACACTAGTCTCCAAGATACCACAGGCGGCTTTGATGAGAGTCACATCCTCCAATGACAGCGGAGAGGTGGGGTCGCGACCGAGCAGATGATCCAGGGTCGGTGCAGCGGCCGTGTCTGGGAGCGTGGCGGGGTTGGCGAAGATGTGAGCGGGGAGCGGGGCGGAAGTCGGGGCTGCGCGCGTCTGGGATGTCGGAGGCGTCGAGCAACCAACCGCGTCCAACTTCTTGCACCGCAGCACCTGGGCTCGTTTGATGGAGGGAAGGGTGTTCCCCCTGTATAAGTGCGCAAGACGCGAACTCCGTCGCTGGGGGCGATTCCTCGCAGAAGCCGCAGAGCGAACCTTCTGGGCGGTAGTAGACCGGGCCGAAATCTGGGTTAGACCAGGCGAGTCGAGGGGAGAGGGTGCAGGCGATGGGGATGCAACCGTTGGGGCGCCCAACACCGAAGGGGGCCGGGCCCCAATTGAGTGAGCCAGGCCCGGTAGGGCCAGGGGGGCAGGCCCAAGATCGTCAACGATCCGCACCACATCTTCGCCAAGGGGCCCTGGCCCCAAAAGGCCAGCAGAGGGTGCAGGCGCGGGCCCCAAAGGGGGGGACAAAAGGTCAGAGGGGTTGGTAGGGCCAACAGCAGAGGCAGGCGCGCCCAGGCAACCCGCAGAGTACGGAGGGAGCGGAGGGAAGTCCAGCGGGTCGAAGTTTGAAAAGGCAGCATCACGGACCCGTGGATAAACCGGGTGTACTTCCCCCGATCTTTGAACAGAAGGTCCAGGTTGATCCCTGCCGCCGGCGCCGAAGGTCGTCCGTACCTTAGGGGCTGCGTTAAAGCCCGTCTTCCTGATGAAATCTTCTTGCGCCTCCGCCGTGTCAAGCTCCAACCGTCTGTCCATTGCTTCCCCGAGCAGGATGGGGGCGGCAGTGTAGAGTCCTGGCGTTCCCTTGCCCTTGTGTACCTCCCTTTTTTTTGTTGACGGGACTGATAGGTAAACTTTCCACCGTTTTCTGTAATGGACTGACCGGGGCCGCCAGTATTTTTCTGCGATTGAGCTCGAAGAACGGAGGGCGGCAAAGCGAACGGATTCGGATTCCGATTTACGGATCTCCCGAAATGGGGGTCAAAGCGTTTGCCTTTGAGTGGCGCATCGGAATCCGTGTTAAGTGGCCGGCACGTTCTTCGAGGCGATCGGACGGGGAACCTGCTGTGATCGGAATTCTCATCGGTTTATGGCACTGGGTTATTTTATTTATGTGGGGATACTTCAACCTTCCGGTTTTCCATCTTGGGTCCTAACCGAATGTTTTCAGTTGATTAAGGAGGGGTTGAAATTCGAGAAATTCTGGGTTGGTTGTCGGAACTTGCGGATAATTTCTGGTGTTAGAGCTCGCAAAACGGTGAACGGAGACGCGATCGGATTCGAATTCCGACTCCCGGATCTCCCAGAATAAATTTTTGAAGTTTAGGCCCCTTTCAGGGTGCTCCGGGATCCGTGCGAGCGATTGACACGCTTTTCGGGACAATCTTAGCCGTCGGTTTTGATTTCGGTTAATTTAGGGTTTTTCCCTTGACGGCTAGGGTTTAAGGCGGCCCTGTTAAGAAAGGGAAGGGGAAAATAAAACCCCAATCCATATTTCCTCTCTTTTCAACCGAGGGAGTGAGGAACCGAGACGGAGACGAGGAGAAGGAAGGACGATCGCACGCCCTGCGGAACCCGGCGAACGAGAGCGGGGCGATCCTCTTCCTTCCTCCCTCACCGGCGAAAACAAGGTAAATGGTTCGGGCCTTCCCGGTTATCTTTTTCGATTTAGGGTTTTCCTTCTTGTTGTGTTGCGTGCGAGGCGTGGTGTCGAACGGGAGGCCGCCGCCGCCGTTGTTAGACGGGAGGCCGCCGCCGCCGTTACAATGTTCGCGGGGTCGTCGCCGGTATCGCACGGGAGCGAAAACGGAGAGAAAACGCGAAACGGGAAACTTACTGTTCATCCCGTACGGCTCCCTCAGCCGCGGTCCACCGGCCGATCGTGCACCCGGCGCACGGATCGGCCACCTGCGGGCGTGAACCCGGCGCACAGCTGCGTGCGCCAGACCGGGCCGCAAGTGCGCAGTCCACACGCTGGGCGTACACCCGGCGCACGCCCCGCGGCCTGGGGGCGCAGACCCGGTGCACGGTTGCGTGCGCCGGCCCAGCCCGCAAGCGCGGTTCACCGCACAGTGTGCGCCCGGTGCTGCGCCGCGACCGGGAAGTGATGAACCCGGCGCGCGCCTTTTTGCCCGTGCGCGGCCCGGCCCAGGATGGGGCGGTTCACCGCACAGTGTGCGCCCGGTCTGTGAGGGCCGCCACCCTTGGCCGCAGACCCGGTCCACGCCTGGACCGTGCACCAGCCTTCTGCCAAAGAGCCCAGAAGCTCCGTTTTTGGCCCGTTTCGCCCCGTTGTTCAGTGTTTTTGACCACGACGAGGTTTTTAACACCATTACTTACTGTAGCTTTTTCGGGCACAGGGTGGAGTGTTTTAGCGGGAGTTCCGTACACCTCCTTCTTCGCGTTTCAGGTGGGTACATCCTTAGAACCCCTTTATGCCCATTTTCGTTACTGTCATGATTATCGTGTGGTGTGTACTTGGTTCATTATGTTGGTTTCGTCTGGAGTACTTGGTTCATTATTGTTGGTTACGTTTGGGTACTTGGTTCATTATGGTTGGTTTCGTCTGGAGTACTTGGTTCATTATTGTTGGTTACGTTTTGGGTACTTGGTTCATTATGTTGGTTTCGTCTGGAGTACTTGGTTCATTATTGTTGGTTACGTTTTGGGTACTTGGTTCATTATGGTTGGTTTCGTCTGGAGTACTTGGTTCATTATTGTTGGTTACGTTTTGGGTACTTGGTTCATTATGGTTGGTTTCGCCTGGAGTACTTGGTTCATTATTGTTGGTTTCGTTTGGGTACTTGGTTCATTATTGTGGGTTCCTTTGAGACTAAGTATAGACTCGGTATTCTTGGATAGTTGTTTAACTGCATATTTGTAATACTAACGCTGACGGTCTCTATGTTTGCGATATTGTCCTGTGTCCGGGTTTTTGAGCTCGTGGTTGCGACACGCGCACCCGCGGTTTGGCCACCGCAAAGGGTGCTCTTTTCCGGGAAAGCGGTCTTCGACCCGTGTTAACCCACAAGGTGAAGTGGTGGGGGCCCCCGTAGGTGTGGGGTTTGAGGCAGCAAAAGGTGGGGGAAAAGGTGCGATCTGTCGGGATAGGTGTCCGACGAGGTCAGGTGCCCCAAGGTGTGAGCGGTGCGATCTGTCGGGATAGGTGCCCGGCGAGATCAAGGTGTATAGGTGTTACAGGCATTACTGATGTTGCAGGAGTTACATGTGTTCGCGTGCCACTCTTAGGTGTCCGACGAGGTCAGGTGCCCCAAGGTGTGAGCGGTGCGATCTGTCGGGATAGGTGCCCGGCGAGATCAAGGTGTATAGGTGTTACAGGCATTACTGATGTTGCAGGAGTTACATGTGTTCGCGTGCCACTCTTCCAGTGAGTCGAGTGGTTGCTCCGGATAGTTTTACTGTTGGGTTTGGCTTCCTTTCCTGCTTTGTCATTATCATTATTGTTTAGTCGCTGACTTCCCACTTTGCGACAGGGTCCTCCAGGGGGGAGAGTTAGGCGACGGTGAGGCCGCGGCAGGAGTTCTTGGGTCCCTGGTGACCCCGAACAGTACTTTCCTTTTTCCCCCTTCGCATTTCATTTACATGGTAGACTGTGGTGCGGTTCTCGATACCCTCGTGGGGTCGGTGTGGATGTCGGCATGGTAGTTTTTGAATTATTTAATTCCTTTTTCATCTCGGTCGGCCGCTTTAAGAAAATCAAGAGCAAACCAAAGAAAAGATTGCGAAAACTGGATTTCAAAACCTAGGTGTCGTGTGGGCACCGTTTTCAAAACCTTGTGGATTTATGGATTTCGAAAAGGGATTTTAAAACCTAAGTGTCGTGTGGGCACTGTTTTCCAAAACCTCTGGGTTTATGTTGCTTTCGAAAGGTGTTTTCAAAATATGGGCGCCGGGTGGGCGCCGTTTCAACAACTGTGGATTTATCCTTTTAAACTGATCGGCCGTGAGATTTATTTAGCATTTCGTGAATGGACGTATGTTTGAACCGTTGTGATTGAATGATCATCCGTTTTTGGACATTGTATGTGTCGCGACGCCGTGCATATACAGGGGAGACTCTGTCCGTTTGCTGAGTGATCCTGTATATGCGGCGGGTCTGGGCACGCGCCGGGGAAGAAGGTTTTTCAAAAAAAAAATTATACACGCCAAACCCATACCTTTTGTGAATCGTTTCCGCGAAATTAAACCCCCGGGGCGTGACAGATTAAGATGGTATCAGAGACTTTCTTCAATCACAACAGTTTGTGCCCGACATCCACAAAGATACCTCACTTAGCTACAAATGAATGAAATGAATGGCATAGAAGCGTAGAACGCGGGTGATCGAGGAGGGGGGGGGGGGAATCTATAGGTCCCTTTTCTCGATAGTTGTTTGAGTGCTATGCTAGCAGGAGGCTAAAACTGACTTGTGTTGTGTGGGTGTACGGGTTATGTTTTGTTTCTCGGTTTAGCATGGTTGTCGTGCATGTGTAGTCGTGTTGTTGTGGAGGCTGGGGTCGAGGCCGGCTGCCACCGGGGTATTTATGGTTGCTAGGAATCAATGGATTAAGCAACCAGCACGGGACACGGTGGGCCTGCTGACGTTGTTCATGCACTTGGTGCGGCTGTTATCACAGCAGATCGTTGCGCCGGCTTTTGTTTTTCGAACCCCCTTCCCCTGCCGACGTGTTGGTCGTCGTTAGTGACGGCGACTGGGGGTAGAGTAATCCGCCGGTGTTTGTTAGTGGTCGGCTGTTTGTCGGTCGTGGGTAGCTGGACAGCCGTTGGTCTAAGGTTGTTCCTTCTAGGTCTTTGGGTGTTGGGTTTTAGCGGGTAGTCGGCCGTTTCTTTTTTGCACCATGGGCAAGGTATGGGTGGGAATGAGGATTCTTCCCCTATGATTGTTACCCATAGTTCGGCTTCTCACTATAGACACTGCGATGGTTGCAGAAATCGTCGTGGTGGGGTCTTGGGGTTCCCCTTTAGGTTGAGAAAGGAGACCACCGGGGCTAGTAAATCTTCTTCGTTTGGGCTCGTTTTGGGGGCAGAGAGGCCGTACCTCGCTTCGCACAAGGGTGCGTAAGTGGTGACTTTTAGTGGGGTTGTGGTGGTAAAGCTTTGAGTTGGGTTTCTGTTTTCTGCACAAGTGTGTCGGTTCGGTTGTCCTGCTGGTGGGTTGGCGTGTGATCCCTCGAGTGCGTTTAGTGAACCTAGGCAACTTTGGACAGGGCTCCTCTTGCGGTTTTCGTTGCTTGTCCTCTTCCGACCCTTTTGGTTTCAGATGGGTAGTCTTCAGTACCTGGAGGTCATTGTTGAGCGGACCTTGAGCTTAGATTTTCTCCTAGTTGAGAGTGTCACCGTTGGTCTGGAGGTTTACCGCTCGTTTCGATGCCCGGTACTTGGAGGGGCAACGGTTTGGGACCGAGAGTTAGTTTTTTTTTGAGTGTCGCACCCCGTCGGTGCCAGGACGGAGGTAGGACCTTACCTTGTGGGTTTCGTCACCAGCTTCCCATGACTAAGGCATAGCCTTGAGGCTTAGTTTGGGAGCGCTTTGGATTGTTGATCTTTTGGGACAGGTGTGAGTCAAGGGGAATCTGGCGACTACTCGGAGTTTTGGGCACTGGTCACTTTCGGCTAGGAGGCCCTGTACGCAGCCCTTTCTGTGGGGTAGACCTTGTGGTAGGTCTTAGAGCTGAAACCTAACGTTAGTCCTGACCATCGCCTCGGTAGGATGGACAGTCGGAACGGGTAGTCCGGGATGGTGGTTAGACTTCGAGCTTGTGATCCGTGTTGGTGACGGAGAGGAGCGGTCCGGGTGGGTGACAGGTGAGTTCGTTGTGTGCAGGGAGGAAATTTCGGGTGGTTAGTAACCCAGCCTGTTTTGTTGGCACCTCTTGTAGCCTTGTGAAGGCGTTAGTGCGGTTGTTTTCCTTGTTTTCGGGTTCGTTGTTCTAGACTTTTAAGGGCTCATTGGTACTGGTTGGGTGGTACGACTGGGGTACCTCGAAGCATCGCGAGATTTTGTTGCTAACTGCTCAGCGCTGGCTGGGGTAGTTTGCGGACCGGCGGCGTTGTGACGGGGAATTCCGAGTCGGGAAGCAGGATTACTACGAGGTGCTGGGCGTGGACCGGTTCACGAGGTACCAGGCGGATGTATAGTTACATCGTTTCAGTGAGCCTAGCGACTTGACCCACTGCTTTTCTCACTGACACCCCCGTTGTAGGGGTTAGTTTCGACGTCCTCCTGACTGAACTGCCGGGAATACCCCCGAGCAAGGGGGTCATCCTCTCTTTTAAGCTTCTACCGGGCACAACTAGGAGTTTTTCTGGATAAGGGGTTCATCAGACCGTGTGTGTCGCCTTGGGACGCACCCGTGCCTTTCGTGCGAAAGAAGAACGGAGGACTGCGTCTACGCATCGACTACAGGGAGATAGACAAGGTTACAGTGAAGAACAAGTCCGGAATGGATGACCACTTCGATCAGCTACGAGAGGCACTTACAGATTATTCTCCGGACTCTCAGGGACCAGGGGCTGTTCGCTAAGTTTAAGAAATGTGAGTTCAGACTTCGCAAAGTGGACTTTTTGGGGCACATTGTGTCAGCAACGGGAATCACAGGGAATGTGAGCGGAACTGCCCGGCACACGATCCGAAACTGGCAGCAGTCGTCTCCGTTTTAAAACGTTGGAGACACCACCTTTTGGGGTTCCTCGGGATGTTTTTTTTGGATCGCCAGAGCTTTGAGTTTTGTTCGCAGAGAAGGAATTGTTTTGCGGCACAGGCATGGGTTGGAGTTGCTGAAGGACTCGGCTGGACCGTCCAGTATCACCTCGGGAAAAGCAAGTGTAGTAACGGATGTTTTGAGCAGGAAGGGTCAAGTCGAGGAGGAAACTGACGAGCGCGAGTACTTAGCAGGATCGGTACTGTCGCGCGACTTTTATCGTTGATGGTCGAGCCAACCCTAGATGGTCAGAAAACGGGCACACAGATACAACTTATTCGAGACAAGACCCCGGACCACGCGAGCGACTCTTCGGCGAGTGCGAACGACGCAACACGTTTTCGAGGGCGAAATTGCTTACCGGAGCTGCCAGAGTTGAAGGAGGAGATACCGTTAGAGGCGCACTGCGCCCCCTATACGGCGCATCCGGGTGACACGAAGATATTCAAGGACGGGATGCGGTTTGAGTCACGGTAGATCGACTGACGAAGGCGACTCTTTTTCCAACCACCCGTACGACGTGGACTAGAGGCTCTCGGCTGGTGTCGAACAGTTGGCAAAGTCTAGGGCAAGCTTTAAAGACTAAACCACACTTCAGCATGGTGTTTCACCCCCAGACCGGCGGACAGCCCGAGCGAATAAGACGGATTCTCGAAGAGGTGCTCTGAACCTGCTTACTTGATTTTGGGTGACGGATGGTCACTGCCTTTGAGCCTAGAGAGGACCCGAGCTCCGACGGAACACCGGTGTGAACCTTAGCACGAGAGGACAAAAAGGATTGCGCAACCGGGCGATCCCCTAGGGGAAGACGCTGTGGAACAACCAAGAAGAACGCGAAGCGACTTAGGAACGGGAGTCAAAGATGGAGGAGTGCTACTCAGTTTTATGCGTCGCGGACCAGGATTAAGTTTCGAGGACGAAACTTTTTTTTTAGTGGTGAGTGATGTAGAGTCCTGGCGTTCCCTTGCCCTTGTGTACCTCCCTTTTTTTTGTTGACGGGACTGATAGGTAAACTTTCCACCGTTTTCTGTAATGGACTGACCGGGGCCGCCAGTATTTTTCTGCGATTGAGCTCGAAGAACGGAGGGCGGCAAAGCGAACGGATTCGGATTCCGATTTACGGATCTCCCGAAATGGGGGTCAAAGCGTTTGCCTTTGAGTGGCGCATCGGAATCCGTGTTAAGTGGCCGGCACGTTCTTCGAGGCGATCGGACGGGGAACCTGCTGTGATCGGAATTCTCATCGGTTTATGGCACTGGGTTATTTTATTTATGTGGGGATACTTCAACCTTCCGGTTTTCCATCTTGGGTCCTAACCGAATGTTTTCAGTTGATTAAGGAGGGGTTGAAATTCGAGAAATTCTGGGTTGGTTGTCGGAACTTGCGGATAATTTCTGGTGTTAGAGCTCGCAAAACGGTGAACGGAGACGCGATCGGATTCGAATTCCGACTCCCGGATCTCCCAGAATAAATTTTTGAAGTTTAGGCCCCTTTCAGGGTGCTCCGGGATCCGTGCGAGCGATTGACACGCTTTTCGGGACAATCTTAGCCGTCGGTTTTGATTTCGGTTAATTTAGGGTTTTTCCCTTGACGGCTAGGGTTTAAGGCGGCCCTGTTAAGAAAGGGAAGGGGAAAATAAAACCCCAATCCATATTTCCTCTCTTTTCAACCGAGGGAGTGAGGAACCGAGACGGAGACGAGGAGAAGGAAGGACGATCGCACGCCCTGCGGAACCCGGCGAACGAGAGCGGGGCGATCCTCTTCCTTCCTCCCTCACCGGCGAAAACAAGGTAAATGGTTCGGGCCTTCCCGGTTATCTTTTTCGATTTAGGGTTTTCCTTCTTGTTGTGTTGCGTGCGAGGCGTGGTGTCGAACGGGAGGCCGCCGCCGCCGTTGTTAGACGGGAGGCCGCCGCCGCCGTTACAATGTTCGCGGGGTCGTCGCCGGTATCGCACGGGAGCGAAAACGGAGAGAAAACGCGAAACGGGAAACTTACTGTTCATCCCGTACGGCTCCCTCAGCCGCGGTCCACCGGCCGATCGTGCACCCGGCGCACGGATCGGCCACCTGCGGGCGTGAACCCGGCGCACAGCTGCGTGCGCCAGACCGGGCCGCAAGTGCGCAGTCCACACGCTGGGCGTACACCCGGCGCACGCCCCGCGGCCTGGGGGCGCAGACCCGGTGCACGGTTGCGTGCGCCGGCCCAGCCCGCAAGCGCGGTTCACCGCACAGTGTGCGCCCGGTGCTGCGCCGCGACCGGGAAGTGATGAACCCGGCGCGCGCCTTTTTGCCCGTGCGCGGCCCGGCCCAGGATGGGGCGGTTCACCGCACAGTGTGCGCCCGGTCTGTGAGGGCCGCCACCCTTGGCCGCAGACCCGGTCCACGCCTGGACCGTGCACCAGCCTTCTGCCAAAGAGCCCAGAAGCTCCGTTTTTGGCCCGTTTCGCCCCGTTGTTCAGTGTTTTTGACCACGACGAGGTTTTTAACACCATTACTTACTGTAGCTTTTTCGGGCACAGGGTGGAGTGTTTTAGCGGGAGTTCCGTACACCTCCTTCTTCGCGTTTCAGGTGGGTACATCCTTAGAACCCCTTTATGCCCATTTTCGTTACTGTCATGATTATCGTGTGGTGTGTACTTGGTTCATTATGTTGGTTTCGTCTGGAGTACTTGGTTCATTATTGTTGGTTACGTTTGGGTACTTGGTTCATTATGGTTGGTTTCGTCTGGAGTACTTGGTTCATTATTGTTGGTTACGTTTTGGGTACTTGGTTCATTATGTTGGTTTCGTCTGGAGTACTTGGTTCATTATTGTTGGTTACGTTTTGGGTACTTGGTTCATTATGGTTGGTTTCGTCTGGAGTACTTGGTTCATTATTGTTGGTTACGTTTTGGGTACTTGGTTCATTATGGTTGGTTTCGCCTGGAGTACTTGGTTCATTATTGTTGGTTTCGTTTGGGTACTTGGTTCATTATTGTGGGTTCCTTTGAGACTAAGTATAGACTCGGTATTCTTGGATAGTTGTTTAACTGCATATTTGTAATACTAACGCTGACGGTCTCTATGTTTGCGATATTGTCCTGTGTCCGGGTTTTTGAGCTCGTGGTTGCGACACGCGCACCCGCGGTTTGGCCACCGCAAAGGGTGCTCTTTTCCGGGAAAGCGGTCTTCGACCCGTGTTAACCCACAAGGTGAAGTGGTGGGGGCCCCCGTAGGTGTGGGGTTTGAGGCAGCAAAAGGTGGGGGAAAAGGTGCGATCTGTCGGGATAGGTGTCCGACGAGGTCAGGTGCCCCAAGGTGTGAGCGGTGCGATCTGTCGGGATAGGTGCCCGGCGAGATCAAGGTGTATAGGTGTTACAGGCATTACTGATGTTGCAGGAGTTACATGTGTTCGCGTGCCACTCTTAGGTGTCCGACGAGGTCAGGTGCCCCAAGGTGTGAGCGGTGCGATCTGTCGGGATAGGTGCCCGGCGAGATCAAGGTGTATAGGTGTTACAGGCATTACTGATGTTGCAGGAGTTACATGTGTTCGCGTGCCACTCTTCCAGTGAGTCGAGTGGTTGCTCCGGATAGTTTTACTGTTGGGTTTGGCTTCCTTTCCTGCTTTGTCATTATCATTATTGTTTAGTCGCTGACTTCCCACTTTGCGACAGGGTCCTCCAGGGGGGAGAGTTAGGCGACGGTGAGGCCGCGGCAGGAGTTCTTGGGTCCCTGGTGACCCCGAACAGTACTTTCCTTTTTCCCCCTTCGCATTTCATTTACATGGTAGACTGTGGTGCGGTTCTCGATACCCTCATGGGGTCGGTGTGGATGTCGGCATGGTAGTTTTTGAATTATTTAATTCCTTTTTCATCTCGGTCGGCCGCTTTAAGAAAATCAAGAGCAAACCAAAGAAAAGATTGCGAAAACTGGATTTCAAAACCTAGGTGTCGTGTGGGCACCGTTTTCAAAACCTTGTGGATTTATGGATTTCGAAAAGGGATTTTAAAACCTAAGTGTCGTGTGGGCACTGTTTTCCAAAACCTCTGGGTTTATGTTGCTTTCGAAAGGTGTTTTCAAAATATGGGCGCCGGGTGGGCGCCGTTTCAACAACTGTGGATTTATCCTTTTAAACTGATCGGCCGTGAGATTTATTTAGCATTTCGTGAATGGACGTATGTTTGAACCGTTGTGATTGAATGATCATCCGTTTTTGGACATTGTATGTGTCGCGACGCCGTGCATATACAGGGGAGACTCTGTCCGTTTGCTGAGTGATCCTGTATATGCGGCGGGTCTGGGCACGCGCCGGGGAAGAAGGTTTTTCAAAAAAAAAATTATACACGCCAAACCCATACCTTTTGTGAATCGTTTCCGCGAAATTAAACCCCCGGGGCGTGACAGGCAGCTTCCCAGGACTCGATCTCGACGCGCACCAAGAAACGCCGGTCATCCAAGTAAAGATGAAGAGTCTCCGGGATGTTGTGGATGTGACGACAACGGATCTGGACACGGAAGGAGGACACGTCCCTCAGCGCCAAACTATCCTCGTCTACCTCCCAGAGAGCTCCGAAGCCCGACACCGCTGCCCGGATGTCGGACGAACCCCAGCAACTAATGGGCCAGTTGTGCAGCTTGATCCAGGCTTTGTGTAGCAAGTGATCCCGCCCACCCTCCCCGGATTCTACCCAGTTTGAAAACCGGAAGCACAGATTCTCCAGCTGTAGAGGGCTACGAGCGATGGCCGATTCCCTCGCCACCCAGTTGGGGAAGAAAACAGCCACACAACCATCTAAGTAGGAGGCCACTCTGTAATCCTCTTCGCTGCCCCCAAACCTCGCAGCCAAACCCCGAGAAAGGGAGGCCAGAGATCCAGGGGGGTGTTCGCCGAGAGGCTCCACCAGCGCCACACGACCAGAAAGAGCCTGCACATCCAAAGTTTGCTGGCCGCCGCCCAGAAGGGCCGTCGCAGAACGAGGTTGAGTCGCAGCAAATCCAGGGTGGTGTCCGCCGAGAGGCTCCACCAGCGCCACACGTCCAGAGAGAGCCTGCACCTCCGTTGTTTGCTGGCCGCCGCCCAGAACGGCCGTCGCAGACCGTGGTTGAGTCGCAGCATGTCCGCTCTCCATGGCACGTCTAGGGGGCAGAGGCCGGGTGGGGCAGTGTTTGGCTGCGTGGCCGAAGCGCATGCAGAGCAAACAACGCCTCGGCTCCCTGCAGCGAGCCGCGCGGTGGCCCCTCTCGAAGCACCTAAAGCAGCGCCCCGAAAGGGAGGGGTTTCGGAGGGATCTCGGCGGAATAGCAGGTAGGTGCCTAGAGGAAGAGGAGGGCCGGGATGAAGGCTTCGAAGGGGCGAAGGAGAGGACGGCGTCTCTGTAGGAGACAAGTGGGCGGGTGCGGGCATCCCTAGGGGGGCCAGGCGAAGTTCGCTTTGGGTGGGGGTTTGGGTGCGTGGGCCAGGGGAGAGGTGGTGGGGGCGGCATGTTTTTCAAAATATCGGTAGTCTTAGAACTTATAAAGTTAGGCTGCAAATTTTGGGAGAACTGAGAAGAATTCTTTGGGATTAATAAAAGCGACCGCAATTTACTGTAGCTGCTTAACTCCTTCAACCAACTTGTTTCCAGGTTAGGGGGGTTCCATATTGACATATGACGAATAGTAGACGGGATTCTTTGTTGGCATTTATCATTTTGTATCAGGATAGCTTCATTCTCACTTTGTATCATGATAGCTTCATTCTTTAAAACTGATTGCGCTAGATCATGCATTAAATCATGAATTACAAAGCTACTCAATTCTTTTGGTGAAAATGGCTGAAAGAAGGACCTGGTTGTTAGCTCACGCAAGTAGCTAGTTCCCACGATGTGCAGTGGCATATTTTCTTTAGGTGCAATGAACCCTTGCGCAATCCAAATATCGAGTAGTAGATCTTCAGTGAATTCATGGTCTTTGGGAAAGATCGAACAAAGTGAGAAACAGTGCTTCAAATGTGGTGGGAGATATTGATAGCTCAATCGGAGGGCCGGCAGGATGTCATTTTCCTTCTGTGGCAGCTCCCATATTTCACTGTTCATGATCGTCCTCCAGTGTCCCACATCCATGTCCAAATTCAACAAGCTTCCCACAGTTTTTGCAGCTAACGGAGATCCCTTCAACTTGCTAATAATTTTTCTACCAATGGCTTTTAACTCATGATTGACTTCTGAGTCCTCAAGAAGACCGAAGGCGTATCTCTTGAACAACTGCCAATAAGAATCATCTGATAAGCCCCCTAAACGGACGGGATTCATTGCGCCCATTATGTCGGCGACTTTTTGAGACCGAGTGGTTGCAATGATCATGCTTCCTCGATGTGTGTTCCTCAACGGTGCATAAAACTTATCCCATGTCGTTCTATCCTCATTCCACACATCATCGAGGATAAGAAGAAACCTCGTCGGTGACATCATTTTGTTCAGCAACATTTGAAGGGAATTTAAGTTCCTGCTGTCAGTTCGGTACTCGCTTTCTGTTATCTCTTTAATTTGCCTCCCATTTCTCGCATTGTCTATGATCTCATTAGTCAGCTTTCCTACATCAAAGAAGTCGGAGACGCAAACCCAAATTTTCAGCAGAAAATGTGCGCTCACCCTCGGATCGTTGTAGACAAGCTGAGCCAAGGTAGTCTTTCCCATCCCTCCGATGCCGACGATGGGCAGAACAGACACATTCTCCCTCTTTCTCCTCTTAGCAGGGGCGGACATCCTATCACTACTGCCACTATCATCATCATTACTTGGTCCAGAACCATCAGCCGACTGCAGCAGCAATGCGATCACCTTCTCCAGCTCCTCGTCGCGGCCGATCACGTCTGACTCGGTAGCAAACGAGCTCGTCTCACGTCCCGCGGACACGCCGCACCACTTCGGCTCGTCGTGCAAATTCAACAGCACGATCACCTTCTGCAGCTCGGCAGAAACAGCATCCAGCCTGCCTTGTATCTCCTTGATTCGGTCCGGAACGGCAGCAATCCAATTCCTGAATAAAGTAACAGAAGAAGAGAGCATACGACTTGCCTGGCCTTGCTGGTCGCCGTCGATCTTCTGCTGCAGTTCGTGGTAGTCGAAGTCGTCGATGAGGTCCTCCGCGTCGTAGTAGGCATCCTTGAGTTTGGTCAGCAGCTCTTCGAGGTCGGGGTTTCTGATTAAGCGCCAGTGGTCGGCCCTGTCGATGAGGACGCGGATCGCGGGCAGACTGTCGTGCAGCCGGCGGAGGTCGCCCGGGATGGCGGAGTGCTGCTTCAAGCTGTCTGCGACGTTCGTCAGGAGCCACTCCATATTTCTAGTTGAGATCGATCGAGTCGCGCACCCTCTCTTCTTGCTTACAGCAGATTAATTAAGCATACGAAAAAGAGGAGTGTCCCCGTGAAGGGAATTGTGAGGAAGAAGAAGAATGATCCACACGGCAAAATAATAGAAAAAAAGAAAATAGAGACTTGACTCTATTATTGGCCTCCTACGATTAAGACAGGTTCATGACAGCAACGAGAAAAATTACTAGGAAGAAAGTTCCGCCCAGCAGAACAAAAATAGACTGCTTTGAATATGGGATTTGGTAAGAAGTAGGTAATTTCATTATTTTGGGTCATTAATTAGTAATCAAAATATATACTTCTTGTGAGGAAGAAGAAGAATGATCCACACGGCAAAATAATAGAAAAAAAAGAAAATAAGCGACTTGACTTTAGTATTGACCTACTATTAAGTAGTTCCTCCCAGTAGGGCAAAAATAAATTATAGTTTCCTTTAAGAGTGAGATAAAATTACATTATTCACTACGAGTAATGCTACATGTACACCCCGAAGGGGTGTACATCCTACACCTCCACTCCTTTAATGGTGTCGATATTTTTTACGGGTCACATCAAGTGACCACTCATCACACCCCCACCCTTAGATGGGTGGGGGTGTGAGATGTACACCCCTTACGGGTGTACAAGTAGCATTTTCCATTCACTACATGCGGTAAAAAAATATATTTTTATCGTTTTATTAAAAAATATAAAAATATTTTTTTATATGTTTTTGTCCTAATTTTATTTTATTTAATAATATTAGATAAATTTTAATATTAAAGTTGGTAATTTTATTATCTTTTGTTCATTAATCAGTAATCAAAATATAAACTTCTCTAGCTGAAAAATAGTTGGAGCTGTTAAACTTGATAAAAATTTTAATTAAAATTATGAAATCTTCAATTTAATTAACTAAAATGTGTCAAAACAATATGATTTAGATAAAGCACGCATTAATAAATTAAAGATTAAAAACTAAGCCACTACTTCAATTCGAATAAAATAGTTTCAAGAGCTGCTTCAAAATGGCATATGGATGAGGGGTCCTCCATACAATTTTTATCTTGTCCTATCTCTTATTTCTTATTAGTAGGTTGGTAGTCACTTTCCACTGAAAAAAGAAGAAAGGAGAAAGCGACTAGAGATCTTTTCTCCCAATTAAGTGGTTTAAATGGCTTTTCTGAATGTTCCCAAAAAAATAATAATAATAATAATAAATTAGGACTTACAGTTTTTATTTTTTTATTTTTATTTTTGGCTTCTTGTTGGAGACATGAATGCTGGTTTTTCTTCTTCTTTTTTTTTTTTTTCCCAGGGAAAAGTAGAAAGGTAGTAATCTTCATTTTTCTAAGAATGAAAAAGAAATTTTTTTTTTTATTTATATGGTTTTATTCTTTTTGGTAGAAAGTTCTTTGAATTTTAATATATTTGATTTAAATTGTTAGAATTTTATTGTAGCTAATCAATGCTAGTAATAGTTATTCTAATTAATAATGGCAGCAGTTGCACATGCATGCACAATATATTTAATGCTGTGTCGGAAAAAAAAATTTTATAATTTTTTTTAGCAAAATAATATTTTAATTAATTTAAATTTAAAATATTTAAATTTGTATATTTGCATGTAAATTATAATTATACTATTACTAAACAGAAGTAAAGATTAGATGAAATTTGTGAATCGAGACGTGCAGATGCACTGTCCCAGAAATAAGATTGTCTCTCCACGTGCGAAGCTCCGACAATTACTTCTAACGATACAACGATCACTGTTTATCCCGTCGGCACGACTCTACGATGGCGCAGAGTGAATCCGTCGACTTTCAGAGATCCGGTAAAAAATAAAGCTAAATATAGAAGGAATAATAAAGCTCAGTATACAAGTAGATTAAATCTATAAAATATAATACTGTACCGTAAATTAGAATCTTTATATAGACATAACCAACAATATCCATATATATATAGGGCTCACTTGAAGCCCACCTCAATGTAGGGTCCAATGGCTAAATCTCGAGTTAGCTATTGAACCTTACCGAGGAGGCTCTTGGGCAGCCCATCAGGCACTTCTCAAGACAAGCCTCATGGGTAGTCCGAGAAGATTCTTCCCAAGTCAAGATTAAGCCCAGCAAAAATAAAAAAGCAAATAAAAAAAGAAGCAGATCAAAATCGCGCACACTGCCGTCTGTCCAGCTCATACTCGCATGTTTTTAAGAAAAATCTAAAATCTCACTTTTCCCTAACTAACATACTCAAGAATGAAGGAATATATAAATAATTACCACATATGCTGAGTTTTTTATATGGAATTAAATATCACATATGATGAGCAAAAATTTTGAGCTCCCAGATAAAACTCATTATTATTGGGCCACCCAGAGAACTTATAGGTCAAAAAATAAATTTTAAATCACCAAAAACTAATAAAATACTACCACTCAGCACCATTTACAACCTACAAGAATAAAATATATGAAATATTTATAGCAACAATCAAATTATTAATTAAGTTCTTTGGAGCAAAAATAAACCATAATATCAACTCAAAGCACAAGAAAGACACTTGCTGCACATTAAACTTAAATTATATCCATTGTCACCAAAGATAATAATTTTAATACTATTACTTCAATTCTTTGTCAGAGCACCCAAAATAAATATAACAACATTTCATTGCAGAATCTCCCCGGGAACACCCATTTTTAACCGTGCACCATAGCACCCGTGACGGTAGTTTCAGATAGTAATTAGGAATGCGCCATTTTGGTTCTTTCCAATGAACAAAAAGTAATTAGGAATGCATAAATCTATCACCAACGTTTAGAATTCTTTGATTTCAATGCTAGGAATCAAACTTAGCACTATCAGTTGCAGGGAATAGAGTGTTGGGCTCTGTTTAATTACAATTTTCTACATGCTTGAGTAAATAAGAATTCTTCTAAAAAAAAAAAAGGGTAAATGGGGAAGAAGAAACCTTCATCTTATGTGGAACATTTTTACTCAGCTATCCTGTACCTTTTTCTTTTTTTTTTTCATACTTGAGTAATTAAGAATTCGTTCCACACATGTAATATGCAACATTTAAAAAATCTGTTCAATTTATGAGAATAGATGTTCAAAATTTACAAAATCTGTTCAATTTTCAAGAGAAATTTTTTTTTCTGCGGTCAATCAGAGATTCACACCCTCAAACATTTGTAGAACCTGTACTGTATTAATTAAGTTTTTTTTTTTTTTTAGCTTGACCGAGTTGTCTTTATTTGTAGCTTTGTTTATTTTCTTAATAAATAAAGCGGTATTAATTAAGTTTCTTTTCTCCGGTCATTCAGAGATTCGCATCCTCAAACATTTGTAGAACCTGTACTGTATTAATTAAGTTTTTTTTTAGCTTGACCAGCCTCCCAAATATTACATCTGTCGAAGGTGCATCAAATTCTTCAGCTCTCCGATCCGATATCCATGCTCCTTCAGGACTTCAAACTGTGGCAAAGTTTGAAGAGAAGTTAGCTTCCCAATCTCGGCAATCTTGTATAACCTAGATTCTTGAATATATAGTTTCGTCAGATTGGTCAGTTTTGTAAAGCCTTTAGGAAAAGCCTCTAGTTCACTCCCATATATCTCCAAAAATTGTAGATTATATAGGTGGCAAAATGACTCGGGTAATCGTCGGATACCATTGTTGGATATGTCAAGGTAGCGGAGATGTTTTAAGTTACCAATGCTCTCAGGTAGCTCTTCGATCTTCCAACAACAATTTATCATGAGAAATCGAATGTTTCTAAGCTGATTGATTAGGCATTCAAGTGTAGAACTTGAAATAGGTAGCGAATTTGGAGATAACTCGGAAGAATTAAATTTGACTAATAAAAGAGACCGCAATTTACTATGACTTCCTAAGTCCATTAACTCGCTCGTTTCCAAATTTGTGTTCCATAATGTTACATGGCGAACAGTAGAAGGGATTTTTCGCTGACATTTAACATTTCGTATCATGAAAATTTCTTCTTCTAAAGTTGACTGTGCCAGATCGTGCATTAAATCATGAATTACGTACCGACGCATTGCCCACTGACATTGCTGAATAAAAGATCTGGTTGTCAGCTCATGCAAGATTTTACAATAGCAAGTTTTTGTGACGTGCAATGAAGCCTTGCGCCTCCCAAATATCAACTAGACCAGCTTCGCTGAATGTAAAATCTTTTGGAAAGACTGAACAGAACGAAAAGCATCGCTTCAGATGTGGTGGAAGATATTGATAACTCAACCGGAGGACCGGTAGGATGTCATTTTCCCGTTGCGGTAGCTCCCATATTTCACTGTTCATGATCGTTCTCCAGTGTCTCACATTCATGTCTGAATTCAACAAGCTTCCCAAAGTTTTCGCGGCTAATGGAGATCCCTTCAACTTGGCGGCAATTTTCTTAGCAATGTCTTCCAACTCTTGATTGACTTCCGAGTTTTCACGACCGAAGGCGTATCTCTTGAACAGCTGCCAATAAGATTCATCTGGCAGACCCTTCAACAGGATTGAATCCAATGTACCCATTATGCCGGCTACTTTTTGAGACCGAGTGGTCGCTATAATCACGCTCCCTTTATGCGCACTCCTGAATGGTGCGTAAAACTTTTCCCATGTTATGACATCCTCATTCCACACATCGTCGAGGACAAGAAGAAACCTCTCCGACATTATCACCTCCTTCAAAAGCACTTGAAGAGAATCTAAACTCATCTGATCAGTTTTGTAACCCTTTTTAGCATTATCAATGATATCTTTAGTCAACCTTTTGACATCGAATGGCTCGGAGACGCAAACCCAAATTTGCAGATCAAAATTCTCCTGCACTCTTTGATCATTGTACGCAATCTGAGCAAGAGTAGTCTTCCCAACCCCTCCAATGCCATAAATCGTTAGGACAGATATGTTCTCTCTCTTTGTTTGTAAGTTTTCTACCATTAGATCTATTTATTTGACTAATTTCACCCCTCAGATCCACTATTCCACCACCACTCACTATCATCCTAACTGTACATTTCTTCATCCAAGGGTTAAAAGCCTACAAGCACCGTTGAGTTAGTACTTTTAAAAAAATAGAAGCTCAATTATATATATATATATATATATATAAATTTTTCAATGAGAACATTGTATTATTATATTCTATCAATTTTAAAACTATATTTTAGATTTATTTTTATTTTTTAGATTATACTATTTTGTTCTCATAGATATTACTAAATTATTATTTTTCTTACTAATCTTTACGTTACTGTTAACAAATCTATTATTTTAGATAAAATCTAATAATTTTATTAAAAGATGCCAGTTAAGTAGAAAAAATTTATAAAAGGAATTTTCATGATAGGCTCAATATATATAAAAGCTTCTATCAAATTATCTTTAATTATTATTATTATTATTTAGCCTCTTCCTTGAACTAATTAATCTCCTTGAACTAATTAATCAAACAAAATATTTGTTTCGAGGGAAAAATTCCTTGGTATATTTAATAAAACTTGATATATATATACAACACCTACATTACAACAAGATGACTATAATAACCCAACTAAATAGAGAAGAAAAAAAAATCTAAAGAGTGACATGAAGAGATATAATTGCAAGCTCCAAATTTCTGCTTCTCATAATCCAATCGAAACAAGTACTAATTAAGCTCCAAAAAGATGGGCATTATTAAACCCAGAGAAAAACTTTGAATAAGAAAATGCTTTGATCCCACAAAATATTTCTTATAAATTAAGCAATTAATTGCCTCGTGTTAATATAAACTAATAAATATTTATAAAACATTTTCACTTTATGCGAATGAATTAGTTAAATCTTTTAATATTTTTGTTTATATTTAGACGCATCAATAATTTTAGTACAGTAAAAAATAAAAATGCTATAGTGGAAACAGAGTATTCTAGTTCTAGTCGTGAACTCGTGATACTACAAAAAAAAAAAAAAAAAAAAAAAAAAAAAAAAAAAAAAAAAAAAACACATTTAAGAGTTTTTTTTTCTTTTTAATTTAATAATATTTAAAAACGTCGTAATATAATCTAGCATTATATTTAAAAATATCAGCTAAAAAAGTCACCACGTATATACCAACGCTTAATTATAACAATCTGCGGTAAAATATATTTCGACACTTTAAAGCAAAAAAAACTTCAAAATTGTCAAATTTTTTTTAAAATTCTGATATTTTAAAATACCAAAATATTATAAAAATAATAAAATTTATCATTTAATAAATTATAAAAATATTTTTTGAAACGGCAGTGTTTGCTATATTGTAAAAATATTTAGAGGCTCTTTTTTCAAGCATTGTCTAAACAGCTTTCTTATATTAAGATTATTTTGGAGATATAAAATTTGCATTTTACTTCTAAAGTACATTGAATCAATACAAAAAAATTATAATAAAATTTACTAAACAAAATCCCAAAACTCATTATATATACTCAATTCCACAAGTTTTTTTTTTTTTTTTTTGGGTCAATTTAATTTTAATTAAACACCAATATATATGTATGTATAATATGGATGGTGCAACAGCTAGGAATGGGCTCCGCAGTGGAGACTCTATGCGGACAGGCGTACGGGGCCACAAGTACGATATGCTCGGAATATACCTCCAACGGTCAACGGTCCTATTAACCGCCACTGGGATTCCACTCGCCGTAATCTACGCCTTTTCCCGCCCGATTCTAATACTCCTCGGCGAGTCCCCCGAAATCGCCGTGGCCGCATCAATTTTCGTATACGGACTCATCCCCCAAATATTCGCATACGCCACCAACTTCCCCATACAAAAGTTTCTACAAGCACAAAGCATCGTTGCGCCGAGTGCGTACATTAGCGCGGCCACGCTTATCGTGCACCTGCTGCTGAGTTGGGCTGTGGTGTACAAAGTGGGCCTGGGCCTTTTGGGGGCCTCGTTGGTGCTGAGCTTGAGTTGGTGGGTCATAGTGGGGGCCCAGTTTGTTTACAATCGTGGCGAGCCCGCGGTGCCGGCTCAGCTGGACCGGGTTCTCGTGGGAAGGCGTTCTCCGGCCTTCTCGAGTTTCTGAAGCTGTCGACCGCTTCCGCGGTCATGCTGTGCTTGGAGACCTGGTATTTCCAGATCCTAATACTAATATCTGGGCTTCTCCAGAACCCGCAATTGGCTCTCGATGCTTTGACAGTAGGGTAAGTTGTTTTTATTTTTTCACTAATTAATATATGGCGCATTAATATATTAGCATGTCAGTGTATCAATGGTACTAAAAGATATTAATGTTTTGGTATACCTACTATATATATTTTTTAACTATAACATGCTATATATTAGTTTGTTGCCATGTGTACTAATAAAGGCTTTGAAGAGATAACATTGTTTGACACTATAACACATGTGCTATAAAGGCTCTTGGATAATATTATTGTTTGACATGCACTTATCTCATATGTTACTTGGTGCAGCCTAACACTTTCTGGGTGGGTCTTCATGATCTCTGTTGGATTTAATGCTGCAGCAAGGTCTATATATCTCTCTCTCTCCTTACTTAATTTTGCAATCTTAATAATCATTTTACCTCATAGTGGAGAAACTAAGTAGAAGAGATAGTATTTTTTATAGTACCAACCACTTTTCATCAGAATTGGTACTGATGGAGCCATCTTTATCAAGGACAGATTAGATTCATAGAATTGATCATATTTAATTCATAGATGAGAATCAGATTCAATAAATATACATATCAATATCATAATCAGTTAGAGTTAACACTTAATAAATACACTTCTTTCATAGTTCTTTTCTGAGTAATGTAAATTCATAGTGTCTATGTATTTTCCCTGTAATTTAACACAAGGCACCAGGCACAGTTCTTTCTTTTGTTATGGATTTACTTAACTATTGAAATATAATCACTGCTAATTAATTGTTCTCTACATTTAGTGTTCGAGTCGGCAATGAGCTCGGGGCAGGCCATCCAAAGGCGGCAGCATTCTCTGTAATCATAGTGACTGCGCTTTCGGTCATAATATCGGTCACATTGGCACTTATTAGTCTCTTATGGCCGTGACTACATAAGCTATATCTTCACCGAGGGCGAGACGGTGTCGCGTGCGGTCTCTGACATGTGCCCTTTACTTGCCACCACCTTATCCTTAATGGTATCCAGCCCGTTTTATCCGGTACAGTACTCCATCATTTATTACAACAACTTAAGGAAATTTAATTTTGTTTTTGTGCTAATCATCATAGTTTGTGTTCTGATAATGAACTTATTTTTGTTTTTGTGCATAGATTAATGTGAACCCTAAAAAAAAGCACCAGTAACATGAAAAATTTTAAACAATAAGAACTATAACTTCTCTCAGTTTCTGAATGTTCATGATGAGATAAAATGCCTTAATTAGAAGTTAAACTCTTATTGCTTCTCTTTGTATCTTCTTTCTTTTAGATTTTGAAATTGATCAGGTTTGTTAATTGGATGTTGCATGAAGGTGTGGCTGTTGGGTGCGGATGGCAAACGTTCGTTGCGTACGTTAATGTCGGATGTTATTACATCGTCGGTGTTCCGCTGGGAGCTCTTCTTGGCTTCAAGTTTGGCTTAGGAGCAAAGGTAAAATTAATTACTGTATTATATTTCATTATCAATATCAAACTCTTCACTGCATCAGCTATATATAATTTGATACGATAGCGAACATTGTTTCGAGCTTGAATAGTTGTGTCTTGAAATGTTTTTTGCTCATATACTTGTAGGGCATCTGGGGCGGGATGCTCGGAGGCACATTCATGCAGACTCTCATACTTCTTTGGGTCACTTTCCGAACCGATTGGGACAAGGAGGTATATATTGCTCTTTCGTTCTTTGCATCAATTTTCTCCTTGTTGTTTTGGTCCTTAAATACGGAAGTAGATAAAGTTTGTATCTGCTATGGAACATATATATCATCAGAACAGCTTTAGAACTCGCTCTGATACCATCTCGAAAGAAAACAACAGTTATTCATTCTTTCATAGTTGGTTATTAATATAGTTATCAAGCCTCCCTTTGTCTTAAAGATTTGTTCCTCTTCCTCCTCACTTTTGCCTTCGACCGAATTGCTAACTAACATCCCCTGTGTTTTTTTCGAGAGGTATTCGATGATATGAACATGTTAATTTATATCTAACATCATTTTTATTTGGTTTTTTTGAAGAAAATAAGTCATAATTTGTATCTGTAATATAAAGGGCCAAAATCATTTTTTTTCAACTCAAAAGAGTCATAGTTTCATTCCTTGCTCTCCTTATTGCAGGTAGAAGAAGCTCAAAAGAGGTTAAATAAGTGGGAGGACAAGAAGCGGCCTCTTCTAGCTGATGATCATGAATAGTACATGTAGATTTAGCAACATTCGCCATCGCCAATCGCGACATAATTTTACTACGAGATTGTACATTTTACTGCCGGATCACGCGGCCGTCGTCGATCAATGTAGTCTACACATCCACATTAATATAACTTTATTACTGGAACCACCCATGATTTTCTTTGTGAATGTAACTTTATTACTAGAACCATCCATGATTATCTTTGTGAAGAGGCTAAATAAGCACATGTTAAGTTCCTTTCAATGTGATAAATAATTTGGATTATTAAGCCTCGTACTGCTTTGTTGTAATTACTTAATTTGATGTAATTTGTTGAATTATAATGTAGCTAAGTACAGCATGCTGCCTTTTCCTCAAAAAAAAAAAAAAAAAAACATAATGTAGCTAAGTATTTCCACCTTCTGAAACTTTTGGATTAATTTTTTTTTTTTTTTTTTTTTTTGAGATGAAGATGGCACGTTATCAGTTTTTTTATTCATTCACTAAAGTAAATCCAGCTTCAGAGATTGAGGCAACGAGGCTTAATTTGGATATAGTTGAAATCAAAACTGGCCATTGGGCACCAAAAATACTACTATAGAACTCATGATCATGAAAAGAAGTGAGAACATATATATATATATGCTACTTTTTGGGATTTATTTGAACAAAAACTCAATACATCCAAACTACACAACATATCATACATATTGTAGAGAACACTAGCATAGTAATGCTTATTCTCCTCTCTCTCTCTCCCCCCTCTCTCTCTCTGAAAGAAAAGTATCAAACTAGCTAACAACTTCATTCATTAAGAGATGAACTTAGTAACAGATACAAGGCAACAGAGGCAACAGGATGAGAAACAAACATTCATATATATATATGTAGTCTCATCTAGAATATGGTCTCTTAGTTATACCTTCATTCATATACATAATTCTCATGCATTATTATAAGCTATATATTGACATAAAGGCGGACAACATTGTCTTCCTCACCCTCTTCACATGCCAACCAATCTTGACGCTCTTGAACTTGGGCATGATCACCACCTCATGATCCGCAGCGATCGCCTTCTCCGACGGCGGCGGTCGGCTTCCTCTAGAGCTTTGTATATCAAGAACTGTGCTCTTCTATGCTTTCTGTCATCCGGGTCTTCCTTCTCCAACCGTGAGTAAGAGTGACACCTCAGGAAGTTCATGCCTCTCTTTCCTTTAATTTCCAAGATCATAAAGAAAGAGTGGGGTTAGTCCATGAGAGTAGTAAGTGGAGGGGAATGAAGGACAACTAAATAGATAATGTATATATATAATGGCATAGCAAATTAATATAAATATTAAAGTACGATTTTCTAAGGACTTAAAAGTTTTTTTTAAAATATTATTTTATATGATATTAGAGCAGCAAATCATGAACACGACCTGTAGAATTTTCTACCAACTTAATTAAGTATTAGAAAATAGTTATTAATTCAGCAACATTATTGGTCTAGTGGAATGGAGTTCAAAATGCATGAGGTGTGTGGTGGGACTACTACGTGGAAGTGAGTAGGTATGGAAAGTGGGTCATCTACGTTGATTCGAGAGGGGTTTGCTTGTAGACCGGTGTTGAATTATTAGTTTTTGCAGTCAGTCATACATGACGGCTACTCAAAGGCAAGAACTGAGAAAGAAATCCAGCTTTTCCGGCCGA
>CM055065.1:50798981-50829385 GCA_029204045.2 Tillandsia leiboldiana
CACGACCAGAAAGAGCCTGCACATCCAAAGTTTGCTGGCCGCCGCCCAGAAGGGCGTCGCAGAACGAGGTTGAGTCGCAGCAAATCCAGGGTGGTGTCCGCCGAGAGGCTCCACCAGCGCCACACGTCCAGAGAGAGCCTGCACCTCCGTTGTTTGCTGGCGCCGCCCAGAACGGCCGTCGCAGACCGTGGTTGAGTCGCACAGCATGTGCTCTCCATGGCACGTCTAGGGGGCAGAGGCCGGGTGGGGCAGTGTTTGGCTGCGTGGCCGAAGCGCATGCAGAGCAAACAACGCCTCGGCTCCCTGCAGCGAGCCGCGCGGTGGCCCTCTCGAAGCACCTAAAGCAGCGCCCCGAAAGGGAGGGGTTTTCGGAGGGATCTCGGCGGAATAGCAGGTAGGTGCCTAGAGGAAGAGGAGGGCCGGGATGAAGGCTTCGAAGGGGCGAAGGAGAGGACGGCGTCTCTGTAGGAGACAAGTGGGGGGGTGCGGGCATCCCTAGGGGGGCCAGGCGAAGTTCGCTTTGGGTGGGGGTTTGGGTGCGTGGGCCAGGGGAGAGGTGGTGGGGGCGGCATGTTTTTCAAAATATCGGTAGTCTTAGAACTTATAAAGTTAGGCTGCAAATTTTGGGAGAACTGAGAAGAATTCTTTGGGATTAATAAAAGCGACCGCAATTTACTGTAGCTGCTTAACTCCTTCAACCAACTTGTTTCCAGGTTAGGGGGGTCCATATTGACATATGACGATAGTAGACGGGATTCTTTGTTGGCATTTATCATTTTGTATCAGGATAGCTTCATTCTCACTTTGTATCATGATAGCTTCATTCTTTAAAACTGATTGCGCTAGATCATGCATTAAATCATGAATTACAAAGCTACTCAATTCTTTTGGTGAAATGGCTGAAAGAAGGACCTGGTGTTAGCTCACGCAAGTAGCTAGTTCCCACGATGTGCAGTGGCATATTTTCTTTAGGGCAATGAACCCTTGCGCAATCCAAATATCGAGTAGTAGATCTTCAGTGAATTCATGGTCTTTGGGAAAGATCGAACAAAGTGAGAAACAGTGCTTCAAATGTGGTGGGAGATATTGATCTCAATCGGAGGGCCGGCAGGATGTCTTTTCCTTCTGTGGCAGCTCCCATATTTCACTGTTCATGATCGTCCTCCAGGTCCCACATCCATGTCCAAATTCAACAAGCTTCCCACAGTTTTGCAGCTAACGGAGATCCCTCAATTGCTAATAATTTTTCTACCAATGGCTTTTAACTCATGATTGACTTCTGAGTCCTCAAGAAGACGAAGGCGTATCTCTTGAACAACTGCAATAAGAATCATCTGATAAGCCCCCTAAACGGACGGGATTCATTGCGCCCATTATGTCGGCGATTTTGAGACCGAGTGGTTGCAATGATCATGCTTCCTCGATGTGTGTTCCTCAACGGTGCATAAAACTTATCCCATGTCGTTCTATCCTCATTCCACACATCATCGAGGATAAGAAGAAACCTCGTCGGTGACATCATTTTGTTCAGAAACATTTGAAGGGAATTAAGTTCCTGCTGTCAGTTCGGTACTCGCTTTCTGTTATCTCTTTAATTTGCCTCCCATTTCTCGCATTGTCTATGATCTCATTAGTCAGCTTTCCTACATCAAAGAAGTCGGAGACGCAAACCCAAATTTTCAGCAGAAAATGTGCGCTCACCTCGGATCGTTGTAGACAAGCTGAGCCAAGGTAGTCTTTCCCATCCCTCCGATGCCGACGATGGGCAGAACAGACACATTCTCCCTCTTTCTCCTCTTAGCAGGGGCGGACATCCATCACTACTGCCACTATCATCATCATTACTTGGTCCAGAACCATCAGCGACTGCAGCAGCAATGCGATCACCTTCTCCAGCTCCTCGTCGCGGCCGATCACGTCTGACTCGGTAGCAAACGAGCTCGTCTCACGTCCCGCGGACACGCCGTACCGCTTCGGCTCGTCGTGCAAATTCAACTGCACGATCACCTTCTGCAGATTGGCAGAAACAGCATCCAGCCTGCCTTGTATCTCCTTGACTTCGGTCCGGAACGGCAGCAAAAAATTCCTGAATAAAGTAACAGAAGAGAGCAGACGACTTGCCTGGCCTTGCTGGTCGCCGTCGATCTTCTGCTGCAGTTCGTGGTAGGCGAAGTCGTCGATGAGGTCCTCCGCGTCGTAGTAGGCATCCTTGAGTTTGGAACAGCAGCTCTTCGAGGTCGGGGTTTCTGATTAAGCGCCAGTGCTCGGCCTGTCGATGAGGACGCGGATCACGGGCAGACTGTTGCGCAGCCGGCGGAGGTCGTCCGAGATGGCGGAGTGTTGCTTCAAGCTGTCGGCGACGTTCGTCAGGAGCCACTCCATATTTCTAGTTGAGATCGATCGAGTCGCGCACCCTCGCTTCTTGCTCACAGCAGATTAATTAAGCATACGAAAAAGAGGAGTGTCCCCGTGAAGGGAATTGTGAGGAAGAAGAATGATTCACACCACAAAATAATAGAAAAATATAAAATAGCAACTTGACTCTATATTGGCCTCCTACGATTAAGACAGGTTCATGACAGCAACGAGAAAATTACTAGGAAGAAAGTTCCGCCCAGCAGAACAAAAAATAGACTGCTTTGAATATGGGATTTGGTAAGAAGTAGGTAATTTCATTATTTTGGGTCATTAATTAGTAATCAAAATATATACTTCTTGTGAGGAAGAAGAAGAATGATCCACACGGCAAAATAATAGAAAAAAAAGAAAATAAGCGACTTGACTTTAGTATTGACCTACTATTAAGTAGTTCCTCCCGGGCAAAAATAAATTATAGTTTCCTTTAAGATTGAGATAAAATTACATTTACGATAATGCTACATGTACACGAAACATCCTACACCTCCACTCCTTTAATTCGATATTTTTACGGGTCACTCAAAATTTTATTAGATGTTATGTCCTTATTAGCATTTTATTCACTACATTAAAAAATATTTTTTATTTTTATTCAAAATATCAACAACTAGTTTTATATGGTTTATGTCCTTATTTTATTTTATTTACTCATATTAGATAAATTGTAATATCAAAGTTGGTTATTTTATTATCTTTGTTCATTAATCATTATCAAAATATAAACTGCTCTAGCTGAACAATAGTTGGGAGTTGTTAAAATATAAACTTTCCTCTAGCTGAAAAAAAAATAGATTGGAGTTGCTTAACTGATAAAAATTTTAATAACATTATGATCTTCAATTTAATTACCTAAAATGTTGTCAAAACAATATGATTTAGATAAAGCACGCATTAATAAATTAAAGATTAAAAACTAAGCCACTACTTCAATTCGAATAAAAATAGTTTCAAGAGCTGCTTCAAAATGGCATATGGATGAGGGGTCCTCCATACAATTTTTATCTTGTCCTATCTCTTATTTCTTATTAGTAGGTTGGTAGTCACTTTCCACTGAGAAAAGAAGAAAGGAGAAAGCGACTAGAGATCTTTTCTCCCAATTAAGTGGTTTAAATGGCTTTTCTGAATGTTCCCAAAAAAATAATAATAATAATAATAAATTAGGACTTACAGTTTTTATTTTTTTATTTTATTTTTGGCTTCTTGTTGGAGACATGAATGCTGGTTTTTCTTCTTCTTTTTTTTTTTTTTCCCAGGGAAAAGTAGAAAGGTAGTAATCTTCATTTTTCTAAGAATGAAAAAGAAATTTTTTTTTTATTTATATGGTTTTATTCTTTTTGGTAGAAAGTTCTTTGAATTTTAATATATTTGATTTAAATTGTTAGAATTTTATTGTAGCTAATCAATGCTAGTAATAGTTATTCTAATTAATAATGGCAGCAGTTGCACATGCATGCACAATATATTTAATGCTGTGTCGGAAAAAAAAATTTTATAATTTTTTTTAGCAAAATAATATTTTAATTAATTTAAATTTAAAATATTTAAATTTGTATATTTGCATGTAAATTATAATTATACTATTACTAACAGAAGTAAAGATTAGATGAAATTTGTGAATCGAGACGTGCAGATGCACTGTCCCAGAAATAAGATTGTCTCTCCACGTGCGAAGCTCCGACAATTACTTCTAACGATACAACGATCACTGTTTATCCCGTCGGCACGACTCTACGATGGCGCAGAGTGAATCCGTCGACTTTCAGAGATCCGGTAAAAAATAAAGCTAAATATAGAAGGAATAATAAAGCTCAGTATACAAGTAGATTAAATCTATAAAATATAATACTGTACCGTAAATTAGAATCTTTATATAGACATAACCAACAATATCCATATATATATAGGGCTCACTTGAAGCCCACCTCAATGTAGGGTCCAATGGCTAAATCTCGAGTTAGCTATTGAACCTTACCGAGGAGGCTCTTGGGCAGCCCATCAGGCACTTCTCAAGACAAGCCTCATGGGTAGTCCGAGAAGATTCTTCCCAAGTCAAGATTAAGCCCAGCAAAAATAAAAAAGCAAATAAAAAAAGAAGCAGATCAAAATCGCGCACACTGCCGTCTGTCCAGCTCATACTCGCATGTTTTTAAGAAAAATCTAAAATCTCACTTTTCCCTAACTAACATACTCAAGAATGAAGGAATATATAAATAATTACCACATATGCTGAGTTTTTTATATGGAATTAAATATCACATATGATGAGCAAAAATTTTGAGCTCCCAGATAAAACTCATTATTATTGGGCCACCCAGAGAACTTATAGGTCAAAAAATAAATTTTAAATCACCAAAAACTAATAAAATACTACCACTCAGCACCATTTACAACCTACAAGAATAAAATATATGAAATATTTATAGCAACAATCAAATTATTAATTAAGTTCTTTGGAGCAAAAATAAACCATAATATCAACTCAAAGCACAAGAAAGACACTTGCTGCACATTAAAACTTAAATTATATCCATTGTCACCAAAGATAATAATTTTAATACTATTACTTCAATTCTTTGTCAGAGCACCCAAAATAAATATAACAACATTTCATTGCAGAATCTCCCCGGGAACACCCATTTTTAACCGTGCACCATAGCACCCGTGACGGTAGTTTCAGATAGTAATTAGGAATGCGCCATTTTGGTTCTTTCCAATGAACAAAAAGTAATTAGGAATGCATAAATCTATCACCAACGTTTAGAATTCTTTGATTTCAATGCTAGGAATCAAACTTAGCACTATCAGTTGCAGGGAATAGAGTGTTGGGCTCTGTTTAATTACAATTTTCTACATGCTTGAGTAAATAAGAATTCTTCTAAAAAAAAAAAGGGTAAATGGGGAAGAAGAAACCTTCATCTTATGTGGAACATTTTTACTCAGCTATCCTGTACCTTTTTCTTTTTTTTTTCATACTTGAGTAATTAAGAATTCGTTCCACACATGTAATATGCAACATTTAAAAAATCTGTTCAATTTATGAGAATAGATGTTCAAAATTTACAAAATCTGTTCAATTTTCAAGAGAAATTTTTTTTTCTGCGGTCAATCAGAGATTCACACCCTCAAACATTTGTAGAACCTGTACTGTATTAATTAAGTTTTTTTTTTTTTTTAGCTTGACCGAGTTGTCTTTATTTGTAGCTTTGTTTATTTTCTTAATAAATAAAGCGGTATTAATTAAGTTTCTTTTCTCCGGTCATTCAGAGATTCGCATCCTCAAACATTTGTAGAACCTGTACTGTATTAATTAAGTTTTTTTTTAGCTTGACCAGCCTCCCAAATATTACATCTGTCGAAGGTGCATCAAATTCTTCAGCTCTCCGATCCGATATCCATGCTCCTTCAGGACTTCAAACTGTGGCAAAGTTTGAAGAGAAGTTAGCTTCCCAATCTCGGCAATCTTGTATAACCTAGATTCTTGAATATATAGTTTCGTCAGATTGGTCAGTTTTGTAAAGCCTTTAGGAAAAGCCTCTAGTTCACTCCCATATATCTCCAAAAATTGTAGATTATATAGGTGGCAAAATGACTCGGGTAATCGTCGGATACCATTGTTGGATATGTCAAGGTAGCGGAGATGTTTTAAGTTACCAATGCTCTCAGGTAGCTCTTCGATCTTCCAACAACAATTTATCATGAGAAATCGAATGTTTCTAAGCTGATTGATTAGGCATTCAAGTGTAGAACTTGAAATAGGTAGCGAATTTGGAGATAACTCGGAAGAATTAAATTTGACTAATAAAAGAGACCGCAATTTACTATGACTTCCTAAGTCCATTAACTCGCTCGTTTCCAAATTTGTGTTCCATAATGTTACATGGCGAACAGTAGAAGGGATTTTTCGCTGACATTTAACATTTCGTATCATGAAAATTTCTTCTTCTAAAGTTGACTGTGCCAGATCGTGCATTAAATCATGAATTACGTACCGACGCATTGCCCACTGACATTGCTGAATAAAAGATCTGGTTGTCAGCTCATGCAAGATTTTACAATAGCAAGTTTTTGTGACGTGCAATGAAGCCTTGCGCCTCCCAAATATCAACTAGACCAGCTTCGCTGAATGTAAAATCTTTTGGAAAGACTGAACAGAACGAAAAGCATCGCTTCAGATGTGGTGGAAGATATTGATAACTCAACCGGAGGACCGGTAGGATGTCATTTTCCCGTTGCGGTAGCTCCCATATTTCACTGTTCATGATCGTTCTCCAGTGTCTCACATTCATGTCTGAATTCAACAAGCTTCCCAAAGTTTTCGCGGCTAATGGAGATCCCTTCAACTTGGCGGCAATTTTCTTAGCAATGTCTTCCAACTCTTGATTGACTTCCGAGTTTTCACGACCGAAGGCGTATCTCTTGAACAGCTGCCAATAAGATTCATCTGGCAGACCCTTCAACAGGATTGAATCCAATGTACCCATTATGCCGGCTACTTTTTGAGACCGAGTGGTCGCTATAATCACGCTCCCTTTATGCGCACTCCTGAATGGTGCGTAAAACTTTTCCCATGTTATGACATCCTCATTCCACACATCGTCGAGGACAAGAAGAAACCTCTCCGACATTATCACCTCCTTCAAAAGCACTTGAAGAGAATCTAAACTCATCTGATCAGTTTTGTAACCCTTTTTAGCATTATCAATGATATCTTTAGTCAACCTTTTGACATCGAATGGCTCGGAGACGCAAACCCAAATTTGCAGATCAAAATTCTCCTGCACTCTTTGATCATTGTACGCAATCTGAGCAAGAGTAGTCTTCCCAACCCCTCCAATGCCATAAATCGTTAGGACAGATATGTTCTCTCTCTTTGTTTGTAAGTTTTCTACCATTAGATCTATTTATTTGACTAATTTCACCCCTCAGATCCACTATTCCACCACCACTCACTATCATCCTAACTGTACATTTCTTCATCCAAGGGTTAAAAGCCTACAAGCACCGTTGAGTTAGTACTTTTAAAAAAATAGAAGCTCAATTATATATATATATATATATATATAAATTTTTCAATGAGAACATTGTATTATTATATTCTATCAATTTTAAAACTATATTTTAGATTTATTTTTATTTTTTAGATTATACTATTTTGTTCTCATAGATATTACTAAATTATTATTTTTCTTACTAATCTTTACGTTACTGTTAACAAATCTATTATTTTAGATAAAATCTAATAATTTTATTAAAAGATGCCAGTTAAGTAGAAAAAAATTTATAAAAGGAATTTTCATGATAGGCTCAATATATATAAAAGCTTCTATCAAATTATCTTTAATTATTATTATTATTATTTAGCCTCTTCCTTGAACTAATTAATCTCCTTGAACTAATTAATCAAACAAAATATTTGTTTCGAGGGAAAAATTCCTTGGTATATTTAATAAAACTTGATATATATATACAACACCTACATTACAACAAGATGACTATAATAACCCAACTAAATAGAGAAGAAAAAAAAATCTAAAGAGTGACATGAAGAGATATAATTGCAAGCTCCAAATTTCTGCTTCTCATAATCCAATCGAAACAAGTACTAATTAAGCTCCAAAAAGATGGGCATTATTAAACCCAGAGAAAAACTTTGAATAAGAAAATGCTTTGATCCCACAAAATATTTCTTATAAATTAAGCAATTAATTGCCTCGTGTTAATATAAACTAATAAATATTTATAAAACATTTTCACTTTATGCGAATGAATTAGTTAAATCTTTTAATATTTTTGTTTATATTTAGACGCATCAATAATTTTAGTACAGTAAAAAATAAAAATGCTATAGTGGAAACAGAGTATTCTAGTTCTAGTCGTGAACTCGTGATACTACAAAAAAAAAAAAAAAAAAAAAAAAAAAAAAAAAAAAAAAAAAAAACACATTTAAGAGTTTTTTTTTCTTTTTAATTTAATAATATTTAAAAACGTCGTAATATAATCTAGCATTATATTTAAAAATATCAGCTAAAAAAGTCACCACGTATATACCAACGCTTAATTATAACAATCTGCGGTAAAATATATTTCGACACTTTAAAGCAAAAAAAACTTCAAAATTGTCAAATTTTTTTTAAAATTCTGATATTTTAAAATACCAAAATATTATAAAAATAATAAAATTTATCATTTAATAAATTATAAAAATATTTTTTGAAACGGCAGTGTTTGCTATATTGTAAAAATATTTAGAGGCTCTTTTTTCAAGCATTGTCTAAACAGCTTTCTTATATTAAGATTATTTTGGAGATATAAAATTTGCATTTTACTTCTAAAGTACATTGAATCAATACAAAAAAATTATAATAAAATTTACTAAACAAAATCCCAAAACTCATTATATATACTCAATTCCACAAGTTTTTTTTTTTTTTTTTTGGGTCAATTTAATTTTAATTAAACACCAATATATATGTATGTATAATATGGATGGTGCAACAGCTAGGAATGGGCTCCGCAGTGGAGACTCTATGCGGACAGGCGTACGGGGCCCACAAGTACGATATGCTCGGAATATACCTCCAACGGTCAACGGTCCTATTAACCGCCACTGGGATTCCACTCGCCGTAATCTACGCCTTTTCCCGCCCGATTCTAATACTCCTCGGCGAGTCCCCCGAAATCGCCGTGGCCGCATCAATTTTCGTATACGGACTCATCCCCCAAATATTCGCATACGCCACCAACTTCCCCATACAAAAGTTTCTACAAGCACAAAGCATCGTTGCGCCGAGTGCGTACATTAGCGCGGCCACGCTTATCGTGCACCTGCTGCTGAGTTGGGCTGTGGTGTACAAAGTGGGCCTGGGCCTTTTGGGGGCCTCGTTGGTGCTGAGCTTGAGTTGGTGGGTCATAGTGGGGGCCCAGTTTGTTTACATCGTGGCGAGCCCGCGGTGCCGGCTCAGCTGGACCGGGTTCTCGTGGAAGGCGTTCTCCGGCCTTCTCGAGTTTCTGAAGCTGTCGACCGCTTCCGCGGTCATGCTGTGCTTGGAGACCTGGTATTTCCAGATCCTAATACTAATATCTGGGCTTCTCCAGAACCCGCAATTGGCTCTCGATGCTTTGACAGTATGGTAAGTTGTTTTTATTTTTTCACTAATTAATATATGGCGCATTAATATATTAGCATGTCAGTGTATCAATGGTACTAAAAGATATTAATGTTTTGGTATACCTACTATATATATTTTTTAACTATAACATGCTATATATTAGTTTGTTGCCATGTGTACTAATAAAGGCTTTGAAGAGATAACATTGTTTGACACTATAACACATGTGCTATAAAGGCTCTTGGATAATATTATTGTTTGACATGCACTTATCTCATATGTTACTTGGTGCAGCCTAACACTTTCTGGGTGGGTCTTCATGATCTCTGTTGGATTTAATGCTGCAGCAAGGTCTATATATCTCTCTCTCTCTTACTTAATTTTGCAATCTTAATAATCATTTTACCTCATAGTGGAGAAACTAAGTAGAAGAGATATTATTTTTTATAGTACCAACCACTTTTCATCAGAATTGGTACTGATGGAGCCATCTTTATCAAGGACAGATTAGATTCATAGAATTGATCATATTTAATTCATAGATGATAATCAGATTCAATAAATATACATATCAATATCATAATCAGTTAGAGTTAACACTTAATAAAATACACTTCTTTCATAGTTCTTTTTCTGAGTAATGTAAATTTCATAGTGTCTATGTATTTTCCCTGTAATTTTAACACAATGCACCAGGCACAGTTCTTTCTTTTGTTATGGATTTACTTAACTATTGAAATATAATCACTGCTAATTAATTGTTCTCTACATTTAGTGTTCGAGTCGGCAATGAGCTCGGGGCAGGCCATCCAAAGGCGGCAGCATTCTCTGTAATCATAGTGACTGCGCTTTCGTTCATAATATCGGTCACATTGGCACTTATTATTCTCTTATGCCGTGACTACATAAGCTATATCTTCACCGAGGGCGAGACGGTGTCGCGTGCGGTCTCTGACATGTGCCCTTTACTTGCCACCACCCTTATCCTTAATGGTATCCAGCCCGTTTTATCCGGTACATACTCCATCATTTATTACAACAACTTAAGGAAATTTAATTTTGTTTTTGTGCTAATCATCATAGTTTGTGTTCTGATAATGAACTTATTTTTGTTTTTGTGCATAGATTAATGTGAACCCTAAAAAAAAGCACCAGTAACATGAAAAATTTTAAACAATAAGAACTATAACTTCTCTCAGTTTCTGAATGTTCATGATGAGATAAAATGCCTTAATTAGAAGTTAAACTCTTATTGCTTCTCTTTGTATCTTCTTTCTTTTAGATTTTGAAATTGATCAGGTTTGTTAATTGGATGTTGCATGAAGGTGTGGCTGTTGGGTGCGGATGGCAAACGTTCGTTGCGTACGTTAATGTCGGATGTTATTACATCGTCGGTGTTCCGCTGGGAGCTCTTCTTGGCTTCAAGTTTGGCTTAGGAGCAAAGGTAAAATTAATTACTGTATTATATTTCATTATCAATATCAAACTCTTCACTGCATCAGCTATATATAATTTGATACGATAGCGAACATTGTTTCGAGCTTGAATAGTTGTGTCTTGAAATGTTTTTTGCTCATATACTTGTAGGGCATCTGGGGCGGGATGCTCGGAGGCACATTCATGCAGACTCTCATACTTCTTTGGGTCACTTTCCGAACCGATTGGGACAAGGAGGTATATATTGCTCTTTCGTTCTTTGCATCAATTTTCTCCTTGTTGTTTTGGTCCTTAAATACGGAAGTAGATAAAAGTTTGTATCTGCTATGGAACATATATATCATCAGAACAGCTTTAGAACTCGCTCTGATACCATCTCGAAAGAAAACAACAGTTATTCATTCTTTCATAGTTGGTTATTAATATAGTTATCAAGCCTCCCTTTGTCTTAAAGATTTGTTCCTCTTCCTCCTCACTTTTGCCTTCGACCGAATTGCTAACTAACATCCCCTGTGTTTTTTTCGAGAGGTATTCGATGATATGAACATGTTAATTTATATCTAACATCCTCATTTTTATTTGGTTTTTTTGAAGAAAATAAGTCATAATTTGTATCTGTAATATAAAGGGGCCAAAATCATTTTTTTCAACTCAAAAGAGTCATAGTTTCATTCCTTGCTCTCCTTATTGCAGGTAGAAGAAGCTCAAAAGAGGTTAAATAAGTGGGAGGACAAGAAGCGGCCTCTTCTAGCTGATGATCATGAATAGTACATGTAGATTTAAGCAACATTCGCCATCGCCAATCGCGACATAAATTTTACTACGAGATTGTACATTTTACTGCCGGATCACGCGGCCGTCGTCGATCAATGTAGTCTACACATCCACATTAATATAACTTTATTACTGGAACCACCCATGATTTTCTTTGTGAATGTAACTTTATTACTAGAACCATCCATGATTATCTTTGTGAAGAGGCTAAATAAGCACATGTTAAGTTCCTTTCAATGTGATAAATAATTTGGATTATTAAGCCTCGTACTGCTTTGTTGTAATTACTTAATTTGATGTAATTTGTTGAATTATAATGTAGCTAAGTACAGCATGCTGCCTTTTCCTCAAAAAAAAAAAAAAAAAAAAAACATAATGTAGCTAAGTATTTCCACCTTCTGAAACTTTTGGATTTAATTTTTTTTTTTTTTTTTTTTTGGAGATGAAGATGGCACGTTATCAGTTTTATTCATTCACTAAAGTAAATCCAGCTTCAGAGATTGAGGCAACGAGGCTTAATTTGGATATAGTTGAAATCAAAACTGGCCATTGGGCACCAAAAATACTACTATAGAACTCATGATCATGAAAAGAAGTGAGAACTATATATATATATATGCTACTTTTTGGGATTTATTTGAACAAAAACTCAATACATCCAAACTACACAACATATCATACATATTGTAGAGAACACTAGCATAGTAATGCTTATTCTCCTCTCTCTCTCTCCCCCCCTCTCTCTCTCTGAAAGAAAAGGTATCAAACTAGCTAACAACTTCATTCATTAAGAGAAATGAACTTAGTAACAGATACAAGGCAACAGAGGCAACAGGATGAGAAACAAACATTCATATATATATATGTAGTCTCATCTAGAATATGGTCTCTTAGTTATACCTTCATTCATATACATAATTCTCATGCATTATTATAAGCTATATATTGACATAAAGGCGGACAACATTGTCTTCCTCACCCTCTTCACATGCCAACCAATCTTGACGCTCTTGAACTTGGGCATGATCACCAACCTCATGATCCGCAGCGATCGCCTTCTCCGACGGCGGCGGTCGGCTTCCTCTAGAGCTTTGTATATCAAGAACTGTGCTCTTCTATGCTTTCTGTCATCCGGGTCTTCCTTCTCCAACCGTGAGTAAGAGTGACACCTCAGGAAGTTCATGCCTCTCTTTCCTTTAATTTCCAAGATCATAAAGAAAGAGTGGGGTTAGTCCATGAGAGTAGTAAGTGGAGGGGGAATGAAGGAACAACTAAATAGATAATGTATATATATAATGGCATAGCAAATTAATATAAAATATTAAAGTACGATTTTCTAAGGACTTAAAAGTTTTTTTAAAAATATTATTTTATATGATATTAGAGCAGCAAATCATGAACACGACCTGTAGAATTTTCTACCAACTTAATTAAGTATTAGAAAAATAGTTATTAATTCAGCAACATTATTGGTCTAGTGGAATGGAGTTCAAAATGCATGAGGTGTGTGGTGGGACTACTACGTGGAAGTGAGTAGGTATGGAAAGTGGGTCATCTACGTTGATTCGAGAGGGGTTTGCTTGTAGACCGGTGTTGAATTATTAGTTTTTGCAGTCAGTCATACATGACGGCTACTCAAAGGCAAGAACTGAGAAAGAAATCCAGCTTTTCCGGGCCGATCGAACCCAAGTATAAGCCATCAAGGAAAGTATGTACAAAATGGGACAAACATTTGATAAGTAGTGTTATCATGATAGGTACGTATTGATGTGGTAGAAAATAATGTAAATAAATTTTAACTTATAGATAAGAGATCGAAGTTATCAAGAAGAATTACATCATGATTTTTTATGCTATATATATTATCTAAAAAATTTTATTATTAAACTAAAGTATATTCGCAAATAAAATATCATGCATATTTTATCCACAACGGTTATTAGTACTGAAGTCGTGTTCTATTCGCTATATAACACTAACTCAACCGAGACTTATCTCACACTTTCGATTAGTAATTGACTTCGATACCAACTGCGACGCTCTACTTCTCAGGGATCATCTATTATAGAGCTACTCTAGTATTAGTATATACTTAATTTTTTTTATCTTTTAAATTTAATTACTGCCTAAAATATTATAATTTGATTAATTATATTATATCTCATATATAAAATTATTTTAAATTCGGAGGCATCACATACTTAGTGGAGCTTAAGTATCTGGGCGGAGACTACGGGTCAAGTCAATAAAAAATCAAGAGTCTAAAAGAGACTCTTCAGTGGAGCCTAAGCCTAAGTTTGGGCCAACCTAAACCTTATAAGCTTGGGCCAAATTTATTTTTATGAAATTTCAAGGTGAGCTCCGGCCCGAAGTTTTAACAAAATAAGGCCCCTCCAAGAGGCCTAAGACTTGAGAAATTAATTCATCAACTCATGAAATTTAGAAATTAAAGATATGTATACATGTGCTTTTGAAAGATGACATGATTCATTATAATGACAATTTATTGAGAAAATAATGGTGTATACATATAAAATATGGCAGGAATTTGGTCATCACAATGCATGTCAATGTTAGAGCTCCTAGAGTTGGTTCAGATAGTAATATAAATAAATCTGATGCATACAACAAACACATTGAATAAATCTAAATATTAAATTTACTTTTTTTGAAGTATCTCCCTCTTTAAACTCTTTAAAGAACAACAATAACCCAGAGGACATTACTATACCATAATGATTCCTTCCTTACAATTTTAATTAGGAATTAATTTTTTATCTTATTTTTAAGATGCCTTCCACCCTTAGCAAGCTCACATATGTAAATCTACTATTTTTTATTTTGTTGAAGTTGCTGGCTGAAAGTAAAATAATATCTGATCATCATTCCCAATTAAGTTTCATGCATGCACTAAAGGAAATTATTTAAATAAATATTTGACCAACAAATAAAAAAAACTTAGGAAAAAAAAAAAAAAAATGGAATCCAAGCCTCAACCACCTTTAACAACTCAAATGAAATGCAATCAAAGCTGTCTCTTGCTATTAATAAAATGTCTATTATTGCTTGTATCATATTTAGCTATTATTGTTTGGAGTTGACTCCTCATAGTGTGTGGCATGGACACTCACTACAACATCTAAGGAGGAGAAATTATTGGGTGCACCTTATATATATACATATATGTAACACACTGCACCTCTACAATTAAATAATAGACCCCTCAGAATCAGAATCTAACTAATTAAATACGTTCGGAAATATGCAAAAAGTTTATATGTCAAAAATCATACATGTTAATAATCACCGTTAATGCCTTATAAATCAAACAACAACTAGTCATTTCTATGCCACTGATTTTTGTGACAATTTGAAGTGTAGAATTATATTCACAGCTACATATAATTAATGTTTTATACATAATTAACTTTTTGGATTCTATATCGCAACTACCGAACTAGTACTTGCATTTTAATTTAGACATTAATTGTAAAATATTAGGTGCAGCACATGAAGATCGAGCATGATGTTTGCGGATACACAGAATGTAGGCAAATTTTTCCTTGAGAAGAGATCAGTACCTGACCTTGATCACTCCATGCCCATCCGGTGGAGGCATGCCTAGATAGAGTAAGAGTGGCATGCATTCAATTAGTGCTCATATTATTTTCTATTACATCACCAAAGTTGACCTTAATCTCATTAAGTTTAATCTCATTAAGTTAATATATATATGCTAGAGCATGCTCTGTGTGTCACACTATCAACATATATTCAATTAAGATTCTACCATATTTTATAATGCAAAAGTCTAAAAAGAATACACTATCATTTACTACATGACATACAATTTGGATTTTGGATATATACATCATAAACTTCCACATTATCCAACTATTTAAGGGTACTAAAAATAGTGTAGGAAAGGCCACAATGAGCCTCCCTCAGTTCTTATGTTTGAAGACAAATTTGATATGAAAACTATTAATTAAGTTGAGACATCTATATATTTCTCTTTCTACATCTCTTTGACACTGATAATATAGAGCACCACTCTCTCTACACTTCTCTATTTCTCTCTTCTAAGGCCTTCTTTTTGTTGCATCACTCTTTTAATAATGATCCTTCTAGGGGCACCATTTTCATACACAACAGTTGAGGAGGACCCAGATGAGCTTCGGCACCGAAGGGCACAGTATCTTATCTACAAAGTGTTGGAAGAAGCTGAATCTCTTTCGAGGCAGTACTACTCGAGGTGACGAGCGTTTAAAGTTAGGGTGAAGATCGGCTCGAGGCTAAAGAGGCTAAGGCTCGCCATTCAGAGAGTGAAACTTTTCGTGCGCAAAAGGGTCGCGAAGCATTTCAAACATCCAAATAATGTTTTTCATAAAAAAAAGTCACTACCTCAGATGAATGTTTAATTTCTTGAACCTCTTTTTTCACTTTTTGTCATTTTTGTTGTGTGTTTCTGGGAAGCTAATTGAGCATGTTTGGAATGGAACTTACCAGTATCAGTTGCAGGGGAATAGAGAGTTGGGCTATGCTTTATTACATTTTTCTACATTCTTGAGTAATTAAGAATTAGTTCTTCTCAAAAAGGGATAAATGGGGAAGAAGAAACCTTTAACCTTTAATCTTATGTGGAACATTTTCAATTAATCCTGCAATCCTGTGCCTTTTCTTTTTTTACATGCTTGAGTAATTAAGAATTCGTTCTGCAGATGTAATCTGCAACATTTGAGCAATCTTCACAACTTAGAGAATAGATGTTCAAAATTCGAAAATTCTAATGAATACCAATCTTCTAAATGTCATAAGAACATTAACAAATTAAATTATACATGTGGTATCTCTATAATAGAATTTCATGAATGTGGATGCATGAAATAAATATCCTCTAAGAATTGTAGAAATGTACAAATGAAACTCCAGAATATAATGCATAATTGGAATACTACTTGCAGACTAAACCACATGTTTCCGTTCATCAAAATCAAGTAAAATTAACTGATAATTGACCACTTTTCAGAAAATAAAAAGAGAAAGGGAAAAGAAAAAGAGATGAAAAGATCAAACTCACAATGACATTTGTTTAACAGTAGGACGACGGAGAGAAATACCAGAAACAAACAATACACAGCAAGTAATACACTCACAAAGCCTCAGATCAATATTATTTGCTCCCCACACCTCAGGGCATTATGACAAATAGATTACACAAATACATGAGAAACAAAAATTTCCAAGTACAAGAAACAGGGGCTTGAGCACCTTTGTGCACTTCATGGCACTTTGTCTTTGTGTTGCAATTGTAGCAAACTTAGAAACAAACATTCCTAGATGGCACTTCACAGAAAACGCTTTGCTCCGATGCCTTCTTTCTCAGCTACCTCTGGCAGTGCCATAATGCAAACACAGAAGAAAAAGTGTAAACATAGAATATAGTATCCGGGCGCAAATGGTAAATCAAAAAATAAGATATAACAATGCCAGAACTCAGGATCTATGAAAACAAATTGGGAAATAGCAACAAAATCAATCAAACAAAAGAAAAAGTTGGACAATGACTAAAATTATTACACGCAGCAAGCAAGGTATCAAGATTAAAAGAAAATAAAAAGCAAAATTATCAACAGTAACAACACATGGAAGATTACTAAAGGCAAATGTTTATGGTGAAACAAAAAAAAAAAAACATAGGATAGAAAGATAACACATTTCAAACCATAAGGTAATAAAGTGAAAGCGCTAAACCACATTGAGATAATTGAAGCTTTCCCCAAATCATATATATATATATATATATATATATATATATATAGAGAGAGAGAGAGAGAGAGAGAGAGAGAGAGAGAGAGAGAGAGAGAGAGAGTCTTATGTACTTTCGAAAGTACGAAAGCCTACATCCATATAAAAATGATTCCACCATCGGCTTTATTAAGATAATTTACGTTATTAGAACTATTTAGAAATGAAATTTTATAGCTTTTTAACATTATTTACGAAGTGATTAAAGGGTTTCAAAAATGACTAATCTAACGTGGTACATTTGTAAGTTCAACGGTGTAGAACAATTTAAATTACGTGAATATTTCTTAAAAAAATCTATTTAATATCAAGAGCAAGAAAAAACTTTCGATTTAAAATTTAAGTCTTTTATTACTATTTTTTGTAAATTTTTTATTTTCAACTGTTCATTTCGAGACTATTCATTCATTAGAAAAATAAAGTAAAAAAAATTATAAAATTCGGTTTCTAAATAGTTCTAATAATGTAGATCATATCTAATAAAGACGATCGTCGAATTAAACGTCACATCATCGAAAATAACTTATAAGACTGGAGGCCTATATAGTTTCGAAAGCATACAAGTCTAACTCTATAGAGTTCCAATAGCAATTTGTATTCCAAAAAATTATGACTATCTTAATAGTAGCACACAATAGCAAATTGTGTTCCAAGATTATCTAATGAGGTTATAACATATAATAAAAAAAAATTATTATTATATATTCTAAACCAATACTATTACACCATTTAAGCAAAACCAAATAAGAAATCAAATATCTAATGAGAAACTTACACATTAAATTGGTAAATTAATGTGTTCCAATATGTCTTAATGACATTATAGTATAAAATAGCAAGTTAAAATTTAATAATATATATTTTTATACATAAAACAAAATTTCGAGAATGAAAGAATCATACTTATGTTTAAATTTTTTTCTAAATATGTTGTGTAGAAACCTTTTTCCTTCTGCTAATTATTATATTATTTTAAATGATATTAAACTCTATTTAATAAAAATTTTAGTTATACAAACAATAAGAATCCCCTTTTTTTTTTTTTTTTTTTTTTTTTTCATATAAGGTATAATCACATAAATCAAGAATGAAGATAGTGATATTATAGTATATCATTCTTTCGTTTTTTTTATTAGATTTTAAATGTACAATTAAATTGACACGCACTGCACTTTAGATTTTTGTTAATAAAAATTTATTAAATTAATTTTTTTAATGTATTAAATTAATTTATTCCTAATTTGAATTATATTTTTGGAAAGAAAAACTTAAAAATTATGCTTTTGCACTACTGTAAGTTTTATACTTATGTTTAAAAATGAACTTTACATATGTCAATCTATATGTAACTGCATCTATATAAAATGGGCTATATATTCTTAATTGCATTTAATTCTATTTATTAGTTTTTTAATAAAGCATAATGGAAAACATTTATTTTTTTCAGTTTTGAAAATGAGTGGTCCATATTTCATCAATTAATGACAATCATGATTAATCTTTTCATTTAAATTTTCGGTTTTGAAAATGATAGTTTTAAAAACTGAACTTTATTTCATGGAAGTAATGACAATTATAATCAATCAAATCTTATTATATATTAGCTATTTTAAATTTTTCACTAATGGCCATTTTTTCCCCCCCTCCAATTGTCGGTGTTTTCTAATAATTTTTTCATCTCGCACATTATTATTTTTTCATTTGAGAACGTCATTTTTTTAACATTATTTTTTACTAAAAAAGGTTTAACCAATTTTTTTTCTTTTCCTTATACTTTTTTTTTTGTACCGTTTACATTTTTCATTTTCCAATTATAGCTCCAAAAGAGTAAAAGTAAAAATTTATATTTGAAATTAAAGAATAACAAACAGATGCAATTTTCTGCGAGTTCATAACTAGAAATTAAAAAAATTTCGATACAATTATATTTATTAATTTCATATTCTAAATAGTGTTTATGAATTGAAAATTAATATCATATTAGAATATTTTAAATTTAATCTGAAAGTCTTTTCAAAATAATAATTAATACAGCAATATTGAATTCAAATATCAATCTCTATTTTATAAAAAAAAAAAAAATGAAAAAATTATAATTTTTAAAATTTAATTTTAAAATATTCGTGTATTGCATGGGTTACTTGCTAGTAGGGTAATAAAATGAAGGCGCGCTAAACCACATAGAGGTAATTGAAGCTTTCCCAAAATTAAATCATCCAATATAGAACAAGAAAAAGATGTTTGGAAGGAAAAGAAGAAAAAAGAAAGAAATAAATAAAAATGATACCAGTTAGAAAGCATGTCAAGCTTGACGTGAGAGACAAGAATGAAATAAATAAATATACAAATATGGTAGATTGAGAAGCACCAAGAAAATTACGCGTACCTGACTTCAATTCTGCTATTCTCTGCTTTGAGCTTTTCTATTTGCTCCTTCAACATTGGATGGCAGTGGTGGAAAGATAACTGTCTCAAGGAGGTAGGCAGACCCCTCTCTGGTAGTGAGTTGATCTCGGGACAATCTTGAATCAATAAATATTGTAGGGAAGTCAGGCCATGCAGCCAGGTTGGAAATGACTTCATATTGGGACAATATCTAAAGATTAGCTCTTTAAGTGATGCAAGGATTTGCAACCATTCCTCTTCCTCTCCAACAAACATTGTAGGCTCAGAAGACGACAATATTTCAAGAGAGGATAATGAGTTTCTTAGGAATGGTAGTTTAAGAAGGGAGGTGTCGTCAATGTGTACATCAAATAACGACCCACTCTTTCCCTGCATTGTAGCATCAAAATTTAATTGCCCTGCTTCTTCTGCAAGCCTTGGACATTTTACAATGTTCAGACGCTTTAGAGAAGGGAGAAACTCCGGTCCACCTAAAGATTTAAGCTCTGGGCAGCTCCTAATATACATATCCCGGAGGGATGTCAAGTGACGCAACACTTGCCCCGGAAGGGATACTAAATGCTGACAATTGCTTATATGTAGTGTTTCAAGAGAGGTAAGGTTCTCCAGACAATTGGGAAGCGACTTTTCAAGCTCACCACATGATCCTATTTCCAACCTTCTGATGGAAGCAGGTAATTCTAGTCTCCTTTGGCAGGTGAGTTTCGGGCAATCCATTATTGCCAATACCTCAAGATAGACAAAGCCTTTAAATCTTTCTGTTGGAAGTGACACTAGCTCTGAACAATAGCTGATATATAACATTTTGATAACTGGTAAGTAGTCCGGCGACAACCAATTTTCAATACTTTTTATTTTTGGGCACTTTTGTATGAATAACGTAGAAAGAGATGAGCTCTTTATACTGTCATTACCTTCTTTACTTCTATCTTCATCAGTTGACCCTTCATCCCATAGTTTGGGAAGTACGTCCAGACCCACATTGAATAGATATAGCTCTTTGAGCAAAGGATGCAGACACGGTAGTTCCGCAAGATTGGGACAATCCATAATGCGGAGTACACTTAGGTAAGGTAAAAATTGTGGCTGCAGCCAATTTGGAGATTTGTTACCATCATAGCATTTGATAACCAACATCTTGAGATTCAAATGCGGCTGGAGGCCTTCAAGCACCTCCATTTTAGAGACAATGTTGCCATACACAGAGCTAGTTTCTCCCACCCTGGACCATTGTAGGACCAACTCATCCAAGTGTTCCTTGTTGTGTAATTTGGCCTGACAAGCATCTTCCCTACTCTCAACATTTTCAAGACATGTAATGCTTAACTTTCCATGAAGTTGCATCAAATCCTTTAGTTCTCCAATTCCATGGCCGTGCTCCTTTAGGACTTTAAATTCCGGCAAACTTCTAAGAGAAGTCAGCTTCCCAATTTCATCTATCATACAATACTTATCATTTTCAATATATAGTTTCGACAAGTTAGTCAACTTTGTAAATTCTTTAGGAAAACTCTCGAATTCATTCCTTTTTGCAGCCAAAACTTGTAGATTATACAGGCGACCAAGTGATTCCGGTAACCTTTGGATATCATTGTAGGATATATCAAGGTAACGAAGATGTTTTAAATTGCTAATGTTCTCAGGCAACTCTTTGATGTTACAATGATTTATTATAAGTAGCCGAATATTTCTCAGTTGATCGAACCAACATCTAATTGCAGAACTTATAAAGTTAGGCTGTAAATTTTGGGAGAACTGAGAAGAATTCTTTGGGATTAATAAAAGCGACCGCAATTTACTGTAGCTGCTTAACTCCATTAGCCAACTTGTTTCCAGGTTAGGGGATATCCATATTGACATATGCCGAACAGTAGACGGGATTCTTTGTTGGCATTTATCATTTTGTATCAGGATAGCTTCATTCTCACTTTGTATCATGATAGCTTCATTCTTTAAAACTGATTGCGCTAGATCATGCATTAAATCATGAATTACAAAGCTACTCAATTCTTTTGGTGAAAATGGCTGAAAGAAGGACCTGGTTGTTAGCTCACGCAAGTAGCTAGTTCCCACGGTGTGCAGTGGCATGTTTTCTTTAGGTGCAATGAACCCTTGCGCAATCCAAATATTGAGTAGTTGATCTTCAGTGAATTTATAGTCTTTGGGAAAGATCGAACAAAGTGAGAAACAGTGCTTCAAATGTGGTGGGAGATATTGATAGCTCAATCGGAGGGCCGGCAGGATGTCATTTTCCTTCTGTGGCAGCTCCCATATTTCACTGTTCATGATCGTCCTCCAGTGTCCCACATCCATGTCCAAATTCAACAAGCTTCCCACAGTTTTTGCAGCTAACGGAGATCCCTTCAACTTGCTAATAATTTTTCTACCAATGGCTTTTAACTCATGATTGACTTCTGAGTCCTCAAGAAGACCGAAGGCGTATCTCTTGAACAACTTCCAATAAGAATCATCTGATAAGCCCCCTAAATGGACGGAATTCATTGCGCCCATTATGTCGGCGACTTTTTGAGACCGAGTGGTTGCAATGATCATGCTTCCTCGATGTGTGTTCCTCATCGGTGCATAAAACTTTTCCCATGCCGTTCTATCCTCATTCCACACATCATCGAGGACAAGAAGAAACCTCGTCAGTGACATCATTTTGTTCAGCAACATTTGAAGGGAATCTAAGTTCCTGCCGTCAGTTTGGTACTCGCTTTCTGTTATCTCTTTAATTTGCCTCCCATTTCTCGCATTGTCTATGATCTCTTTAGTCAGCTTTCCCACATCAAAGAAGTCGGAGACGCAAACCCAAATTTTCAGCAGAAAATGTGCGCTCACCCTCGGATCGTTGTACACAAGCTGAGCCAAGGTAGTCTTTCCCATCCCTCCGATGCCGACGATGGGCAGAACAGACACATTCTCCCTCTTTCTCTTCTTAGCAGGGGCGGGGGCGGACATCCTATTACTTGGTCCAGAACCATCAGCCGACTGCAGCAGCAATGCGATCACCTTCTCCAGCTCCTCGTCGCGGCCGATCACATCTGACTCGGTAACAAACGAGCTCGTCTCACGTCCCGCGGACACGCCGTACCGCTTCGGCTCGTCGTGCAGATTCAACAGCCCGATCGCCTTCTGCAGATCGGCGGAAACAGCATCCAGCCTGCCTTGTATCTCCTTGATTTGGCCCGGAACGGCAGCTTTCCAATTCCTGATGAATAAAGTAACAGAAGAAGAGAGCATACGACTTGCCTGGCCTTGCTGGTCGCCGTCGATCTTCTGCTGCAGTTCGTGGCAGGCGAAGTCGTCGATGAGGTCCTCCGCGTCGTAGTAGGCATCCTTGAGTTTGGTCAGCAGCACTTCGAGGTCGGGGTTTCTGATTAAGCGCCAGTGGTCGGCCCTGTCGATGAGGACGCGGATCGCGGGCAGACTGTCGTCCAGCCGGCGGAGGTCGCCCGGGATGGCGGAGTGCTGCTTCCAGCTGTCTGCGACGTTCGTTAGGGCCCACTCCATATTTCTAGTTGAGATCGATCGAGTCGCGCACCCTCTCTTCTTGCTCACAGCAGATTAATTAAGCATACGAAAAAGAGGAGTGTCCCCGTGAAAGGAATTGTGAGGAAGAAGAAGAATGATCCACACCGCAAAATAATAGAAAAAAAGAAAATAGCGACTTGACTTTAGTATTGACCTACTATTAAGCGTGGTTCATGGCAGCAACGAAGAAAATTACTAGGAAAGTGTAACACATGAGTTAAGTAGGTAGAAAAGCAACAGAGCTAGTATAGCTAGTATAGTGTAGCTTCAATGGGAGGACTCTGGAGAGAAGAAGAGTAAAAGAAGAAGCTAAGAGACAGAGGAGTAAAGGAGGAGGCAGAGCAGTAAAGGAGGAGTCAGAGAGCGTCAGGGGTAGGTGGGATGTGACAAAAGCAACTCTGGAGGCTTCTCTTGGGAGCGGGCGAAGGAGCGTAACGGGCGCAACCCGAGAAGCAGCCACAGTTGGAGGACAACACTGTAGCGAGTCAAGGCCCAGTTCAGACCCAGTAGTGATAGTCACATTAGGCCCAACAGTAGCCCAGTAGCCAATAAACACAATGCTAATTAGTACTTGTAATAGGGTACAATTACATAGGAGTCCAATATTAAGTCACATATAAATAGCAGTTTGTAAAAGAGAGGAGGAGGAATGAAAATATTGAATCAACCATTTTTCTCAAACCTTCTACTGTATCTCCTTCCTCCTTCCTTCTTCCCCAATTCAACTTCTTCCCTCAATTTCTCAGCTCAACTCTTTCAATTTCCCCCTACTATCCCCAATATCTCTCCTTCTTGCCTCACTCATCCTCCCCGCCAAGCCGATCTCAGAGCGATCTCATCCTCGACGGCTGCGGTTCGTCCGGTTTGTTACAGAAAGTTCCTCCGAGTAGGGCAAAAATAAATTACAGTTTCGTTTAAGATTGAGACAAAATTACATTACTCACTACATGCGGTAAAAAAATATATTTTTATCATTTCATTAAAAAATATAAAAATATTTTTTTTTATGTTTTTGTCCTAATTTTATTTTATTTAATAATATTAGATAAATTTCAATATCAAACCGCCCTATTTTGAATTTGGGATTTGATAAGAAGTTGGTAATTTTTTTATCTTTGGTTCATTAATCAGTAATCAAAATATAAACTTCTCTAGCTGAAAAATAGTTGGAGTTGTTAAACTTGATAAAAAATTTAATTAAAATTATGAAATCTTCAATTTAATTAACTAAAATGTGTCAAAACAATATGGTTCAGATAAAGCACGCATTAATAAATTAAAGATTAAAAACTAAGCCACTACTTCAATTCGAATAAAATAGTTTCAAGAGCTGCTTCAAAATGGCATATGACTAGGGGTCCTCCATACAATTTTTATCTTTTCCTATCTCTTATTTCTTATTAGGAGGTTGGTAGTCACTTTCCACGGAGAAAAGAAGAAAGGAGAAAACAACTAGAGATCTTTTCTCCCAATTAAGTGGTTTAAGTGGCTTTCCTGGATGTTCCCAAAAACTAAAAAAATAAATAAATTAGGACTTACAGTTTTTATTTTTTATTTTTTTATTTTTGGCTTCTTGTTGGAGACATGAATGCTGGTTTTTCTTCTTTTTTTTTTTTTCCAAGGGAAAAGTAGAAAGGTAGTAATCTTCATCATTCTAAGAATGAAAAAGGAAATATTTTTTTTATTTATACGGTTTTATTTTTTTGGGTAGAAAGTTCTTTGATTTTTAATATGTTTGATTTAAATTGTTAGAATTTTATTGTATCTAATCAATGGCAGTAATAGTTATTCTAATTAATGGCAGCAGTTGCACATGCATGCACAATATATTTAATGCTCAGTGTTGGAAAAAAAAAATTTATAAAATTTTTTAGCAAAATAATATTTTAATTAACTTAAATTTTAAATATTTAAAATTGTATATTTGCATGTAAATTACAATTATATTATTACTAAACAGAAGTAAGGATTAAATGAAATTTGTGAGTCGAGACGTGCAGATGCATTGTCTCAGAAATAAGATTGCTCCTCCACGTACGAAGCTCCGATAATTACTTTTAACAATACAACGATCACTGTTTATCCCGTCGGCACGACTCTACGATGGCGCAGAGCGAACCCGTCGACTTTCAGAGATCCGATAAAAGATAAAACTAAATATAGAAGGAGTAGTAAAGCTCAGTATAAAAGTAGGTTAAATCTGTAAAATATAATACTGTACAGTAAATTAGAATCTTTATATAGACATAACCAACAACATCCATATATATATAGGGCTCACTTGAAGCCCACCTCAAGGTAGGGTCCAATGGCTAAATCTCGAGTTAGCTATTGAACCTTACCGAGGAGGCCCTTGGGCAGCCCATCAGGCACTTCTCAAGACAAGCCTCATGGGTAGCCCGAGAAGATTCTTCCCAAGTTAAGATTAAACCCAGCAAAAATAAAAAAGCAAATAAAAAAAGAGCCAGATGAAAATCGCACACACTGCCATTTGCCCAGCTCATACTCCAATGTTTTTAAGAAAAATCTAAAATCTCACTTTTTTCCTAACTACATACTCAAGAATGAAGGATATATATAAATAGTTACCAGAGTTTTTGATGTGAAATTAAATATCACATATGGTGAGCAAAAATTTTGAACTCCCAGATAAAGGTCATTGTTATTGGACCACCCAAAAAAACTTATAGGTCAAAAACAAATTTTAAATCACCAAAAATTAATAAAATACTACCACTCAGCACCATTTACAGCCTACAAGAATAAAATATATGAAATATTTATAGCAACAATCAAATTATTAATTAAGTTCTTTGGAGCAAAAATAAACCATAATATCAACTCAAAGCACAAGAAAGACAGTTGCTGCACATTAAAACTGAAATTATATCCATTGTCACCAAAGATAATAATTTTAATACTATTACTTCAATTCTTTATCAGAGCACCCAAAATAAATATAACAACATTTCATTGCAGAATCTCCCCGGGAACACCCATTTTTAACCGTGCACCATAGCACCCAACACCGTAGTTTCAGATAGTAATTAGGAATGCGCCATTTTGGTTCTTTCCAATGAACAAAAAGTAATTAGGAATGCATAAATCTATCACCAACGTTTAGAATTCTTTGATTTCAATGCTAGGAATCAAACTTAGCACTATCAGTTGCAGGGAATGGAGTGTTGGGCTCTGTTTAATTACAATTTTCTACATGCTTGAGTAAATAAGAATTCTTCTAAAAAAAAAGGGTAAATGGGGAAGAAGAAACCTTCATCTTATGTGGAACATTTTTACTCAGCTATCCTGTACCTTTTTCTTCTTTTTTTTTTTCATACTTGAGTAATTAAGAATTCGTTCCACAGATGTAATATGCAACATTTAAAAAATCTGTTCAATTTATGAGAATAGATGTTCAAAATTTACAAAATCTGTTCAATTTTCGAGAGAAATTTTTTTTTTCTCCGGTCAATCAGAGATTCACAACCTCAAACATTTGTAGAACCTGTACTGTATTAATTAAGTTTTTTTTTTTTTTTTTAGCTTGACCGAGTTGTCTTTATTTGTAGCTTTGTTTATTTTCTTAATAAATAAAGCGGTGACATGCTATTTTAATTTCAAAAAAGAATCACAAAATCTAATGAATACCAATCTTTTAAATGTTATAAGAATATTAATAAATTAAATTATAAATGTGGTGTCTCGAACTAAGTCATAAGGGTTCGATCTAAGTCTCAAAGGGTTCTGAACCAAAGTATAATGGGTCGACCCAAATCAAATTCAAAAGGGCCAAATCAAGCGAAAGCCAAAGCTAGCTTAGCTCAAATCAAATACAAATGGTTCAAACCAATTCAATTTGAACTCAACATGAACAAAGGTTCAAATCGAACTACAAGGATGATCCAAAGAAAGCAAATCAGCTCCGCCCGAACTGAAACAAATCAAGAGTTCAAACCAAGCTAACTTCAAATGAATCGGTTGAGTCGACTCAATCGACTCACAACCCAAATTCAACGACCGAAAAGTCATTAAACTAAACCCAAGTTCAAAACGACCGAAAAGTCAATAAACTAAACCCAAATCCAAACGACCGAAAAGTCATTAAACTAAACCCAAATTCAAACGACCGAAAAGTTATTAAACTAAACTCAAATGTAAACGGCCGAAAAGTCATTAAACTAAACCCAATAACTGAAAAGTCATTAAACTAAATCCAAATCCAAACGACCGAAAGGTCATAAACTAAATCCAAATCCAAACGACCGAAAAAAATTAAACTAAATCCAAATTCAAACGACCGAAAAGTCATTAAACTAAACCCAAATCCAAACGACCGAAAAGTTACTAAACTAAACCCAAATTCAAAATGACCGAAAAAGTCATTAAACTAAACTCAAGTTCAAACGACTGAAAAGTTATTAAACTAAACCCACAATTCAAAACAACCGAAAGGTCATTAAACTAAACCTAAATTCAAACGACCGAAAAGTCACTAAACTAAACCCAAGTTCAAACGATCGAGAAGTCATTAAACTAAACCTAAATTCAACGACCGAAAAGTCACTAAACTAAACAACCAAAATTGACCGCCAAGTCGTTAAACTGAGCAAATCATATCAAACTTAACCAAATTGACGACGCCAAGTCGTTAAACTGAGCAAACCATATCAAACTCAACCCGAATTGACCACCAAGTTGTTAAACTGAGCAATCATATCAAACTCAGCCCCATTTGACCGCCACCACTTTTGAAGGGCCACCAAGTTCATAAATTGAGCATTTCACTAATGTACAGTGGGGGTATGCCCCTGCTTAAGCCATATAATTGAAAGTCATATCAATAAAAGTTCATCTTTATATTACGGTCTCTTTCAACATCAGCATTTATTTTGGTCTCGTAATCAAGGAGCCCTTAACACTGCAAGTGTGGGATAATTAACAGCAGATTTTTGAGTCTGCTGGAAGCTATAAGCCTACAAACCTGATTTCAAATAAAATATTTTAAACAAACTCGATCTGTGTCATGAATGACCACCCATCGCGCGTCGGTTCATTCATGGCGGCAGACAAGGTCAAACCAACCAGAGATCTTTTCTCCCCTATACCAATTGCAAGTGGTTTATGTGGCTTACCTGAATATTCCCAAAAACAGAACAAAAAATAATTAGGACACAGTTTTTTTTTTTTGGATTCTTGTTGGAGACATGAACGTTTAAAGGTAAGAATCTATACTTTTCTATGAATAAAAAAGAAAATATTATTTCATTATTCTGTTTTTATCTTTTTTGGGTTGAAAGTTTTTTAAATTTAATATGTTTGATTTATATTGTCAGAATTTATGCATTGGTCCAGTTATATAAAGTGTATCAGCACCATCTAAAGCCTACGAGAATAAAATACATAAATATTATTGCAACAGTCAAAATATTTAAGCTCTTCCAGCAAAAATAAACCATAATATCAACTCAAAGCACAAGAAAGACACTGTTTGTACATTAAACTAAAACTTAAATTACATCCATTGTCACCAAAGATAAAAATTTACATGATATTACTTCAAATCTTTATCAGAGAATCCAAAATTAATATAATAACATTTCATTGTAGAATCTCCTGGGGGAATACCTATTTTCAACTGTTTAGCTATGCCGTGCAGCATAACACCCATGACCGTAGTTTCAGATAGTAATTAGAAATGCGCCATTTTTGTTCTTCCCAATGAACAAAAAGTATTAGGAATGCATAAATCTATCACCGACGTTTAGAATTCTTTGATTTCAATGCTACTTTTCTGTGCATTGAACTTTTCCCAATTCCAATTCCAAGATCGGATGGCATTTGCTGAAGCGTAACCGTGTCAGGGAGGTAGGCAGGCCCTTCTGTGGTAGCGAGTTGATTTCAGGACAATTGTATATGCTTAAATACTGTAGGGAAGTCAGGCAATGCAACCAGGTCGGTAGTGACTTAATTCTGGCACAATCCTGAATCGACAGTTCTTTAAGTGATGCGAGGATCTGCAACCATTCTTCGTCCTCTCCAGCAAAAATCATAGGTTCCGGAGATTCAGAGATCCCAAGAACCCAAAGGGAGGACAAGAAGTCTCTCAGAAATGGTAGCTTAAGAAAAGAGGTGTTGTCAATGACCAAATTAACTAATGATATGTGTTTCCCCTGCACTACTGCACTGTCAAACATCAATCGCGCCTCTGATTCTGTAGCTTAGGACATTTTTTGATTTTAAGATATGTTAAAGATGGGGAAGAACTCTAATCCACATAAAGTCCTAAGCTCTGGGCAGTTGGAAATGGATAAATACCTGAGAGTTGTCAGACGACGCAATACCTGTCCTGGAAGGGATTCTAACGCTGGCACCGCATATTGTCAGTTCGCTAAGAGAGGCAAGGTTCTCCAAGCAGCCGGGAACTGACTCTTCAAGCTCACCACATGATCCTATTCTCAAGTATTCGACGGAAGCAGGTAAGTCCAGCCTCCTTTGGCAGGTGAGTTTTGGGCAACCGCTTATTGCCAAGTTCTCAAGAGACACAAAGTCTTTGAAACTTTCCGTTGGGAAGCGACACTAGCTCTTCACAATCTTCAATATGCAGGAACTTGATAGCCGGTAGACAGGGCGGCAGCAACACACTTTTCAATACTTGTTTTTTTGAGCACCGTACTACGGATAACATAGATATGGATGAGCTCTTGAATTTGTCACGGGCTTTCATTGTTACTACTTTATCAGTTGAACCTTCGTCGAAAAATCTGGGAAGTGAGTCCAGACCCACATCTCTAGCTTTAGCTCTGTGAGGAAAGATGATAGAGGCATGATAGTTGCATAAGATTGGGGCAATTTATAATATAGAGTCCGCTTAAATAAGGTAACATTTGTGGCCGTAGCCAACTGGGAGATTTACGAACA
>CM055065.1:50829485-51065457 GCA_029204045.2 Tillandsia leiboldiana
GGCAACTCTTTGATGTTACAATGATTTATTATAAGTAGCCGAAAATTTCCAGTTGATTCGAAACAACATCTAATGCATAACTTATAAGTTAGGCTGTAAAATTTTGGGAGAACTGAGAAGAATTCTTGGGATTAATAAAAGCGACCGCAATTTACTGTAGCTGCTAACTCCATTAGCCAACTTGTTTCCAGGTTAGGGGATATCCATATTGACATATGCCGAACAGTAGACGGGATTCTTTGTGGCATTTATCATTTTGTATCAGGATAGCTTCATTCTCACTTTGTATCATGATAGCTTCATTCTTTAAAACTGATTGCGCTAGATCATGCATTAAATCATGAATTACAAAGCTACTCAATTCTTTGGTGAAAATGGCTGAAAGAAGGACCTGGTGTTGTTAGCTCACGCAAGTAGCTAGTTCCCACGGTGTGCAGTGGCATGTTTTCTTTAGGTGCAATGAACCTTGCGCAATCCAAATATTGAGTAGTTGATCTTCAGTGAATTTATAGTCTTTGGGAAAGATCGAACAAAGTGAGAAACAGTGCTTCAAATGTGGTGGGAGATATTGATAGCTCAATCGAGGGCCGGCAGGATGTCATTTCCTTCTGTGGCAGCTCCCCATTTTCACTGTTCATGATCGTCCTCCAGTGTCCCACATCCATGTCCAAATTCAACAAGCTTCCCACAGTTTTTGCAGCTAACGGAGATCCCTTAACTTGCTAATAATTTTCTACCAATGGCTTTTAACTCATGATTGACTTCTGAGTCCTCAAGAAGACCGAAGGCGTATCTCTTGAACAACTTCCAATAAGAATCATCTGATAAGCCCCCTAAATGGACGGAATTCATTGCGCCATTATGTCGGCGACTTTTTGAGACCGAGTGGTTGCAATGATCATGCTTCCTCGATGTGTGTTCTCATCGGTGCATAAAACTTTTCCCATGCCGTTCTATCCTCATTCCACACATCATCGAGGACAAGAAGAAACCTCGTCAGTGACATCATTTTGTTCAGCAACATTTGAAGGGAATCTAAGTTCCTGCCGTCAGTTTGGTACTCGCTTTCTGTTATCTCTTTAATTTGCCTCCCATTTCTCGCATTGTCTATGATCTCTTTAGTCAGCTTTCCACATCAAAGAAGTCGGAGACGCAAACCCAAATTTTCAGCAGAAAATGTGCGCTCACCCTCGGATCGTTGTACACAAGCTGAGCCAAGGTAGTCTTTTCCCATCCCTCCGATGCCGACGATGGGCAAGAACAGACACATTCTCCCTCTTTCTCTTCTTAGCAGGGGCGGGGGCGGACATCTATTACTTGGTCCAGAAACCATCAGCCGACTGCAGCAGCAATGCGATCACCTTCTCCAGCTCCTCGTCGCGGCCGATCACATCTGACTCGGTAACAAACGAGCTCGTCTCACGTCCCGCGGACACGCCGTACCGCTTCGGCTCGTCGTGCAGATTCAACAGCCCGATCGCCTTCTGCAGATCGGCGGAAACAGCATCCAGCCTGCCTTGTATCTCCTTGATTTGGCCCGGAACGGCAGCTTTCCAATTCCTGATGAATAAAGTAACAGAAGAAGAGAGCATACGACTTGCCTGGCCTTGCTGGTCGCCGTCGATCTTCTGCTGCAGTTTCGTGGCAGGCGAAGTCGTCGATGAGGTCCTCCGCGTCGTAGTAGGCATCCTTGAGTTTGGTCAGCAGCACTTCGAGGTCGGGGTTTCTGATTAAGCGCCAGTGGTCGGCCCTGTCGATGAGGACGCGGATCGCGGGCAGACTGTCGTCCAGCCGGCGGAGGTCGCCCGGGATGGCGGAGTGCTGCTTCCAGCTGTCTGCGACGTTCGTTAGGGCCCACTCCATATTTCTAGTTGAGATCGATCGAGTCGCGCACCCTCTCTTCTTGCTCACAGCAGATTAATTACGCATACGAAAAAGAGGAGTGTCCCCGTGAAAGGAATTGTGAGGAAGAAGAAGAATGATCCACACCGCAAAATAATAGAAAAAAAGAAATAGCGACTTGACTTTAGTATTGACTACTATTAAGCGTGGTTCATGGCAGCAACGAAGAAAATTACTAGGAAAGTGTAACACATGAGTTAAGTAGGTAGAAAAGCAACAGAGCTAGTATAGCTAGTATAGTGTAGCTTCAATGGGAGGACTCTGGAGAGAAGAAGAGTAAAAGAAGAAGCTAAGAGACAGAGGAGTAAAGGAGGAGGCAGAGCAGTAAGGAGGAGTCAGAGAGCGTCAGGGGTAGGTGGGATGTGACAAAAGCAACTCTGGAGGCTTCTCTTGGGAGCGGGCGAAGGAGCGTAACGGGCGCAACCCGAGAAGCAGCCACAGTTGGAGGACAACACTGTAGCGAGTCAAGGCCCAGTTCAGACCCAGTAGTGATAGTCACATTAGGCCCAACAGTAGCCCAGTAGCCAATAAACACAATGCTAATTAGTACTTGTAATAGGGTACAATTACATAGGAGTCCAATATTAAGTCACATATAAATAGCAGTTTGTAAAGAGAGGAGGAGGAATGAAAATATTGAATCAACCATTTTTCTCAAACCTTTCTCCTGTATCTCCTTCCTCCTTCCTTCTTCCCCAATTCAACTTCTTCCCTCAATTTCTCAGCTCAACTCTTTCAATTTCCCCCTACTATCCCCAATATCTCTCCTTCTTGCCTCACTCATCCTCCCCGCCAAGCCGATCTCAGAGCGATCTCATCCTCGACGGCTGCGGTTCGTCCGGGTTTGTTACAGAAAGTTCCTCCGAGTAGGGCAAAAATAAATTACAGTTTCGTTTAAGATTGAGACAAATTACATTACTCACTACATGCGGTAAAAAAATATATTTTTATCATTTCATTAAAAAATATAAAAATATTTTTTTTTTATGTTTTGTCCTAATTTTATTTTATTTAATAATATTAGATAAATTTCAATATCAAACCGCCCTATTTTGAATTTGGGATTTGATAAGAAGTTGGTAATTTTTTTATCTTTGGTTCATTAATCAGTAATCAAATATAAACTTCTCTAGCTGAAAAATAGTTGGAGTTGTTAAACTTGATAAAAATTTAATTAAAATTATGAAATCTTCAATTAATTAACTAAAATGTGTCAAAACAATATGGTTCAGATAAAGCACGCATTAATAAATTAAAGATTAAAAACTAAGCCACTACTTCAATTCGAATAAAATAGTTTCAAGAGCTGCTTCAAAATGGCATATGACTAGGGTCCTCCATACAATTTTTATCTTTTCCTATCTCTTATTCTTATTAGGAGGTTGGTAGTCACTTTCCACGGAGAAAAGAAGAAAGGAGAAAACAACTAGAGATCTTTTCTCCCAATTAAGTGGTTTAAGTGGCTTTCCTGGATGTTCCCAAAAACTAAAAAAATAAATAAATTAGGACTTACAGTTTTTATTTTTATTTTTTTATTTTTGGCTTCTTGTTGGAGACATGAATGCTGGTTTTTCTTCTTTTTTTTTTTTTCCAAGGGAAAAGTAGAAAGGTAGTAATCTTCATCATTCTAAGAATGAAAAAGGAAATATTTTTTTTATTTATACGGTTTTATTTTTTTGGGTAGAAAGTTCTTTGATTTTTAATATGTTTGATTTAAATTGTTAGAATTTATTGTATCTAATCAATGGCAGTAATAGTTATTCTAATTAATGGCAGCAGTTGCACATGCATGCACAATATATTTAATGCTCAGTGTTGGAAAAAAAAAATTTATAAAATTTTTTAGCAAATAATATTTTAATTAACTTAAATTTTAAATATTTAAAATTGTATATTTGCATGTAAATTACAATTATATTATTACTAAACAGAAGTAAGGATTAAATGAAATTTGTGAGTCGAGACGTGCAGATGCATTGTCTCAGAAATAAGATTGCTCCTCCACGTACGAAGCTCCGATAATTACTTTTAACAATACAACGATCACTGTTTATCCGTCGGCACGACTCTACGATGGCGCAGAGCGAACCCGTCGACTTTCAGAGATCCGATAAAAGATAAAACTAAATATAGAAGGAGTAGTAAAGCTCAGTATAAAGTAGGTTAAATCTGTAAAATATAATACTGTACAGTAAATTAGAATCTTATATAGACATAACCAACAACATCCATATATATATAGGGCTCACTTGAAGCCCACCTCAAGGTAGGGTCCAATGGCTAAATCTCGAGTTAGCTATTGAACCTTACCGAGGAGGCCCTTGGGCAGCCCATCAGGCACTTCTCAAGACAAGCCTCATGGGTAGCCCGAGAAGATTCTTCCCAAGTTAAGATTAAACCCAGCAAAAATAAAAAAGCAAATAAAAAAAGAGCCAGATGAAAATCGCACACACTGCCATTTGCCCAGCTCATACTCCAATGTTTTTAAGAAAAATCTAAAATCTCACTTTTTCCTAACTAACATACTCAAGAATGAAGGATATATATAAATAGTTACCAGAGTTTTTGATGTGAAATTAAATATCACATATGGTGAGCAAAAATTTTGAACTCCCAGATAAAGGTCATTGTTATTGGACCACCCAAAAAAACTTATAGGTCAAAAACAAATTTTAAATCACCAAAAATTAATAAAATACTACCACTCAGCACCATTTACAGCCTACAAGAATAAAATATATGAAATATTTATAGCAACAATCAAATTATTAATTAAGTTCTTTGGAGCAAAAATAAACCATAATATCAACTCAAAGCACAAGAAAGACAGTTGCTGCACATTAAAACTGAAATTATATCCATTGTCACCAAAGATATAATTTTAATACTATTACTTCAATTCTTTATCAGAGCACCCAAAATAAATATAACAACATTTCATTGCAGAATCTCCCCGGGAACACCCATTTTTAACCGTGCACCATAGCACCCAACACCGTAGTTTCAGATAGTAATTAGGAATGCGCCATTTTGGTTCTTTCCAATGAACAAAAAGTAATTAGGAATGCATAAATCTATCACCAACGTTTAGAATTCTTTGATTTCAATGCTAGGAATCAAACTTAGCACTATCAGTTGCAGGGAATGGAGTGTTGGGCTCTGTTTAATTACAATTTTCTACATGCTTGAGTAAATAAGAATTCTTCTAAAAAAAAAGGGTAAATGGGGAAGAAGAAACCTTCATCTTATGTGGAACATTTTTACTCAGCTATCCTGTACCTTTTTCTTCTTTTTTTTTTCATACTTGAGTAATTAAGAATTCGTTCCACAGATGTAATATGCAACATTTAAAAAATCTGTTCAATTTATGAGAATAGATGTTCAAAATTTACAAAATCTGTTCAATTTTCGAGAGAAATTTTTTTTTTCTCCGGTCAATCAGAGATTCACACCTCAAACATTTGTAGAACCTGTACTGTATTAATTAAGTTTTTTTTTTTTTTTTTAGCTTGACCGAGTTGTCTTTATTTGTAGCTTTGTTTATTTTCTTAATAAATAAAGCGGTGACATGCTATTTTAATTTCAAAAAAGAATCACAAAATCTAATGAATACCAATCTTTTAAATGTTATAAGAATATTAATAAATTAAATTATAAATGTGGTGTCTCGAACTAAGTCATAAGGGTTCGATCTAAGTCTCAAAGGGTTCTGAACCAAAGTATAATGGGTCGACCCAAATCAAATTCAAAAGGGCCAAATCAAGCGAAAGCCAAAGCTAGCTTAGCTCAAATCAAATACAAATGGTTCAAACCAATTCAATTTGAACTCAACATGAACAAAGGTTCAAATCGAACTACAAGGATGATCCAAAGAAGCAAATCAGCTCCGCCCGAACTGAAACAAATCAAGAGTTCAAACCAAGCTAACTTCAAATGAATCGGTTGAGTCGACTCAATCGACTCACAACCCAAATTCAACGACCGAAAAGTCATTAAACTAAACCCAAGTTCAAACGACCGAAAAGTCAATAAACTAAACCCAAATCCAAACGACCGAAAAGTCATTAAACTAAACCCAAATTCAAACGACCGAAAAGTTATTAAACTAAACTCAAATGTAAACGGCCGAAAAGTCATTAAACTAAACCCAATAACTGAAAAGTCATTAAACTAAATCCAAATCCAAACGACCGAAAGGTCATAAACTAAATCCAAATCCAAACGACCGAAAAAAATTAAACTAAATCCAAATTCAAACGACCGAAAAGTCATTAAACTAAACCCAAATCCAAACGACCGAAAAGTTACTAAACTAAACCCAAATTCAAATGACCGAAAAGTCATTAAACTAAACTCAAGTTCAAACGACTGAAAAGTTATTAAACTAAACCCAAATTCAAACAACCGAAAAGTCATTAAACTAAACCTAAATTCAAACGACCGAAAAGTCACTAAACTAAACCCAAGTTCAAACGATCGAGAAGTCATTAAACTAAACCTAAATTCAAACGACCGAAAAGTCACTAAACTAAACAACCAAAATTGACCGCCAAGTCGTTAAACTGAGCAAATCATATCAAACTTAACCCAAATTGACGGCCAAGTCGTTAAACTGAGCAAACCATATCAAACTCAACCCGAATTGACCACCAAGTTGTTAAACTGAGCAAATCATATCAAACTCAGCCCCATTTGACCGCCACCCACTTTTGAAGGGCCACCAAGTTCATAAATTGAGCATTTCACTAATGTACAGTGGGGGTATGCCCCTGCTTAAGCCATATAATTGAAAGTCATATCAATAAAAGTTCATCTTTATATTACGGTCTCTTTCAACATCAGCATTTATTTTGGTCTCGTAATCAAGGAGCCCTTAACACTGCAAGTGTGGGATAATTAACAGCAGATTTTTGAGTCTGCTGGAAGCTATAAGCCTACAAACCTGATTTCAAATAAAATATTTTAAACAAACTCGATCTGTGTCATGAATGACCACCCATCGCGCGTCGGTTCATTCATGGCGGCAGACAAGGTCAAACCAACCAGAGATCTTTTCTCCCCTATACCAATTGCAAGTGGTTTATGTGGCTTACCTGAATATTCCCAAAAACAGAACAAAAAATAAATTAGGACACAGTTTTTTTTTTTTTGGATTCTTGTTGGAGACATGAACGTTAAAGGTAAGAATCTATACTTTTCTATGAATAAAAAAGAAAATATTATTTCATTTATTCTGTTTTTATCTTTTTTGGGTTGAAAGTTTTTTAAATTTTAATATGTTTGATTTATATTGTCAGAATTTTATGCATTGGTCCAGTTATATAAAGTGCTTATCAGCACCATCTAAAGCCTACGAGAATAAAATACATAAAATATTTATTGCAACAGTCAAAATATTTAAGCTCTTTCCAGCAAAAATAAACCATAATATCAACTCAAAGCACAAGAAAGACACTTGTTGTACATTAACTAAAACTTAAATTACATCCATTGTCACCAAAGATAATAATTTACATGATATTACTTCAAATCTTTATCAGAGAATCCAAAATTAATATAATAACATTTCATTGTAGAATCTCCTGGGGAATACCTATTTTCAACTGTTTAGCTATGCCGTGCAGCATAACACCCATGACCGTAGTTTCAGATAGTAATTAGAAATGCGCCATTTTTGTTCTTCCCAATGAACAAAAAGTAATTAGGAATGCATAAATCTATCACCGACGTTTAGAATTCTTTGATTTCAATGCTACTTTTCTGTGCATTGAACTTTTTCAATTCCAATTCCAAGATCGGATGGCATTTGCTGAAGCGTAACCGTGTCAGGGAGGTAGGCAGGCCCTTCTGTGGTAGCGAGTTGATTTCAGGACAATTGTATATGCTTAAATACTGTAGGGAAGTCAGGCAATGCAACCAGGTCGGTAGTGACTTAATTCTGGCACAATCCTGAATCGACAGTTCTTTAAGTGATGCGAGGATCTGCAACCATTCTTCGTCCTCTCCAGCAAAAATCATAGGTTCCGGAGATTCAGAGATCCCAAGAACCCAAAGGGAGGACAAGAAGTCTCTCAGAAATGGTAGCTTAAGAAAAGAGGTGTTGTCAATGACCAAATTAACTAATGATATGTGTTTCCCCTGCACTACTGCACTGTCAAACATCAATCGCGCCTCTGATTCTGTAAGCTTAGGACATTTTTTGATTTTAAGATATGTTAAAGATGGGAAGAACTCTAATCCACATAAAGTCCTAAGCTCTGGGCAGTTGGAAATGGATAAATACCTGAGAGTTGTCAGACGACGCAATACCTGTCCTGGAAGGGATTCTAAACGCTGGCAACCGCATATTGTCAGTTCGCTAAGAGAGGCAAGGTTCTCCAAGCAGCCGGGAACTGACTCTTCAAGCTCACCACATGATCCTATTCTCAAGTATTCGACGGAAGCAGGTAAGTCCAGCCTCCTTTGGCAGGTGAGTTTTGGGCAACCGCTTATTGCCAAGTTCTCAAGAGACACAAAGTCTTTGAAACTTTCCGTTGGAAGCGACACTAGCTCTTCACAATCTTCAATATGCAGGAACTTGATAGCCGGTAGACAGTGCGGCAGCAACCACTTTTCAATACTTGTTATTTTTGAGCACCGTACTACGGATAACATAGATATGGATGAGCTCTTGAATTTGTCACGGCTTTTCATTGTTACTACTTTATCAGTTGAACCTTCGTCGAAAAATCTGGGAAGTGAGTCCAGACCCACATTCTCTAGCTTTAGCTCTGTGAGGAAAGGATAGAGGCATGATAGTTGCATAAGATTGGGGCAATTTATAATATAGAGTCCGCTTAAATAAGGTAACATTTGTGGCCGTAGCCAACTTGGAGATTTACGACCACCATAGCATCTGATTTCCAATTTTTTGAGATTTCGGTGTGGCTGCAGGCCTTCAAGACCCTCCAAATCAGAGACGAAGTTGTCACACGCGGAGCCGGTGTTTCTATTAAGAGACCACTTTAGAATCAACTCATCTAGGTGTGGTGTACAAAGTGGGCTTGGGCCTTTTGGGGGCCTCGTTGGTGCTGAGCTTGAGTTGGTGGGTCATAGTGGGGGCCCAGTTTGTTTACATCGTGGCGAGCCCGCGGTGCAGGCTCAGCTGGACCGGGTTCTCGTGGAAGGCGTTCTCCGGCCTGCTCGAGTTTCTGAAGCTGTCGACCGCATCCGCGGTCATGCTGTGCTTGGAGGCCTGGTATTTCCAGATCCTAATACTAATATCTGGGCTTCTCGAGAACCCGCAATTGGCTCTCGATGCATTGACAGTATGGTAAGTTGTTTTTATTTTTTCACTAATTAATATATGGCGCATTAATTAGCATCTCAGTGTATCAATGGTACTTAAAGATATTAATGTTTTGGTATACCTACTATATATATTTTTTAACTATAACATGCTATATATAGTTTGTTGCCATGTGTACTAATAAAGGCTTTTGAAGAGATAACATTGTTTGACACTAGAATACATGTGCTATAAAGGCTTTTGGATAATATTATTGTTTGACATGCACTTATCTCATATGTTACTTGGTGCAGCCTAACACTTTCTGGGTGGGTCTTCATGATCTCTGTTGGATTTAATGCTGCAGGAAGGTCTATATATATATATCTCTCTCTCTCTTACTTAATTTTGCAATCTTAATAATCATTTTACCTCATAGTGGAGAAACTAAGTAGAAGAGATATTATTTTTTATAGTACCAACCACTTTTCATCAGAATTGGTACTGATGGAGCCATCTTTATCAAGGACAGATTAGATTCATAGAATTGATCATATTTAATTCATAGATGATAATCAGATTCAATAAATATATATATATATATATATCAATATCACAATCAGTTAGAGTTAACACTTAATAAAATACACTTCTTTCATAGTTCTTTTTCTGAGTAATGTAAATTTCATAGTTTCTATGTATTTTCCCTGTAATTTTAACACAATGCATCAGGCACAGTTCAAATTACTGTCGGAATTTCTTTTGTTATGGATTTACTTAACTATTGAAATATAATCACTGCTAATTAATTGTTCTCTACATTTAGTGTTCGAGTCGGCAATGAGCTCGGGGCAGGCCATCCAAAGGCGGCAGCATTCTCTGCAATCATAGTGACTGCGCTTTCGTTCATAATATCGGTCACATTGGCACTTATTATTCTCTTATGCCGTGACTACATAAGCTATATCTTCACCGAGGGCGAGACGGTGTCGCGTGCGGTCTCTGACATGTGCCCTTTACTTGCCACCACCCTTATCCTCAATGGTATCCAGCCCGTTTTATCCGGTACATACTCCATTTATTACAACAACTTAAGGAAATTTAATTTTGTTTTTGTGCTAATCATCATAGTTTGTGTTCTGATAATGAACTTATTTTTGTTTTTGTGCATAGATTAATGTGAACCCTAAAAAAAGCACCAGTAACATGAAAAATTTTAAACAATAAGAACTATATATAACTTCTCTCTGTTTCTGAATGTTCATGATGAGATAAAATGCCTTAATTAGAAGTTAAACTCTTATTGCTTCCCTTTGTATCTTCTTTCATTTAGATTTTGAAATTAATCAGGTTTGTTAATTGGATGTTGCATGAAGGTGTGGCTGTTGGGTGTGGATGGCAAACGTTCGTTGCGTACGTTAATGTCGGATGTTATTACATCGTCGGAGTTCCGTTGGGTGCTCTTCTTGGCTTCAAGTTTGGCTTAGGAGCAAAGGTGAAATTAATTGCTACCTTATATTTCATTATCAATATCAAACTCTTCACTGTATCAGCTATATATAATTTGATACGATAGCGAACATTGTTTCGAGCTTGAATAGTTGTCTTGAAATGTTTTTTGCTCATATACTTGTAGGGCATCTGGGGCGGGATGCTCGGAGGCACATTCATGCAGACTCTCATACTTCTTTGGGTCACTTTCCGAACCGATTGGGACAAGGAGGTATATATTGCTCTTTCGTTCTTTGCATCAATTTTCTCCTTGTTGTTTTGGTCCTAAAATACGGAAGTAGATAAAAGTTTGTATCTGCTATGGAACATATATATCATCAGAACAGCTTTAGAACTCGCTCTGATACCATCTGATACCATCTCGAAAGAAAACAACAGTTATTCTTTCATAGTTGGTTAGTAATATAGTTTTTTTTTTTTTGAGAAAAGGCAGCATGCTGCCGCTTCATTCATAGGGGAGATGAACTCAGCTACACGAGTAGGGCCTCCCGACCTCTAGGCCAGGAGGCGGAAGACAGAGAAAGGGTTATAGAATAGTAAAAAAGGAAGAAAGAAAAAAAAACAGAGAGAAACACAAGTGACCCGGTTGATGCCCCTGGCCTAGGTACAGTGTTTAGTCCACTGCGAGCGGCAGGCCCTAATGTCGGCGAGGGAAGCGTGAGGACTGCGGCTCTTGTCGTCGAAGACCCTTCTGTTCCGCTCAAGCCAGACTATCCACCAAGTGGCCACGATAGTGACGAGCGTCCTTTTGCCCCAGGCCCCCCTTTTGTCAGAGCTGGCCTCCCAAAGCCTGTTGACGTCCGGGTAGCTGCGGATCTCCGCTTTGTTAGGTAGTAGGGTCTCTAGTAGACAGTTAATGCTGGGGCAGGAGAGGAAGAGGTGGTCCACTGTTTCAACGGTGCCAAGGCACATGACACAGCAAGTGGGGCCGGTCCAGTTTCTTTTTTGGAGCTTGTCCCTGGTAAGTAATCTCTTGCGTAGCAGGAGCCAGACGAAGGTCTTGACCTTCAGGGGCGTTTTGATGCTCCAGAGCTTGGTAAATCGGTTGTCAGTTACCCCGCTGTCCAACAGGAAGCGGTACATTGACTTAACTGAAAAGACCCCGGAGGTGGTCCAACGCCACAGGAACTCGTCGTTGGCACCAGTCAGGTATAGCTGCGGTGCTGTCATTTCCAGATCATGTATTGCGTTGTCGAGATCGTTGGAGTCCCCCTCTACGCCCTCCAGGATTCTAGACCAGATCCAGCCGTTCTGGTCTAGGCAGTCGCTCACCCTGATATTTTTGTTACTGACCCGTTCAAAGATGCGCCAAAATTGGGTAGAGAGGGTCGAGTCTCCAGCCCAGATGTCCGTCCAGAAGCTGGTCCTGGCCCCGTTCCCCACCGAGTGAGTTGTGGCGCACTTGAAAAGCTCCCTGGTGCGGACTACACTTCTCCACCAGTGGGAGTGGGGCGAGAAGGAGGATCCTTCGCACAACGGTTTTCTGCGGCGGTAGTATAGAGTCGTGATGAGAGGCTCCCAGGGGGGCGCATTCGTGGAAAGGAGTCTCCACCACCACTTGACCAGGAGTGCGGTGTTGAGGCTTTCCAGGTTTAGGATGCCTAAGCCCCCGTCTTTCTTGCTTCTGTAGACCGTCTTCCAGCTTACAAGGCAGCTGCCCCCAGAAGTGGATCTGGTTCCTCTCCAGAAGAAGGCTCTGCGCAGCGAGTCAATTCTTTTGATCACCCAGGCGGGTGCTTTGAAAACCGAGAGGTAGTAGAAGGGTAGATTCGACAGCACCGAGTTGACCAGGGTAAGTCTTCCTCCATAAGAGAGGAGTTTAGCTTGCCATCCGGAGATCCTTCGGTCAATTTTGGAGACTATGTGTAGCCAGTCGTCCTTCAGGATACGCCCCTTTCGTAGTGGCAGTCCGAGGTATTTGAGCGGTAGCGAGGCGAGTTTGCAATTTAAGGTTGCTGCAAGTCGTTGTCCTATAGAGTTCCCGTTGCCCAGGTAGATGAGCTCCGACTTCGACGTGTTGATTTTGAGTCCAGATGCCCATTCGTAGAGTAGCCAAAGAGAGCGGAGGTTGCGGATCTGTCTGTCCTTGGCTTGGCAGAAGAAAAAGGTGTCGTCCGCAAATTGGATGATCGAGATTTTAGAGTCCCGCGAAGGTCCCACCCCAGTGAGCAAGTTGTTCTGAATGGCTCTGTTAGTCATACGCGCGAGGCCTTCGGCTACCAGCAGGTAGAGAAAGGGTGAGAGGGGGTCTCCCTGGCGAAGTCCCCTCTTCATTTTGAACCATTTGGTGGCAGTGCCGTTGACGAGGATGGCGAGTTTACCGTTGACAGTGCACTGATCGATCCAGTCGCACCATTTCTGGTTAGCGCCAAGGCAGCGGAGTATGTGTTTGAGAAAGCTCCAGCTAACATTGTCGAAAGCCTTCTCGAAGTCCGCCTTGATACCCACACAGTCTGTGACGAAGGAGTCAAGGATGAACCTTCCCTTGATAAAGGCTGACTGAGTCGGGGAGATGATCTTCCCCAGCTCAGTTAGGAGTCTGTTCGTGAGGACCTTCGAGATAATCTTCTGTACGCAGTTGAGGAGGCTGATGGGCCTGAAGTCGTCCGCCGAGCTTGCCCCTTCCGTTTTGGGTATCAAGCAGATATGAGTGTAGTCAATGGGGCCCGTATCAAGAGTGCCCTCGTAAAGGTCGTCGAAAATTTTGAGGAGGTCGGTCTTGATGACGTCCCAGAATCTCTGATAGAACGCCATGCTGAATCCGTCGGGCCCAGGCGCTTTATCCCCGGAAAGCTGGAAGGTTGCTTTTTTAACTTCCTCGAGGGTGAAGGGGGCGGTGAGGTTGACCGAGCTCAGCGCGGTTTTGTCGGGAAAGAGGTCACTCCAGTCGCCGCACGTGGTGGACGAAGGGTGGTCGGGCGCGAACCGGTTCTTGAACTTATGAAAGAAGTAGTCGCACTTGTCCGCTTCCCTAACCAACGTGGAGCCCTCATCCATGATGTTCCCGATCCGGTTAGTCCTATGTCTGCCATTAGCCATCGCGTGGAAGTACTTCGTGTTTCCATCCCCTTCTTTCAGCCAGTGCTGCTTGGATCTGGTTCGCCACAGAACCTCCTCATCCTCGATGATGACTTTAAGCTGATTTCTGAGCTTCGTCCTCTGCAACTGCTCGAGGGGGGTCAGGCATTGTAGTTCCTCAAGGGAGTCCAGCCTTTGTATTTCCTCCGCGGTCTCCTTCTTTGTTTTGCAGATGTTGTAGAAGTTGATGGACCGCCACTCTTTGATGCGGTTGCGACAGTGCCTGAGTTTAGCGGTGAAGGTGAGGATGCCCCCTCGCCTTCCCGGCTTAGCCCCCGTTTCTTGCCACCAGGTCGGTACCATGGAAACAAAATCGTCCCTGGTTAGCCAGACCTTCTCGAATCTGAAGGGGCAGGGGGGCCGGTTCGAAGGCACTTTGAGGAGGAGGGGTGAGTGATCCGAGGTAATTCTGGGCAACGCCGAGACCGCGGAGAGGGGGAAGGTAAGTTCCCAGTCGGTTGAGACCAAGAAGCGATCCAGTTTAGCGAGAGAAGGGGGGGACTGCATGTTGGACCAGGTGAAGCATTGGTTGCGGATGGGGAGGTCCACCACCTCAAGTTCGTTAATCAGGTTGTTGAACAAGGTCATGAGGCGATTGCAGCAGCGGCGACCCTGCCTCTCAGCCGCGGAGCGCGTGAGGTTGAAGTCACCACAGATTGCCCAGGGGCCGAGGCAGACTGATTTAAGCGCACCAATCTCCCGGCAGAACTCTTCCTTTCCATCCCAGGAGGGAGGTCCGTAGACATTGGTAAGGTAGAAGGTGGAACCGGTCAGAGCGTGGGTCAGCCGCAGAGTTAGAGAGCGGTCCCGCACAATGGATTCGGAGCAGGTGAAGTGCCTGGAGCTCCAGCAAGTGACGAGTCCGCCCGAGGCCCCCGAGGAGGGTAAAAAAAGGCACTTGTCGATGGCCGGTCCAGCAAGGGAGGAAAGGAAGGAGCGCGGGAACGCGCTAACTTTTGTTTCTTGGAAGCAGAAGATACAAGACTTGAGGGTACAGACTACAGACTTCACCAAAGCCCGCTTCGAGGGATCATTTAGCCCTCTGACATTCCATGAACAGATCTGAAACATAAGAAAGACTGGACACCTAACAGCTAGATACAAGCGTCCCGCCGCTCAGAACGCGGGGCCGGCGAAATCCCGGAGAGAGCAGGCCTCCCTATCGTTGAGCTTGACCCCGAACTTGGCGGACTTGTGGATGGTCGCGCTGATGGCCGCAGCACCAGCAAGGTCAGGGATAGGGGAAGCGGGCGCACCCTCACCCAGGAGAAGGGTTCGGCGGGCAATTGCGCGGTCCAGGGCACAGGATCCAGCCAGCTTCGCCAGCCTGGGGCACCGCCTGACGGCCAGTGTAGGAGAGGAGTCGACGTCCGATGGAGCGGCGAGCGGCGGGGTCAGGGGATCGGCGAGCTCAGCCGGCCCAGCGTTCAAGTGCTCGCCGGTAGTGAAGGAAGCCATGGCGGCCCCCGAGGAGGCTGGGGGCCCCCGTTTGGGCGGAGCGGGGGGGGAGGGGCTCCGATGTCGGCCCTCCGGCGCGTCAGCTTCGCCGGCAAGCGGCAGGAGGTGATGGATGTCAAGGGGGGCCGGGAGAGACCGGAGGTTCACCCGAGTGGCCGGGCCACCAGCGGAAGGGGGCGAAGCGGGGGCGGACAAGGTGGGCTAGGGGCTGCTGGGCCCCCTCCGTTGCGGCGACGGCCCGATGCGGAAGACCAAGCTGGCTGTGGGCTCGGGCCCAGGGAGACCGACAGGAGGTGGGCCCAGGATCGCAGGGTGGGAGGACGGGGGGGTTGGGGGCCCGCGGGTGGGCCCACGGGCGTCCAGGAGACAGGCGGGTGGGCACTCGGGGTAGGCGGAGATAGGGATTGGGGGCCCACTTCTGGGCCCACGGGGCCCCGGGTTGAGCGATGAGGGGGGCTGTGAGCCCACGGCTTGGCCCACGGAAGGTGGGCTCGCACGGAAGGTGGATAGGCGGCTCGGGGGCCCGCAGGTGGGCCCGCGGGGGTCCAGGGGCCAGGCGGGTGGGCCCAGGCGGCCAAAAGGCGGGGCAGTCTTCACATGAGAGAGGCCCGGGGCCCAGAGGTGCCCCCTCGCATCTGTAGGGGTCCAGAGTCCTGCCCTTCCGCGGCAGAAGGGTCGAAAAGCGAGGGGGGCAAGGGATGCTGTCGGGCGGGAGGGCCGAGGTTGCACGAGGGCCAAGGCTGGCTGCAAGGCACACAAAAGTAGGCGCTCGGCATTCGAGGGAGCAGGGGGGAGAGGTGGATCACCAGCTTCCCGAACACGGAAGGGGAGTGGGCTCGAGCCTTGGGCGACCCAGCGAGGGTGACCTCCCAGATGCCAGAAGGGTGAAAGGAGTTTGAAAAAACAGCTGAAAGAAGCAGGGGTCGCGGTCCGAGGAGCCGCGGTTGACCGACGCCAACCAGCATTTCGGGTCGGGGGCAAGTAATATAGTTATCAAGCCTCCCTTTGTCTTAAAGATTTGTTCCTCTTCCTCCTCACTTTTGCCTTCGACCGAATTGCTAACTAACATCCCGTGTTTTTTTCGAGAGGTATTCAATGATATGAACATGTTAATTTATATCTAACATCCTCATTTTTATTTTGTTTTTTTGAAGAAAATAAGTCATAATTTGTATCTGTAATATAAAGGGGCCAAAATCATTTTTTTCAACTCAAAAGAGTCATAGTTTCATTCCTTGCTCTCCTTATTGGAGGTAGAAGAAGCTCAAAAGAGGTTAAATAAGTGGGAGGACAAGAAGCGGCCTCTTCTAGCTGATGATCATGAATAGTACATGTAGATTTAAGCAACATTCGCCATCGCCAATCGGGACATAAATTTTACTACGAGATTGTACATTTTACTACCGGATCACGCGGTCGTCGTTGATCAATGTAGTCTACACATCCACATTAATGTAACTTTATTACTGGAACCACCCATGATTTTCTTTGTGAATGTAACTTTATTACTGGAACCATCCATGATTATCTTTGTGAAGAGGCTAAAGCACATGTTAAGTTTCTTTCAATGTGATAAATAATTTGGATTATTAAGCCTCGTACTGTTTTGCTGTAATTACTTAATTTGATGTAATTTGTTGAATCATAATGTAGCTAAGTACAGCATGCTGTCTTTTCCTCAAAAAAAAAAAAAAGAAAAAAAAAGAAAAAAAAAAAAAAAAAACATAATGTAGTTCAGAGATTGAGGCAACGAGGCTTTGGATATAGTTGAAATCAAAACTGGCCATTGGGCACCAAAAATACTACTATAGAACTCATGATCATGAAAAGAAGTGAGAACTATATATATATATGCGCTACTTTTTGGGATTTATTTGAACAAAAACTCAATACATCCAAAGTACACAACATATCATACATATTGTAGAGAACACTAGCATAGTAATGCTTATTCTCCTCTCTCTCTCTCCCCCCCTCTCTCTCTGAAAGAAAAGGTATCAAACTAGCTAACAACTTCATTCATTAAGGAAAATGAACTTAGTAACAGATACAAGGCAACAGAGGCAACAGGATGAGAAACAAACATTCATATATATATATATATATATATATATATATATATATGTAGTCTCATCTAGAATATGGTCTCTTAGTTATACCTTCATTCATATACATAATTCTCATGCATTATTATAAGCTATATATTGACATAAAGGCGGACAACATTGTCTTCCTCACCCTCTTCACATGCCAACCAATCTTGACGCTCTTGAACTTGGGCATGATCACCAACCTCATGATCCGCCTTCTCCGACGGCGGCGGTCGGCTTCCTCTAGAGCTTTGTATATCAAGAACTGTGCTCTTCTGTGCTTTCTGTCATCTGGATCTTCCTTCTCCAACCTTGAGTAAGAGTGACACCTCAGGAAGTTCATGCCTCTCTTTCCTTTAATTTCCAAGATAAAGAAAGAGAGGGGTTAGTCCATGAGAGTGGTAACTGGAGGGGGAATGAAGGGACAACTAAATAGATAATGTATATATATAATGGCATAGCAAATATAAAATATTAAAGTACGATTTTCTAAGGACTTAAAAGTTTTTTTAAAAATATTATTTTATATGATATTAGAGCAGCAAATCATGAACATGACCTGTAGAATTTTCTACCAACTTAATTAAGTATTAGAAAAATAGTTATTAATTATTCAGCAACATTATTGGTCTAGTGGAATGGAGTTCAAAATGCATGAGGTGTGTGGTGGGACTACTACTACGTGGAAGTGAGTAGGTATGGAAAGTGGGTCATCTACGTTGATTCGAGAGGGGTTTGTAAACGTTGCTTGTAGACCGGTGTTGAATAATAGTTTTTGCAGTCAGTCATACATGACGGCTACTCAAAGGCAAGAACTGAGAAAGAAATCCAGCTTTTCCGGGCCGATCGAACCCAAGTATAAGCCATCAAGAAAAGTAGGTAGAAAATGGGAAAAAATTTTGATAAGTAGTGTTATCATGATAGGTACATATTGATGTGGTAGAAAATAATGTAAATAAATTTTAACTTATAGATAAGAGAGAAGTTATCAAGAAGAATTACATCATGATTTTTTATGCTATATATATTATCTAAAAAATTTTATTGTTAAACTAAAGCACATTCACAAATAAAATATCATGCGTATTTTATCCACAACAGTTATTAGCACTGAAGTCGTGTTTTATTCGCTATATAACACTAGCCCAGCCGAGACTTATCTCATACTTTCGGTTAGTAATTGACTTCGATAGCAATTGTGACGCTCTACTTCGATCTCATGGATCATCTATTATAGAGCTACTTTAGTACTAGTATATACTTGATTTTTCTTATCTTTTAAATTTAATCATTGCCTAAAATATTATAATTCGATTAATTATATTATATTTCATATATAAAATTATTTTAAATTCGGAGGCCTCACATACTTAGTCGAGCTTAAGTATCTGGGCGGAGACTACGGGTCAAGTCAATAAAAAATCAAGAGTCTAAGAGACTCTTCAGTGGAGCCTAAGCCTAAGTTTGGGCCAACCTAAACCTTATAAGCTTGGGCCAAATTTATTTTTATGAAATTTCAAGGTGAGCTCCGGCCCGAAGTTTTAACAAAATAAGGCCCCTCCAAGAGGCCTAAGACTTGAGAAATTAATTCATCAACTAATGAAATTTAGAAATTAAAGATATGTATACATGTGCTTTTGAAAGATGACATGATTCATTATAATGACAATTTATTGAGAAAATAATGGTGTACACATATAAAATATGGCAGGAATTTGGTCATCACAATGCATGTCAATGTTAGAGGTCCTAGGATCGGTTCAGATAGTAATATAAATAAATCTGATGCATACAGCAAACACATTGAATAAATCTAAATATTAAATTTACTTTTTTTTGAAGTATCTCCCTCTTTAAACTCTTTATTAAAGAACAACAATAACCCAGAGGACATTACTATACCATAATGATTCCTTCCTTACAATTTTAATTAGGAATTAATTTTTTATCTTATTTTTAAGATACCTTTCACCCTTAGCAAGCTCACATATGTAAATCTACTATTTCTTATTTTGTTGAAGTTGCTGGCTGAAAGTAAAATAATATCTGATCATCATTCCCAATTAAGTTTCATGCATGCACTAAAGAAAATCATTTAAATAAATATTTGACCAACAAATAAAAAAAATTTAGGAAAAAAAAAAAATATGGAATCCAAGCCTCAACGACCTTTAACAACTCAAATGAAATGCAATCAAAGCTGTCTTTTGCTATTAATAAAATGTCTATTATTGCTTGTATCATATTTAGCTATTATTGTTTGGAGTTGACTCCTCATAGTGTGTGGCATGGACACTCACTACTTGATATGTAATACACTGCACCTCTACAATTAAATAATAGACCCCTCAAAATCAGAATCTAACTCATTAAATATGTTCGGAAATATGCAAAAAGCTTATATGTCAAAAATCATACATGTTAATAATCACCGTTAATGTCTTATAAATCAAACAACAACTAGTCATTTCTATGCCGCTGATTTTTGTGACAATTTGAAGTGTAGAATTATATTCTCAACTACATATAATTAATATTTTATATATACATAATTAAGTTTTTGGATGCTATATAGCAACTACCAAACTAGTACTTGCATTTTAATTTAGACATTAATTGTAAAATATTAGGTGCAGCACATGAAGATCGAGCATGGTGTTTGCGGATACACAGAGTGTAGGCAAATTTTTCCTCGAGAAGAGATCAGTACCTGACCTTGATCACTCCATCTCCATCCGGTGGAGGCATGCCTAGATAGAGAAAGAGTGGCATGCATTCAATTAGTGCTCATATTATTTTCTATTACATCACCAAAGTTGACCTTAATCTCATTAAGTTAATATATATATATATGCTAGAGCATGCTCTGTGTGTCACACTATCAACATATATTCAATTAAGAAACTACCATATTTTATACTGCAAAAGTCTAAAAAGAATACACCTTCATTTATACTACATGACATACAATTTGGCTTTTGGATATATACATCATAAACTTCCACATTATCCAACTATTTAAGGGTACTAAAAATAGTGTAGGAAAGGCCACAATGAGCCTCCCTCAGTTCTTATGTTTGAAGACAAATTTGATATAAAAACTATTAATTAAGTTGAGACATCTATATATTTCTCTTTCTACATCTCTTTGACACTGATAATATAGAGCACCTCTCTCTCTACACCTCTCTATTTCTCTCTTCTTAGGCCTTCTTTTTGTTGCATCACTCTTTTAATAATGATCCTTCTAGGGGCACCATTTTCATACACAACAGTTGAGGAGGACCCAGATGAGCTTCGGCACCGAAGGGCGCAGTATCTTATCTACAAAGTTTTGGAAGAAGCTGAATCTCTTTCGAGGCAGTACTACTCGAGGCGACGAGTGTTTAAAGTTAGAGTGAAGATCGGCTCGAGGCTGAAGAGGCTAAGGCTCGCCATTCAGAGAGTGAAACTTTTCGTGCGCAAAAGGGTCGCGAAGCATTTCAAACATCCAAATAATGTTCTTCATGAAAAAAAGTCACTACCTCAGATGAATGTTTAATTTCTTGAAAACTTCAGATGCATATTGTGGATGTGAACCTCTTTTTTCACTTTTTGTCATTTTTGTTGAGTGTTTCTGGGAAGCTAATTGAGCATGCTTGGAATGGAACTTAGCAGTATCAGTTGCAGGGGAATAGAGAGTTGGGCTCTGTTTTATTACATTTTTCTACATGCTTGAGTAATTAAGAATTAGTTCTTCTCAAAAAGGGATAAATGGGGAAGAAGAAACCTTTAACCTTTAATCTTATGTGGAACATTTTCAATTACTCTGCAATCCTGTGCCTTTTCTTTTTTTTTACATGCTTGAGTAAGTAAGAATTCGTTCTGCAGATGTAATCTGCAACATTTGAGCAATCTTCACAACTTAGAGAATAGATGTTCAAAATTCGAAAATTCTAATGAATACCAATCTTCTAAATGTCATAAGAACATTAATAAATTAAATTATAAATGTGGTATCTCTATAATAGAATTTCATGAATGTGGGTGCATGAAATAAATATCCTCTAAGAATTGAAGAAATGCACAAATGAAACTCCAGAATATATGGCTCTCTCGTGAGGTGGTATGGCTCTCTCGTGAGGTATGGCTCTCTCGTGAGGACTTCTGTAACAATATTCCATTATGGTGGAATGAAGTACCATCCAAGGGATCCGGCATTCTAACGCTAGTGGCTAGCTTACGTCACTGCCGAAAACGTATCAAGGAATGGTGTTCCACGCATTTCTACTGCATCACCCGATACAAAAATAACCTCGCTAAAGAGATTCAACAAATTGATGTTATGGAGGAGCATGTGAATCTCTCCCCGCAGCTTGTGGAGAAGCGTGCTCAGCTTAAATCCATTCTTAGGGGCGTACTGATCGACGAGGAGACTCTCTGGAAATCACGTGCCAACCACCGCTGGCTGAAGGAAGGTGACGGCAACACGAAGTTCTTCCACACCGTAGCTAATGGAAGGCGGAGACAAAACACCATTGGAGCAGTGGGGGATAATGGACAGACCTACCGAAGAGAAGAAGAAAAAAGGGGGTACTTTTTTGAATATTTTAGGAAGAGATTTGGACCGACTAATTGCTCTCGAGGATCGGTCGGTGATTGGACCGATCTCTTTGGAGACCGAAAGATTGGCCGCCCTGATGATCTCACGGTTCCTTTCACGTTGGAGGAGATTAGGGAAGCGACCTTCCAACTGGGATCGGATAAAGCTCCTGGTCCAGACGGTTTCAACCTGGGCTTCTTCCAAAAATTCTGGGAGGTTATAAAGTTTGATTTGTGGAACATCTTCCAGGAGCTGTACAATGGATCGATGAATTCATCCCCTTTGGACTACTCTTTTATCTGTCTGGTCCCCAAAAAAGAGGGGGCTAACTCAGCCAATGACTTCAGGCCTATTAGCCTTATCAATGCGGTACAGAAAATTATATCTAAGGTCTTAGCCAACAGGTTGGAAGGGGTGATGAAGGAGATCATTTCACCGGCTCAGTCCGCCTTTCTCAAAGGTAGGTCCATACTTGACTCTTTTGCTACTGCAACCGAGCTCGTCAGCTGGTGCTCCAAGGCAGGCCTTGAGGTGGTGGGGATCAAAGCGGACTTCGAAAAAGCATTCGACATGGTACAATGGGACTTTCTTTTTTTGGCCTTGTCTGGAGTTGGTGCTAGTAACAGGTGGTGCGAGTGGGTCAAGCAATGCATTTGCAATGCTAAAGTGGCTGCCCTTGTGAATGGTGTACCCACGAAATGGATCAAAACGTGTAGGGGATTAAGACAAGGTGATCCTCTGTCCCCATACCTGTTCATTTTGGTGGCAGAAGGACTGACCAGAATGACTGAGAGGGCGGTACTCAACGGGTTACTACGGGGGGTGGGGCCTACTAAGGCTTCCGAAATATCTATCATTCAATATGCTGATGACACCCTCTTCTTCTGCGAGGCTAAGAGAAGGCAGATCAACAACCTACAATTCATTTGGAATCTTTTCGAATGGGCGTCTGGCTTGAAGGTTAACCGAAAGAAGACCGAACTCTTCTACCTGGGCGGACAGACTGGGAGGGGGAGATGCCTTGCTGATAAATTGGGATGCAAGTTGGGTGAACTCCCTGTACCTTATCTTGGCCTCCCTCTATCTGACAAACAACTCCGGAAAGAAGATTGGTGGCAGGTCATTGGAAAATTTGAAAATCGGATTGAGGGGTGGCAAGCTAAACTTCTATCCCAGGGTGGTAGATTAGTTTTGGTAAACTCCGTGCTGTCGAACCTACCACTGTACTACCTCTCTGTGTTTCGAGCTCCTAAATGGATACTCAGACGATTTGAGGCACTACGCAGAGCCTTCTTCTGGAAGGGAACGTCATCGGTGGAAGGCGGACAATGCCTGGTTAACTGGAAAACGGTCTGCAGGAGTACCTTAGAGGGGGGTTTAGGGGTTCTAAACCTGGAAAGCATGAATGTGGCACTCCTGACCAAGTGGTGGTGGAGATTCTTCTCTGACAAGAGTCTTCTGTGGGGACCCCTTATCAAAGGAATCTACTACGGACGAAGAAAGCCGTTAAGAGAGGGACTCTCCTTCAGGCCGTTCTCGCAATGGTGGCGCAATGTACTCGCTACTAGAGACATCTTTAGATGTGGGAGGTCGTTCGAGTTAGGGGATGGGAAAGATATCTGTCTATGGTCGGACATCTGGGCCGCTCAGGTACCGCTTCGAACACTCTTCCCAGCTATCTATGACTCTGTCAGGGGAAAGAGATGCTATGTGAGGGAGTGCTGGAGAGCGAACCGGTAGAAGTGGCATTATATCCTACGGGGGTTCACCCCTGCTAACCTGGCTGAGATTGATTCGGTTAACCTCCTTAAGGAGACTATTTCTACTTGCTCCATCCGACCCTCTAAGGACGTCGTGCGCTGGAGATGGACCCAATCTGGGGACTTTTCGGTAAAATCGCTATATCTCTTCCTCCAAAACGGCGGAGTCTCGGACATCCGATTTCGACAATTATGGAAGATTAAAGCTCCCCTAAAGATAAAAATTTTTGTTTGGCTTGTCCTAAGGGGTAAGGTACGCACCAAAGATAATCTACTTAAAAGAGGGTGGACAGGGGAGGGTAACTGTGTGCTTTGCCTGGACGAAGATGAAACGATTAATCACCTTTTCCTGGGCTGTCAATTCACGAGAAGTATCCTGCAAGGTGCCATGATCAACGCTAATCTCCTCAACTTCTCCACCTCGGCAGCTTACCTGTGGGGCAATGTTAGCCAGAGATGTGGGTCTTGGCGAGACAGAGAGCTTGCGGGGATTGCCTCTGTTTGGTGGAATACCTGGCTTGAACGTAACAGGAGGATATTCGATAATCGCAAAAAGTCGGTTGGGCATCTAAATAAGGACGTGCACGATCTTTTGAGCAGGTTTTTTTTTTTTTTTTTTTTTTTTTTTTTTTTTTTTTTTTTTTTTAGGCCTAGCTGCCTAGCCTTGTAGCCTAATTCATTTCCCTTATGAATGAAGCGGTAGCATGCTACCTTCTCTCAGAAAAAAGAAACTCCAGAATATAATGCACAACTGGAATACTTGTGTACAAAACCAAGTATTTCCGTTCTTCAAAATCAAGTAAAATTAACTGATAATTGACCACTTTTTAGAAAAGAAAAAGAGAAAGGGAAAAAAAAAGAGATGAAAAGATCAAACTCACAAGTCACAATGACACTTGTTTAACAGAAGGACGACACAGAAATACCAGGAACAAACAATACACTTATACACAGCAAGTACTACACTCACAAAGCCTCAGATCAACATTATTTGCTCTCTTTCTCTCTCTCTCAAAAAAAAAAAAAAAAAACATTATTTGCTCCCCACACCTCAGGGCATTATGACAAATAGATTACACAAATACATGAGAAACAAAATTTCCAAGTATAAGAAATGGGGGCTTGAGCACCTTTGTTCACTTCATGGCACTTTGTCTTTGTGTTGCAATCTCAGCAATCATCCCGACCTCAAGTTCTCAGTAAATACTGTACAATGCAGCGAATTCTTTATCAATAGATCTAACAGTGCCATAATCCAAACACAGAAGGAAAAGTGTAAACATAGAACACGGTATCCAAGCGCAGATGGTAAACTGAAAATTAAGATATAACAATGCTAGAATTCGGGATTTATGAAAACAACAACAAAATCAATCAAACAAAAGAAAAAATTGGACAATGACTAAAATTATTACACACAGCAAGCAAGCTATCAAGATCAAAATCAAATGAATAGCAAAATAATCAACAGTAACAAAGCATGAACAAAAAAAAAAAAACCATAAGATAAAAAAAATGAAAAATGCTAAGTGTATAGTAGCAGAACCCTCTCTCTCTCTCTCTCTCTCTCTCTCTCTCTATATATATATATATATATATATATATATATATATATGTATATATATATATATATATGTATATATATATATATAATAGGGCTACTATACTTTTATGAGTATAGATTTATTCGTACTTATAAATTTTTCATCCTTGAATGAAGGGATGTGCGGTTAAGATGATAGTGGTCACTTACTTGTAAGTTGTTTATGATGATAAAACATTCGATTCAACGATCGGCTCCATTAGTATAGGCTATGTTATTAGATATTTAGAAACTAAATTTCATAATTTTTTCACATTATTTATCAAGTAATCAAAGAGTCTAAAAAATGACTAATCTAATGACTGATGTGGTATATTTGCAAGTTCAACCGTGTAGAACAATTTAAATTACGTAAAATTTTAATAAAAAAATTTTATTTTATTTCAAGATCAAGATAAAAACTTCCGATTTAAAATTTACATCTTTTATTACTATTTTTTATAAAATTTTTATTTTCAGCCGTTTATTTTGAGGCTATTCATTCATTAGACAAACGAAGTTAAAAAATTATAAAATTTGATTTCTGAATAGTTCTAATAGCGTAGATCATATCTAATGGAGCCGATCGTCGAATTGAATGTCCGATAATCGAAAACAACTTATAAGCTCTGAGGCCTCCGTACTTTCGAAAACATAGGAGGCTAGCTCTATGGAGTTCCAATAACAACTTGTATTCCAAAAAATTATGACCATCTTAATAGCACACAATAGCAAATTATGTTCCAAGATTATCTAATGAGGTTAGAACATATAGTAAAAAAAAAAATTCATTATATATTCTAAACAAATACTTTTACATCATTTAAGCAAAACCAAATAAGAAATCAAATATCTAATGAGAAACTTACACATTAAATTGGTAAATTAATGAGTTTCAATATGTCTAGTATAAAATAGCAAGTTAAAATTTAATAATATATATTTTTATACATAAAACAAAATTTAGAGTGGGAAAAAATCATAATTATGTTTAAATTTTTTTCTAGATATGTTGTGTAGAACCCTTTTTCCTTCTGCTAATTATTATATTATTTTAAATGATATTAAAAGTTATACAAACAATAAGAATCTTTTTTTTTTTTTTTTTTTCATATAAGGAATTATCACATAAGTCAAGAATGAAGAGAGTGATATTATAGTATTTCATTCTTTCCTTTTTTTTATTAGATTTTAAATGTACAATTAAATTGACACGCACTGCACTTTCAATTTTTGTTAATAAAAATTTATTAAATTGATTTATTCTTAAATATTTGAATTATATTTTTGGAAAAAAAAACTTAAAAATTATGGTTTTGCACTATTGTAAGTTTTATACTTATATTTAAATATGAACTTTACTATCATTTTTTTTTTTTTTTTTTTTTTTTTTTTTTTTTTTTTTTTTTTTTTTTTTTTTTATCTCTACATATGTCAATCTATATGCAACTGCATCTATATAAAATGGGCTATATATTCTTAATTGCATTTAATTCTATTTATTGGCTTTTTAATAAGGCATAATGAAAAAAAATTATTTTTTTTTCAGTTTTGAAAAAGAATAGTCCATATTTCATCAGTTAATGACAATTATGATTAATCTTTTCATTTAAATTTTTGATTTTGAAAATGATAGTTTTAAAAACTGAACTTTATTTCATCGAAGTAATGACAATGATATAAAATCAATCAAATCTTATTATATATTAGCTCTTTTAAATTTTTCACTAATGGCCATTTTTTCCCCCCTCCAATTGTCGGTGTTTTCTAATAATTTTTTCATCTCTTACAGTATTATTTTTTCATTTGAGAACGTCATTTTTTTAACATTATTTTTTATTAAAAAAGGTTTAACTAATTTTTTTTCTTTTCCTTATACTTTTTTTTCCACCGTTTACATTTGTCATTTTCCAATTATAGCTCCAAAAAGGTAAAAGTAAAAATTTATATTTGAAATTAAAGAATAACAAACAGATGCAATTTTCTGTGAGTTCATAACTAGAAATTTAAAAAATTTCGATACAATTATATTTATTAATTTCATATTCTAAATAGTGTTTATGAATTGAAAATTAATATCATATTAGAATATTTTAAATTTAATCTGAAAATCTTTTCAAAATAATAATTAATACAGCAATATTGAATTCAAATATCAAGCACTATTTTATAAAAAAAAAAAAAATTAAAAAATTATAATTTTTAAAATATTCGTGTATTGCATGGGTTACTTGCTAGTAGGGTACTAAAATGAAAGCGCGCTAAAGGTAATTGAAGCTTTCCCAAAATTAAATCAAGAAAAAAATGTTTGGAAGGAAAAGAAGAAAAAAGAAAGAAATAAATAAAAATGATACCAGTTAGAAAGCATGTCAAGCTTGACGTGAGAGACAAGAATGAAATAAATAAATATACAAATATGGTAGATTGAAAAGCACCAAGAAAATTACGCGTACCTGACATTAATTCTACTGTTCTCTGCTTTGAGCTTTTCTAATTGCTCCTTCCACATTGGATGGCATCCGCCGAAAGATAACTCTCTCAAGGAGGTAGGCAGACCCCTCTCTGGTAGTGAGTTGATCTCGGGACAACGTTGAATCCATAATACATGTAGGGAAGTCCGGCCATGCAGCCAGGTTGGAAGTGATTTGATATTGGGACAACTTTCAAAGTTTAGGCGTTCGAGTGATGCAAGGATTTGCAACCATTCCTCGTCCTCTCCAACAAACATTGTAGGCTCAGAAGACGAATCTATTGTAAGCGTCATGAGAGAGGATAATGAGTTTCTTAGGAATGGTAGTTTAAGAAGGGAGGTGTCGTCAATGTTTATATTAGATAACGACCCACTCTTTCCCTGCATTGTAGCATCAAAATTTAATTGCCCTGCTTCTTCTGCAAGCTTTGGACATTCTGAAATTGTTAGATGTTTTAGAGATGGGAGAAACTCCAGTCCACCTAAAGATTTAAGTTCAGGGCAGCTCCCAATAGACATATCCCGGAGGGATGTCCAGCGACGCAACACTTGCCCCGGAAGGGATACTAAATGCTGACAATTAATTATATGTAGTGTTTCAAGAGAGGTAAGGTTCTCCAGACAATTGGGAAGCGACTTTTCAAGCTCACCACATGATCCTATTTGCAACTCTCTGATGGAAGCAGGTAATTCCAGTCTCCTTTGGCAGGTGAGTTTCGGGCAATTGATTATTGCCAATTCCTCAAGATAAACAAAGTCTTTAAATCTTTCTGTTGGAAGTGACACTACTAGCTCTTCACAATGTGCGATACGCAAGATTTTGATAACTGGTAAGTAGTCCGGCGACAACCAATTTTCAATACTTTTTATTTTTGGGCACAGTTGTATGGATAACGTAGAAAGAGATGAGCGCTTTATACTGTCATTACCTTCTTTACTTCTATCTTCATCAGTTGACCCTTCATCCCATAGTTTGGGAAATACGTCCAGACCCACATCGAATAGAAATAGCTCTTTGAGCAAAGGATGCAGACACGGTAGTTCCGCAAGATTGGGACAATTTATAATGCGGAGTACACTTAGGTAAGGTAAAAATTGTGGCTGCAGCCAATTTGGAGATTTGTTACCATCATAGCTTCTAATTTCCAACTTCTTGAGATACAAATGCGGCCGGAGGCCTTCAAGCACCTCCGTATCAGAGGCAATGTTGTCATACACAGAGCTAGTTTCTCTGATATCAGACCAATGTAGAACCAACTCATCCAAGTGTTCCTTGTTGTATAATTTGGCTTGACGAGCATCTTCCCTACTCTCAACATTTTCAAGACATGTAATGCGTAACTCTCCGTGCAGTTGCATCAAGTCCTTTAGTTCTCCAATTCCATGGCCATGCTCCTTTAGGACTTTAAATTCCGGCAAACTTCTAAGAGAAGTCAGCTTCCCAATCTCATCTACCATACAAAACTTTTCTTCTTCAATATAAAGTTTCGACAAGTTAGTCAACTTTGTAAATTCTTTAGGAAAACTCTTGAATTCATTCCCATATGCAGCCATAACTTGTAGATTATACAAGCAACCAAGTGATTCCGGCAAACTTCGGATATCATTGTAGGATATATCAAGGTAACGAAGATGTTTTAAATTGCTAATGTTCTCAGGCAACTCTTTGATGTTACAATGATTTATTATAAGTAGCCGAATATTTCTCAGTCGATCGAACCAACATCTAATTGCAGAACTAATAAAGTTAGGCTGTAAATTTTGGGAGAACTGGGAAGAATTCTTTGGGATTAATAAAAGGGACCGCAATTTACTATAGCTGCTTAACTCCATTAGCCAACTTGTTTCCAGGTTAGGGGATTTCCATATTGACATATGCCGAACAGTAGACGGGATTCTTTGTTGGCATTTATCATTTTGTATCAGGATAGCTTCATTCTCACTTTGTATCATGATAGCTTCATTCTTTTTTTTTTTTTTTTTTTTTTGAGAGGAAGGTAGCATGCTACCGATAGCTTCATTCTTTAAAACTGATTGCGCTAGATCATGCATTAAATCATGAATTACATAGCTACTCAATTCTTTTGGTGAAAATGGCTGAAAGAAGGACCTGGTTGTTAGCTCACGCAAGTAGCTAGTTCCCACGATGTGCAGTGGCATGTTTTCTTTAGGTGCAATGAACCCTTGCGCAATCCAAATATCGAGTAGTTGATCTTCATAGAAATTATAGTCTTTGGGAAAGATCGAACAAAGTGAGAAACAGTGCTTCAAATGTGGTGGGAGATATTGATAGCTCAATCGGAGGGCCGGCAGGATGTCATTTTCCTTCTGTGGCAGCTCCCATATTTCACTGTTCATGATCGTCCTCCAGTGTCCCACATCCATGTCCAAATTCAACAAGCTTCCCACAGTTTTTGCAGCTAACGGAGATCCCTTCAACTTGCTAATAATTTTTCTACCAATGGCTTTTAACTCATGATTGACTTCTGAGTCCTCAAGACGACCGAAGGCGTAACTCTTGAACAACTTCCAATAAGAATCATTCGGCAAGCCACTCAACGGGACGGAATTCATCGTGCCCATTATGTCGGCGACTTTTTGAGACCGAGTGGTTGCAATGATCATGCTTCCTCGATGTGTGTTCCTCAACGGTGCATAAAACTTTTCCCATGCCGTTCTATCCTCATTCCACACATCATCGAGGACAAGAAGAAACCTCGTCAGTGACATCATTTTGTTCAGCAACATTTGAAGGGAATCTAAGTTCCTGCCGTCAGTTTGGTACTCGCTTTCTGTCATCTCTTTAATTTGCCTCCCATTTCTCGCATTGTCTATGATCTCTTTAGTCAGCTTTCCCACATCAAAGAAGTCGGAGATGCAAACCCAAATTTTCAGCAGAAAATGTGCGCTCACGCTGGGATCGTTGTACACAAGCTGAGCCAAGGTCGTCTTTCCAATCCCTCCCATGCCGACGATGGGCAGAACAGACACGTTCACGTTCTCCCTCTTTCTCCTCTTAGCAGGGGCGGGGGCGGACATCCTATTACTTGGTCCAGAACCATCAGCCGACTGCAGCAGCAATGCGATCACCTTCTCCAGCTCCTCGTCGCGGCCGATCACTTCTGACTCGGTAACAAACGAGCTCGTCTCACGTCCCGCGGACACGCCGTACCGCTTCGGCTCGTCGTGCAAATTCAACTGCACGATCACCTTCTGCAGATTGGCGGAAACAGCATCCAGCCTGCCTTGTATCTCCTTGACTTGGTCCGGAACGGCGGCAAAAAAATTCTTTAAGAAAGTAACGATATAAGAGCGCAGACGACTTGCCTGGCCTTGCTGGCTGCCTTCGATCTTCTGCTGCAGCTCGTGGTAGGCGAAGTCGTCGATGAGGTCCTCCGCGTCGTAGTAGGCATCCTTGAGTTGGAACAGCAGCTCTTCGAGGTCGGGGTTGCTGAGGCGCCACTGCTCGGCCCTGTCGATGAGGACGCGGATCGCGGGCAGACTGTTGCGCAGCCGGCGGAGGTCGCCCGAGATGGCGGAGTTCTGCTGCCAGTTGCCGGCGGCGGTCGAGGCCAGGGTCGATAGGAGCCACTCCATATTTCTAGTTGAGATCGATCGAGTCGCGCACCCTCTCTTCTTGCTCACAGCAGATTAATTAAGCATACGAAAAAGAGGAGTGTCGCCGTGAAGGGAATTGTGAGGAAGAAGAATGATTCACACCGCAAAATAATAGGAAAAAAATAAAATAGCAACTTGACTCTATTATTGGCCTCCTACGATTAAGACAGGTTCATGACAGCAACGAGAAAAATTACTAGGAAGAAAGTTCCGCCCAGCAGAACAAAAATAGACTGCTTTGAATATGGGATTTGGTAAGAAGTAGGTAATTTCATTATTTTGGGTCATTAATTAGTAATCAAAATATATACTTCTTGTGAGGAAGAAGAAGAATGATCCACACGGCAAAATAATAGAAAAAAAAAGAAAATAGCGACTTGACTTTAGTATTGACCTACTATTAAGCGTGGGTTCATGGCGGCAACGAAGAAAATTACTAGGAAAGTTCCTCCGAGTAGGGTAAAAATAAATTACAGTTTCGTTTAAGATTGAGATAAAATTACATTACTCACTACATGCGGTAAAAAAAATATATTTTTATCGTTTCATTAAAAAATATAAAAATATATTTTTATATGTTTTTGTCCTAATTTTATTTTATTTAATAATATTAGATAAATTTTAATATCAAAGTTGGTAATTTTATTATTTTTGTTCATTAATCAGTAATCAAAATATAAACTTCTCTAGCTGAAAAATAGTTGGAGTTGTTAAACTTGATAAAAATTTTAATTAAAATTATGAAATCTTCAATTTAATTAACTAAAATGTGTCAAAACAATATGGTTTAGATAAAGCAGGCATTAATAAATTAAAGATTAAAAACTAAGCCACTACTTCAATTCTAATAAAATAGTTTCAAGAGCTGCTTCAAAATGGCATATGGATGAGGGGTCCTCCATACAATTTTTATCTTGTCCTGTCTCTTATTTCTTATTAGTAGGTTGGTAGTCACTTTCCACTGAGAAAAGAAGAAAGGAGAAAGCAACTAGAGATATTTTCTCCCAATTAAGTGGTTTAAGTGGCTTTCCTGGATGTTCCCAAAAAAAAAAAATAATAATAATAAATTAGGACTTACAGTTTTTATTTTTTTATTTTTATTTTTGGCTTCTTGTTGGAGACATGAATGCTGGTTTTTCTTCTTCCTTTTCTTTTTTCTTTTTTTTTTTTTTTTTCCAAGGGAAAAGTAGAAAGGTAGTAATCTTCATCTTTCTATGAATGAAAAAGAAAATATTATTTTTATTTATACGGTTTTACTCTTTTTGGGTAGAAAGTTCTTTGAATTTTAATATGTTTGATTTAAGAGCAACGCTACATGTACACCCCCAAAGGGGGTGTACATCTTACACCCACCCATCTAAGGGTGGGAGGGTCACTTCACAAATTGTGAAGTGACCCCTCACCACACCCCATCCATTGGATGAGTGGGGTGTGCGATGTACACCCCCAAATGGGGTGTACAAGTAGCATTTTCCTTGATTTAAATTGTTAGAATTTTATTGTATCTAATCAATGCCAGTAATAATTATTCTAATTAATAATGGCAGCAGTTGCACATGCGTGCACAATATATTTAATGCTCAGTGTTGGAAAAAAAAAATTTATAAAATTTTTTAGCAAAATAATATTTTAATTAATTTAAATTTAAAATATTTAAATTTGTATATTTGTATGTAAATTACAATTATACTATTACTAAACAGAAGTATGGATTAGATGAAATTTATAAGTCGAGACGTGCAGATGCACTGTTCCAGAAATAAGATTGCCCCTCCACGTGCGAAGCTCCGACAATTACTTCTAATGATACAACAATCACTGTTTATCCCGTCGGCACGACTATACAATGGCGCAGAACGAACCCGTCGACTTTCAGAGATCCGATAAAAGATAAAGCAAAATATAGAAGGAATAGTAAAGCTCAGTATAAAAGTAGGTTAAATCTGTAAAATATAATATTGTACGGTAAATTAGAATCTTTATATAGACATAACCAACAACATCCATATATATAGGGCTCACTTGAAGCTCATCTCAAGGTAGGGTCCAATGGCTAAATCTCGAGTTAGCTATTGAACCTTACCGAGGAGGCCCTTGGGCAGCCCATCAGGCACTTCTCAAGACAAGCCTCATGGGTAGCCCGAGAAGATCCTTCCCAAGTCAAGATTAAACCCAGTACATGTTTTTAAGAAAAATCTAAAATCTCACTTTTTCCTAACTAACATACTCAAGAATGAAGAAATATATAAATAGTTACCACATATGATGAGTTTTTGATGTGGGATTAAACATCACATATGGTGAGCAAAAGTTTTGAGCTCCTAGATAAAGCTCATTGTTATTGGGCCACCCAGAAAATTTATAGGTCAAAAACAAATTTTAAATCACCAAAAACTAAAAAAATACTACCACTCAGCACCATTTACAGCCTACAAGAATAAAATATATGAAATATTTATAGCAACAATCAAATTATTAATTAAGTTCTTTCGAGCAAAAATAAACCATAATATCAACTCAAAGCACAAGAAAGACACTTGCTGCACATTAAAACTTAAATTATATCCATTGTCACCGAAGATAATAATTTTAATACTATTACTTCAATTCTTTATGAGAGCACCCAAAATAAATATAACAACATTTCATTGCAGAATCTCCCCGGGAACACCCATTTTTAACCGTGCACCATAGCACCCAAGACCGTAGTTTCAGATAGTAATTAGGAATGCGCCATTTTGGTTCTTTCCAATGAACAAAAAGTAATTAGGAATGCATAAATCTATCACCAACGTTTAGAATTCTTTGATTTCAATGCTAGGAATCAAACTTAGCACTATCAGTTGCAGGGAATAGAGTGTTGGGCTCTGTTTAATTACAATTTTCTACATGCTTGAGTAAATAAGAATTCTTCTAAAAAAAAAAAAGGGTAAATGGGGAAGAAAAAACCTTCATCTTATGTGGAACATTTTTACTTAGCTATCCTGTACCTTTTTTTTTTTTTTTTTTTTTTCATACTTGAGTAATTAAGAATTCGTTCCACAGATGTAATATGCAACATTTAAAAAATCTGTTCAATTTATGAGAATAGATGTTCAAAATTTACAAAATATGTTCAATTTTCGAGAGAAATTTTTTTTTCTCCAGTCAATCAGAGATTCACAACCTCAAACATTTGTAGAACCTGTACTGTATTAATTAAGTTTTCTTTTTTTTTTTTTTTTTTTTTAGCTTGACCGTGTTGTCTTTATTTGTAGTTTTGTTTATTTTCTTAATAAATAAAGCGGTGACATGCTACTTTAATTTCAAAAAAGAATCACAAAGTCTAATGAATGCCAATCTTTTAAATATTATAAGAACATTAATAAATTAAATTATAAATGTGGTGTCTCGAACTAAGTCATAAGGGTTCGACCTAAGTCTCAAAGGGTACTGAACCAAAGTATAACGGGTCGACCCAAATTAAATTCAAAAGGGCCAAATCAAGCGAAAGTCAAAGCTGACTTAGCTCAAATCAAATACAAAAGGTTCAAACCAATTCAATTTGAACCCAACATGAACAAAGGTTCAAATCGAACTTCAAGGATGATCCAAAGAAAGCAAATCAGCTCTGCCCGAACTGAAACAAATCAAGAGTTCAAACCAAGCTAACTTCAAATGAATCGGTTGAGTCAACTCAATCGACTCGCAACCCAAATTCAACGACCGAAAAGTCATTAAACTAAACCCAAGTTCAAACGACCGAAAAGTCATTAAACTAAATCCAAATCCAAACGACCGAAAAGTTATTAAACTAAACCCAAATTCAAACGACCGAAAAATCATTAAACTAAACCCAAATGTAAACGACCGAAAAGTCATTAAACTAAACCCAAACGACCGAAAAGCCATTAAACTAAATTCAAATCCAAACGACCGAAAAGTCATAAACTAAACCCAAATCCAAACGACCGAAAAGTCATTAAACTAAACCCAAATTCAAACAACCAAAAAGTCATTAAACTAAACCCAAATCCAAACGATCGAAAAGTCACTAAACTAAACCCAAATTCAAACGACCGAAAAGTCATTAAACTAAATCCAAGTTCAAACGACCGAAAAGTCATTAAACTAAACCCAAATTCAAACAACCGAAATGTCATTAAACTAAACCTAAATTCAAACGACCGAAAAGTCACTAAACTAAACCCAAGTTCAAACGATCAAGAAGTCATTAAACTAAACCTAAATTCAAACGACCGAAAAGTCACTAAACTAAACAACCCAAATTGACCGCCAAGTCGTTAAACTGAGCAAATCATATCAAACTCAACCCAAATTGACCACAAGTCGTTAAACTGAACAAATCATATCAAACTCAGCCCAAATTGACCGCCAAGTCGTTAAACTGAGCAAATCATATCAAACTCAACCCAAATTGACGGCCAAGTCGTTAAACTGAGCAAACCATATCAAACTCAACCCGAATTGACCGTCAAGTTGTTAAACTGAGCAAATCATATCAAACTCAAGCCCCATTTGACCGCCACCCACTTTTGAAGGGCCACCAAATTCATAAATTGAGTATTTCACTCATGTACAGTGGGGGTATGCCCCTGCTTAAGCCATGTAATTGAAAGCCATATCAATAAAAGTTCGTCTTTATATTACAGTCTCTTTCAACATCAGCATTTATTTTGGTCTCTTAATCGAGGGTCCCTTAACACTGCAAGTGTGGGGTAATTAACAGCAGATTTTTGAGTCTGCTGAAAGCTATAACCCTACAAACCTGATTTCAAATAAAAAGTTTTAAACAAACTCAATCTGTGTCATGAATGACCACCCATCGCGCGTCGGTTCATTCGTGGCGGCAGACAAGGTCAAACCAACCAGAGATCTTTTCTCCCCTATACCAATTGCAAGTGGTTTATGTGGTAAGAATCTATACTTTTCTATGAATAAAAAAGAAAATATTATTTCATTTATTCTGTTTTTATCTTTTTTGGGTTGAAAGTTTTTTAAATTTTTTTTTTTTGAGAGAGAAAGTTTTTTAAATTTTAATATGTTTGATTTATATTGTCAGAATTTTTTGCATTGGTCCAGTTATATAAAGTGCTTATCAGCACCATCTAAAGCTTACGAGAATAAAATACATAAAATATTTATAGCAACAGTCAAAATATTTAAGCTCTTTCCAGCAAAAATAAACCATAATATCAACTCAAAGCACAAGAAAGACACTTGTTGTACATTAACTAAAACTTAAATTACATCCATTGTCACCAAAGATAATAATTTACATGATATTACTTCAAATCTTTATCAGAGAATCCAAAATTAATATAATAACATTTCATTGTAGAATCTCCTGGGGAATACCTATTTTTAACTGTTTAGCTATGCCGTGCAACATAACATCCATGACTGTAGTTTCAGATAGTAATTAGAAATGCGTCATTTTTGTTCTTCCCAATGAACAAAAAGTAATTAGGAATGCATAAATCTATCACCGATGTTTAGAATTCTTTGATTTCAATGCTACTTTTCTGTGCATTGAACTTTTTCAATTCCTCTTCCAAGATCAGATGGCATTTGCTGAAGCGTAACCGTGTCAGGGAGGTAGGCAGGCCCTTCTCTGGTAGCGAGTTGATTTCAGGACAATTGTATATGTTTAAATACTGTAGGGAAGTCAGGCCATGCAACCAGGTCGGTAGTGACTTAATTCTGGCGCAATCCTGAATCGACAGTTCTTTAAGTGATGCGAGGATCTGCAACCATTCTTCGTCCTCTCCAGCAAAAATCATAGGTTCCGGAGATTCAGAGATCCCAAGAACCCAAAGGGAGGATAAGAAGTCTCTCAGAAATGGTAGCTTAAGAAAAGAGGTGTTGTCAATGACCAAATTAACTAATGATATGTGCTTCCCCTGCACTACTGCACTGTCAAACATCAATCGCGCCTCTGATTCTGTAAGCTTAGGACATTTTAAGATTTTAAGATATGTTAAAGATGGGAAGAACTCTAATCCACATAAAGTCCTAAGCTCAGGGCAGTTGGAAATGGATAAATACCTGAGAGTTGTCAGGCGACACAATACCAGTCCTGGAAGGGATTCTAAACGCTGGCAACCGCATATTGTCAGTTCGCTAAGAGAGGCAAGGTTCTCCAAGCAGCCGGGAACTGACTCTTCAAGCTCACCACATGATCCTATTCTCAAGTATTCGACGGAAGCAGGTAAGTCCAGCCACCTTTGGCAGGTGAGTTTTGGGCAACCGCTTATTGCCAAGTTCTCAAGAGACACAAAGTCTTTGAAACTTTCTGTTGGAAGCGACACTAGCTCTTCACAATCTTCAATACGCAGGAACTTGATAGATGGTAGACAGTGCGGCAGCAACCACTTTTCAATACTTGTTATTTTTGAGCACCGTACTACGGATAACATAGATATGGATGAGCTCTTGAATTTGTCACGGCCTTTCATTGTTACTACTTTATCAGTTGAACCTTCGGCGAAAAATCTGGGAAGTGAGTCCAGACCCACATTCTCTAGCTTTAGCTCTGTGAGGAAAGGATAGAGACATGATAGTTGCATAAGATTGGGGCAATTTATAATATAGAGTCCGCTTAAATAAGGTAACATTTGTGGCCGTAGCCAACTTGGAGATTTACGACCACCATAGCATCTGATTTCCAATTTTTTGAGATTTCGGTGTGGCTGCAGGCCTTCAAGCACCTCCAAATCAGAGACGAAGTTGTCACACGCAGAGCCGGTGTTTCTATTAAGAGACCACTTTAGAATCAACTCATCTAGGTGTTCCTTGTTGTCTAGCCTGGCTCGACGAGCATCGTTCTTGCTCTCAACATTTTCCAGAGATGTAATACACAACTTTTGTCGAAGGTGCATCAAATTCTTCAGCTCTCCGATCCGATATCCATGCACCTTCATGACTTCAAACTGTGGCAAAGTTTGAAGAGAAGTTAGCTTCCCAATCTCGGCAATCTTGTATAACCTAGATTCTTGAATATATAGTTTCGTCAGATTGGTCAGTTTTGTAAAGCCTTTAGGAAAGGCCTCTAGTTCACTCCCATATATCTCCAAAAATTGTAGATTATATAGGTGGCAAAATGACTCGGGTAATCGTCGGATACCATTGTTGGATATGTCAAGGTAGCGGAGATGTTTTAAGTTACCAATGCTCTCAGGTAGCTCTTCGATCTTCCAACAACAATTTATCATGAGAAATCGAATGTTTCTAAGCTGATTGAACAGGAATTCAAGTGTAGAACTTGAAATAGGTAGCGAATTTGGAGATAACTCGGAAGAATTAAATTTGACTAATAAAAGAGACCGCAATTTACTATGACTTCCTAAGTCCATTAACTCGCTCGTTTCCAAATTTGTGTTCCATAATGTTACATGGCGAACAGTAGAAGGGATTTTTCGCTGACATTTAACATTTCGTATCATGAAAATTTCATCTTCTAAAGTTGACTGTGCCAGATCGTGCATTAAATCATGAATTACGTACCGACGCATTGCCCACTGACATTGCTGAATAAAAGATCTGGTTGTCAGCTCATGCAAGTATCTCTTCCCGACATCGTACAATAGCAAGTTTTTGTGACGTGCAATGAAGCCTTGCGCCTCCCAAATATCAACTAGACCAGCTTCGCTGAATGTAAAATCTTTTGGAAAGACTGAACAGAACGAAAAGCATCGCTTCAGATGTGGTGGAAGATATTGATAGCTCAACCGGAGGACCGGTAGGATGTCATTTTCCTGTTGCGGTAGCTCCCATATTTCACTGTTCATGATCGTTCTCCAGTGTCTCACATTCATGTCTGAATTCAACAAGCTTCCCAAAGTTTTCGCGGCTAACGGAGATCCCTTCAACTTGGCGGCAATTTTCTCAGCAATGTCTTCCAACTCTTGATTGACTTCCGAGTTTTCACGACCGAAGGCGTATCTCTTGAACAGCTGCCAATAAGATTCATCTGGCAGGCCCTTCAACAGGATTGAATCCATCGTACCCATTATGCCGGCTACTTTTTGAGACCGAGTGGTCGCTATAATCACGCTCCCTTTATGCGCACTCCTGAATGGTGCGTAAAACTTTTCCCATGTTATGACATCCTCATTCCACACATCGTCGAGGACAAGAAGAAACCTCTCCGACATTATCACCTCCTTCAAAAGCACTTGAAGAGAATCTAAACTCATCTGATCAGTTTTGTAACCCTTTTTAGCATTATCAATGATATCTTTAGTCAACCTTTTGACATCGAATGGCTCGGAGACGCAAACCCAAATTTGCAGATCAAAATCCTCCTGCACTCTTTGATCATTGTACGCAATCTGAGCAAGAGTAGTCTTCCCAACCCCTCCGATGCCATAAATTGTTAGGACAGATAAGTTCTCTCTCTTTATTCTCTTGGCAGGAACAGATGCAGTATTACTAGGTCCCGATCCATCACTCGACTGCAGCAGCAATCCAATCACCTTTTCTCGCTCCTCGTCGCGGCCGATCACATCTGATTCTGAAACTAATGAGCTCGTTTCGCGCCTCGCTGACAGGCCATGCTGCTTTGACTCATCGTGCAAATTTAACATTCTGATCACCTTCTCCAACTCGGCGGCGACGGTATCCAGCCTCCCTTGAATCTCCTTAACTTTGCCGGGTGCACGAAGAATCAAATTCTTTAAGAAACCGACAGTAAAAGAGAGGAGTTGCCTTGCCTGACTGCTGCTGCTGCTGCTGTGCTGAGTTCCCTCCATCTTCTGCTGTAGCACCTGGTAGTCGAAATCGTCGATGAGGTCCTCGGCGTCGTAGTAGGCATCCTTGAGTTCGGTGAGGAGATTGGCGAGGTTGGTATCGTTGAAGCGCCACTGCTCGGCCTTGTCGATTAGGACACGGATCTTGGGAAGAGCAATCCGCAGCCTGCAGAGGTCTGTCTTCCTCTACGGCGGATTGGAGTCTCCACTGCTCGGTCGCGGTCGATAGGAGCCACTCCATTTCCAATTGAGATTTGAGATTCAGATCCCTCTTTTCTTACTCGCAACAAATTATCTTTTTCCTATCTTTAATTTGCAGGTCCTTCAGTTTAATTATTTCAATTAATCAAATAAAGACTTTTCTAAATTATCTTTTTTTTCTTTTTCTTTTTTTCTTTTTTACTGAGAGAAGCAACGCATTTGCACGAAGGATAAGTAAAAGACGGCACCGGAATGCTGTCTTTCTTGTAGAGCGAGAAATTTCGAACTGAAAAGAAAAAAAGAAAATTCTTACTTCTCCCAAAGAGTTTCACACACAAAAAAATAGTTTGATTCTTCATATTGGGAGCAATTAGAAATGAAACAAATTGAATATGTTTCAGATAGTTGTATCCAATTTCCATGCTAGCAGTACACAATCTTCGTAAAAAATGATTAACAACAATCAATTGCTCAATCTACGTGAAAGCATATATCCAAAGCAGCACAAAATAGTAGTCAAACCACAACCTGCAATAATTTAACAGTAACACCCATAACTAAAGTTTTCTAAGGCATTTTACGGCATCATATTAAGAAACACATTTACTACTCATGACTAACATATACACCATGAGTAGAAGCAGAAAGGAAACGACGTACAAGAACGAACAGTCACGACCAGAACAACAAGCTTCGATTTCTACTGTCCAATATATAGATTGCACAAATTAAACCAACGCCTGCAATTTTTTTTTTTTGATTAACCACCAGGACAGAAATTTATAACTTAACAACAGCAACGACTCTCCTTCCCAAGTCTTCGCATCGAGATTGCCGATTGCTGAATATTCTCGAATTCCGCTCTTTCCACGATTCCCAGCAAGCTGCGGTGAAGCAAACACCTGCAATATTAGATGAGAAAGTGCAAGTAAAAAAAGAAAATAATAGAAAAAATAGTGTACCAATAAAGAAAAATAAAATGAAGCATGCAACCTTGCAGATCCCTCTTACTCCCTTGTACCTCACCAACAGATTCCTCTTTCAAAGCTGTGAATGGTAGTATAAAGCAAATGTGCCATTAAACCAAAAAAAAAAATGATTGAACTGCAACATAAACAGTAATAGGCTGAATTCTAAAAAGTTGGTTACAATTATTGAAAAGTAACAATAAAAAAAATAAATTTATATATTTTAGGGTTAATTTCACTAGTACCCTTCAAAACACCCTCTCAACTGTTGATTCTCAACACCCAAAGTAGGGTAATAAAGTAAAAGCGTGCTAAACCACGTAGAGGTAATTGAACATTTCCCAAAATTAAATTATCTAATGTAGAACAAGAAAAAGATGTTCGGAAGGAAAAGAAAAAAAAAAAGAAGAAGAGAGAAATAGGAGAAGCATTGTCACTCACCTAAATTAGCTGTCCATGAAAAATAGCACAAGGTTTGTCACCGTGACACCAGTCCATTTAATTTATTCTGTGATCAAGAAATAAAATTGATACCAGTTAGAAAGCATGTCCGATTGAATGTTCTAATAGCGTAGATCATATCTAATGGAGTAGATCGTCCAATTGAATGTCCGATAATCGAAAACAACTTATAAACTCTGAGACCTCCGTACTTTCGAAAACATAGGAGCCTTGCTCTATGGAGTTCCAAAAAATTATGACTGTCTTAATAGCACACAATAGCAAATTGTATTCCAAGATTATCTAATGAGGTTATATAATAAAAAAAATTTCATTATATATTCTAAACAAATACTTTTACATCATTTAAGCAAAACCAAATAAGAAATCAAATAACTAATGAGAAACTTACACATTAAATTGGTAAATTAATGTGTTCCAATATGTCTTAATGACATTATAGTATAAAATAGCAAGTTAAAATTTATTAATATATATTTTTATACATAAAAAAAAATTTAGAGTAGGAAAAAAATCATAATTATGTTTAAATTTTTTTAATTATTATATTATTTTAAATGATATTAAAAGTTATACAAACAATAAGAAATTTTTTTTTTTTTTTTCTCATATAAGGAATAATCACATAAGTCAAGAATGAAGATAGTGATATTATAGTATTTAATTCTTTCCTTTTTTTTATTAGATTTTAAATGTACAATTAAATTGACACGCACTGCACTTTCAATTTTTGTTAATAAAAATTTATTAAATTGATTTATTCTTAAATATTTGAATTATATTTTTGGAAAAAAAAACTTAAAAATTATGGTTTTGCACTATTGTAAGTTTTATACTTATATTTAAATATGAACTTTACTATCTTTCTTTTATACTCTTTATAGAAATTCTTTTTTTTTTTTTTTTTTTTTTTTTATCTCTACATATGTCAATCTATATGCAACTGCATCTATTTAAAATGGGCTATATATTCTTAACTGCATTTAATTCTATTTATTGGCTTTTTAATAAGGCATAATGAACAATTTTTATTTTTTTTCAGTTTTGAAAAAGAATAGTCCATATTTCATCAGTTAATGACAATTATGATTAATCTTTTCATTTAAATTTTCGGTTTTGAAAATGATAGTTTTAAAAACTGAACTTTATTTCATCGAAGTAATGACAATTATATAAAATCAATCAAATCTTATTATATATTAGCTCTTTTAAATTTTTCACTAATGGCCATTTTTTCCCCCCTCCAATTGTCGGTGTTTTCTAATAATTTTTTCATCTCGCACATTATTATTTTTTCGTTTGAGAACGTCATTTTTTTAACATTATTTTTTATTAAAAAAGGTTTAACCAATTTTTTTTCTTTTCCTTATACTTTTTTTTGTACCGTTTACATTTGTCATTTTCCAATTATAGCTCCAAAAGAGTAAAAGTAAAAATTTATATTTGAAATTAAAGAATAACAAACAGATGCAATTTTCTGTGAGTTCATAACTAGAAATTTAAAAAATTTCGATACAATTATATTTATTAATTTCATATTCTAAATAGTGTTTATGAATTGAAAATTAATATCATATTAGAATATTTTAAATTTAATCTGAAAATCTTTTCAAAATAATAATTAATACAGCAATATTGAATTCAAATATCAAGCTCTATTTTATAAAAAAAAAAAAAAAAAAAAAATTAAAATTATAATTTTAAAATATTCGTGTATTGCATGGGCTACTTGCTAGTAGGGTAATAAAATGAAAGCGCGCTAAACCACATAGAGGTAATTGAAGCTTTCCCAAAATTAAATCATCTAATATAGAATAAGAAAAAGATGTTTGGAAGGAAAAGAAGAAAAAAGAAAGAAATAAATAAAAATGATACCAGTTAGAAAGCATGTCAAGCTTGACGTGAGAGACAAGAATGAAATAAATAAATATACAAATATGGTAGATTGAGAAGCACCAAGAAAATTACGCGTACCTGACTTCAATTCTACTATTCTCTGCTTTGAGCTTTTCTAATTGCTCCTTCAACATTGGATGGCATCTGAAGAAAGATAACTGTCTCAAGGAGGTAGGCAGACCCCTCTCTGGTAGTGAGTTGATCTCGGGACAATCTTGAATCCATAATACTTGTAGGGAAGTCAGGCCATGCAGCCAGGTTGGAAGTGATTTGATATTGGGACAACTAGCAAAGTTTAGGTGTTTGAGTGATGCAAGGATTTGCAACCATTCCTCGTCCTCTCCAACAAACATTGTAGGCTCAGAAGACGACCATATATGAAGAGAGGATAATGAGTTTCTTAGGAATGGTAGTTTAAGAAGGGAGGTGTCGTCAATGCGTACATCAGATAACGACCCACTCTTTCCCTGCATTGTAGCATCAAAATTTAATTGCCCTGCTTCTGCAAGCTTTGGACATTTTACAATGCTCAGACAGTTTAGAGATGAGAGAAACTCCGGTCCACCTAAAGATTTAAACTCTGGGCAGCTCCTAATAGACATATCCCGGAGGGATGTCAAGTGACGCAACACTTGCCCCCGAAGGGATACTAAATGCTGACAATTGCTTATATCTAGTGTTTCAAGAGAGGTAAGGTTCTCCAGACAATTGGGAAGCGACTTTTCAAGCTCACCACATGATCCTATTTTCATACGCAAGATGGAAGCAGGTAATTCCAGTCTCCTTTGGCAGGTGAGTTTCGGGCAATCGATTATTGCCAATTCCTCAAGATAGACAAAGTCTTTAAATCTTTCTGTTGGAAGTGACACTAGCTCTTCACAATATTCGATATGTAAGATTTTGATAACTGGTAAGTAGTCCGGCGACAACCAATTTTCAATACTTTTTATTTTTCGGCACCGTTGTATGGATAATGTAGAAAGAGATGAGCTCTTTATACTGTCATTACCTTCTTTAGTTCTAGCTTCATCAGTTGACCCTTCAGCCCATAATTTGGGAAGTACGTCCAGACCCACATTGAATAGAAATAGCTCTTTGAGCAAAGGATGCAGACACGGTAGTTCCGCAAGATTGGGACAATATTTAATGTGGAGTACACTTAGGTGAGGTAAAATTTGTGGCTGCAGCCAACTTGGAGATTTGTTACCATCATAGCATTTGATTTCCAACTTCTTGAGATTCAAATGCGGCCGGAGGCCTTCAAGCACCTCCGTATCAGAGACAATGTTGTCATACACAGAGCTAGTTTCTCTCAAATCAGACCAATGTAGAACCAACTCATCCAAGTGTTCCTTGTTGTATAATTTGGCTTGACGAGCATCTTCCCTACTCTCAACATTTTCAAGACATGTAATGCGTAACTTTCCATGAAGTTGCATCAAATCCTTTAGTTCTCCAATTCCATGGCCGTGCTCCTTTAGGACTTTAAATTCCGGCAAACTTCTAAGAGAAGTCAGCTTCCCAATTTCATCTATCATACAATACGTACCATTTTCAATATATAGTTTCGACAAGTTAGTCAACTTCGTAAATTCTTTAGGAAAACTCTCGAATTTATTCCAATTTGCAGCCAAAACTTGTAGATTATACAGGCGACCAAGTGATTCCGGTAACCTTCGGATACCATTGTGGGATATATCAAGGTAACGAAGATGTTTTAAATTGCTAATGTTCTCAGGCAACTCTTTGATGTTACAATGATTTATTATAAGTAGCCGAATATTTCTCAGTTGATCGAACCAGCATCTAATTGCAGAACTTATAAAGTTAGGCTGCAAATTTTGGGAGAACTGAGAAGAATTCTTTGGGATTAATAAAAGCGACCGCAATTTACTGTAGCTGCTTAACTCCTTCAACCAACTTGTTTCCAGGTTAGGGGGGTTCCATATTGACATATGACGAATAGTAGACGGGATTCTTTGTTGGCATTTATCATTTTGTATCAGGATAGCTTCATTCTCACTTTGTATCATGATAGCTTCATTCTTTAAAACTGATTGCGCTAGATCATGCATTAAATCATGAATTACATAGCTACTCAATTCTTTTGGTGAAAATGGCTGAAAGAAGGACCTGGTTGTTAGCTCACGCAAGTAGCTAGTTCCCACGATGTGCAGTGGCATGTTTTCTTTAGGTGCAATGAACCCTTGCGCAATCCAAATATCGAGTAGTCGATCTTCAGTGAATTTATAGTCTTTGGGAAAGATCGAACAAAGTGAGAAACAGTGCTTCAAATGTGGCGGGAGATATTGATAGCTCAATCGGAGGGCCGGCAGGATGTCATTTTCCATCTGTGGCAGCTCCCATATTTCACTGTTCATGATCGTCCTCCAGTGTCCCACATCCATGTCCAAATTCAACAAGCTTCCCACAGTTTTTGCAGCTAACGGAGATCCCTTCAACTTGCTAATAATTTTTCTACCAATGGCTTTTAACTCATGATTGACTTCTGAGTCCTCAAGAAGACCGAAGGCGTATCTCTTGAACAACTGCCAATAAGAATCATCTGATAAGCCCCCTAAATGGACGGAATTCATTGCGCCCATTATGTCGGCGACTTTTTGAGACCGAGTGGTTGCAATGATCATGCTTCCTCGATGTGTGTTCCTCAACGGTGCATAAAACTTATCCCATGTCGTTCTATCCTCATTCCACACATCATCGAGGACAAGAAGAAACCTCGTCAGTGACATCATTTTGTTCAGCAACACTTGAAGGGAATTTAAGTTCCTGCCGTCAGTTCGGTACTCGCTTTCTGTCATCTCTTTAATTTGCCTCCCATTTCTCGCATTGTCTATGATCTCTTTAGTCAGCTTTCCCTCATCAAAAGGGTCGGAGACGCAAACCCAAATTTTCAGCAGAAAATGTGCGCTCACCCTCGGATCGTTGTAGACAAGCTGAGCCAAGGTAGTCTTTCCCATCCCTCCGATGCCGACGATGGGCAGAACAGACACATTCTCCCTCTTTCTCCTCTTAGCAGGGGCGGACATCCTATCACTACTGCCACTATCATCATCATTACTTGGTCCAGAACCATCAGCCGATTGCAGCAGCAATGCGATCACCTTCTCCAGCTCCTCGTCGCGGCCGATCACGTCTGACTCGGTAACAAACGAGCTCGTCTCACGTTCCGCGGACACGCCGTACCGCTTCGGCTCGTCGTGCAGATTCAACAGCACGATCACCTTCTGCAGATCGGCGGAAACAGCATCCAGCCTGCCTTGTATCTCCTTGATTTGGTCCGAAACGGCAGCAATCCAATTCCTGAATAAAGTAACAGAAGAAGAGAGCAGACGACTTGCCTGGCCTTGCTGGTCGCCGTCGATCTTCTGCTGCAGTTCGTGGTAGGCGAAGTCGTCGATGAGGTCCTCCGCGTCGTAGTAGGCATCCTTGAGTTTGGTCAGCAGCTCTTCGAGGTCGGGATTTCTGATTAAGCGCCAGTGGTCGGCCCTGTCGATGAGGACGCGGATCGCGGGCAGACTGTCGTGCAGCCGGCGGAGGTCGCCCGGGATGGCGGAGTGCTGCTTCCAGCTGTCGGTGGCGTTCGTTAGGGCCCACTCCATATTTCTAGTTGAGATCGATCGAGAAGCGTACTGTCTCTTCTTGCTCACAGCAGATTAATTAAGCATACCAAAGAGTGGAGTGTGTGAAAGGGAATTGTGAGTAAGAAGAATCATTCACACCACAAAATAATAGGGAAAAAAGAAAATAACGACTTGACTTTAGAAAATAATAGAATGCATCTAAACTATCCCTATTGAATATTTGAAGGGCATTGCTATCTGTGCACCCCCGTGATGATGTACATCTTACACCCCACTCTATTCTGAGGTGGAATAAATTTTATCCGTCATATCGAGTGACGAGTAAAATTCACCCCATTCCATCCACCCCAGAATGAAATGAAGTATAAGATATACACCCCCAAGGGATGTACATTTAATTTTTCCCATATTTGAATGGCTTAGTTTTTTCCATATTTGAATGGCTGATAAGTGATGGTGCTGATTCTGAGCACAAAAATTTTCTGAACGCGATTGCGCATGCACTTCATAGAATAAAATAAATGGAAAAGTTCCCAAAAGGCTAAAAATAATTGGACCCACCAAATCCAATTATGTAGGACAACGTGGCCCACAATTAAGACTTTAATTCGATAGAGAGGTGCTGGTAGATCTTTTTAGACTTAAATTATTTCAATCAATCAAATAAGGACTTCTTTAAATTAACTTTTTTTTTTTTTTTTTTTTTTTTTTTTTTTTTTTTTTTTTTTTTAACTGAGAGCATTTGAATAATTAAAAGACGCCAACTGAAATGCCGTGTTTCTTGTCCGCAAGTACTTTGCAGTTAAATCTCCAAACTAGTCTCAAAAGTTTTGAGCCGGAGAAAGATGATATTATTTGAATTGAAAAAATAAAAAAAGGCATACTTCTCCAAAAGAGTTTCACACACACGAAAAAAATAGTTTCGAATCATAATGTTTTGATCCTTCATATTGGGAGCACTTAGAAATGAAGCAGATTGAATATGTATCAGATTGCCGTATTCAATTTCCTTGCTAGTAGTTCACAATCTCTGTAAAAAATGATTAACAACAATCAATTGCTCAATCCACATGAAGCTGCACAATATAGTAGTCGAATCGCCACCTGCGATAATTTTACAGTAACACCCATAACTAAAGTTTCATAAGGTATTTTACAGCCTCATAGAAGATGAGTTCCGTTCATTTCTCGAACAAGTTAAGAAACACATTATTGAGTACTCATGACTAACATATACACCATGAGTCCATGATTTGAAACAGAAAGGAAACTAAATACAAGAACGAACAGTCGTGACCATATCAACAAGCTTCGATTTCTACCATCCAATATATAGATTGAATAAATTACACCATACACATTGAGTACTCAAAGGTGGAGCAGTAAGAGGAGGGGAGTTAGTGACAATCGCTGCCGCATGGTGGTTCATCTAGCTGGAGCGAAACAAAAAAATTTAAAAAAATTTGAAAAAAACAACGGGTTGCCAACTCTCTGAGATTTGCTCTGTCAGGGATTTATGGGGACTACACTGCCGCTAGCTTCTTTTTTTTTTTCTCCTGAGGCCCAGTTGCCTTCTTCTGTAGCCCAATTGAAACAGAGCTCTAAAACTCAAAAAACTAAGTTCCAGACCAATTCGGAAGCCGGGAATAGGGATTCGGGGGTCCGAATTGACTTTTGAAGGGTCCATTTAAAGAATTCTCCTCTTGAGGTATTGGACATACAAAATTTTCCCAAACTCAGCAGCAAAAGGAAATTGGTCTTGCCATCATCGATGTTGTTACTTAAAATAGATTCTTGCGGTGATCTAGACCAAGTCACTTCCCAGTTGCCTACAAAATCTGACATCTCTCCCAAATAGAATGCCTGCCAGGAAATGTGTTGGGTAACTTGACAACTCTTAAGTTATTAAAGATAGCGAACTGTCCAAAGCTAAGGTTTTTAGGCAGATCGGACGCACTTACATCACTCAAATTCGTGAAATATTTCAGACTGCCCTGGGCTTACAGAATTCGAGCCATTGATGTCTGTCAAAAAAGTGTCGACAGAGGAAGATACATCGGTGCTGGAGTTGGTCATTGACAACACTGCACTTCTCCAACTTTCATTTTTCAGAACTTTGTTGACCTCCACCATGTCTCTTGAAATCCTGAGATCCTCTGAAAGTCTGATGTCCGTTGGAGGGGACGAGGACTGGGCGCAAATCCTCAAATCGCTTCATTGTTTATCGTTTGAATGCTGTTCTTATCTCAAATCATACTGCCAGCTTGGTTCCACAGCTTGACTTCCTTGCAAGAGTTGATAACAAATGATTGCCCTGAGATCGTCTTACTGACGAGCCTGCCTACCACCCTGGAATACTTATACTTTCCAACTGCAATTCAGTGTTGACAGAGCAGCTGAAAATGCATGAAGCAGCGATACAGCAGCGTCGATCTCATAGATTTGCAGCAGGTCCTTCTAACACCGTCATTTAGGTATGTAAATCCTTCTGTTCCTTGCCACTCGAGTCCAGATATAGTAGATGATTCTTAATCTGATTACTTTTTCGTACTTTAATCGATAACAGATGGAATCATCTGAAATCATGACTACCAATTTTATAGATTTTAATTATTTCTGCTGCTTCTTTCCGTTACAGCAATGGCAAGGGATGTAATGATATATATTTTGTATTTCTGTATTCATTCTGTTTATTTTACTGTTTTATTTTGTAAAACAGAAATGTTTTCGTACTGCCAAGAGCAATGAAGGAGGTTGTATGTTCCATTTGATTTACCTGCTCAGACTTTATCCCTTTTTTTTTTTATCCTCAACTTGCTTGATGCAGTTAAACTATTAAACATGGTGGTTGTTGTTGCTGTTGTTTAATCAACCCTGGTTGGATTTATTGATCAAGACTTTTTCTGTTGTTATATTTTTTGGGATGCTTATAAGGATATTAAAATAGAAATGTGTTAAATATACATTATGAGCAATGCTATCTGTACACCCCGAAGGGGTGTACATCATACACCTCCATCATTTTAATGGTGGCGATACTTTTTACGGGTCACATCAAGTGACCCATCATCACACCCCCACCCTTAGATGGGTGGGGTGTATGATGTACACCCCGAAAGGGGTGTACACATAGCATTTTCCATACATTATCTTTAGAAACAGAGACTTTATTTTTCTGATTCTCTGATGGATATAATTGAAGCTTTTATAGCAAGGTTTTTTTTTTCTTTTTTCTGGTAGGGTTAAGAACTCTCTATGAAGTTCTCTAATATATTTATTGTTTTATAATATGAATAGCAAACTACATAAGCATTCAAGCGATTTTCCTCCTGTAACAATGTTACTTTCATTCGGGAGCTGCATATTGTTACTTTCATTCGGGAGCTGCATATGTGCTGGCATATGCAACTGCAGGTTCTTTAGAACACCGACAAGCACAAGGAAAGGAATCAAGGACAAGTGAAAATGAAGAATGTTTGGAAGCTGCCAATTAGCCCTCTTCTGTAACAAAAAAAGATGCAGAAAACATGAATTTCACTGAAAGAATGTTTCATCCTTTCAAAGATTCATATTTGAACAACACTAAGCTAACAAATGTTAGGATATCCAAATGAAAATGAAACAAATAGGTAAGATACCCAAAATGACAATTGTTATAAACTACAAAAATCCGAATTTAATTTTATGTAACTAATCAAAAATTAAAGAATAGGCCACTACAATTTGGGCACTTGTTCGAATTCTACTGTCCTAACAGAACCTCTGGACTGAAAACACATCCAAAAGGTCGCAAAATCTTGCCATTCCATCGAACGAGATCTCAGCTTCATCTTCAGTCAAAATTTTCTGCAATAAATCTAAAGATAATAATATAAATGAAAAGGTAATCATATCCCCGATAACGACTGCGACATAGCTCTGAATTTCTCCTCTTTACAGCGCCTTTGATCCCCAATCATAGACTCAAAGACATCCAAAAGCTCATCCAATCCTTTCATATCATTCCCTAGTCCCTTCAAAGCGCAAACTATGCTCTCGATAGTAGACAAGCACCCGACTTTCGGCTGATGCCTCACTTCACAATACAAGCTCTCTTTCCCTGGATCCAGCTTCAAGTGTGGCAGAAGCTTTAGCCACGGATTCTCGTGGTATATCCGCTTCGCCTTCGCCCACGTACCGTCCAAAACAACCAAATGTTTCACTTCAAAATCCACAGAATCCAAATTAATCGACCTCTCATAAGGAAAAAGGAGGGCTGTTCCCGCGGGCATCGTGATCTCGAACTCCTCATAGTCCTGATATACCTCAGTGCCACTAAACTGCTTCCTCTGCAATTTTTTGACAGAGAACCCATTTGAGATCAATGCTCTGCCGATCGGAGTTCTTAATACCCAATCGATATTCGGTTTCGCAGCGCGCTCTATGGTGATTTCAAGCTCATTTTGAGAGCAGGTTACCTTGCATTTAGCCTTAGTGATTGTGATGCATTCATCTGCTACTGTTGGGCTCTCACCTGTATCATCAAAATCTGATCTTTCCTTCAGATACGTTACAGGTGTCAAATTGATCTCTTTATTTGATGATCTTGGAGACTTATTTCTACACAAAACATCAAAATCATCTCCACATTCATCACTGTTGTAACAATTCACAACTTCCCCATCAAAATCGGTCGTCGCAAAACCCGATCTTCCCCCCAAATCCGAGCTCTCAGAGCGAATCAAAGAATCCACAGAAGATGAATCCGAACCAAGAGGGCGTATAAAGAACTGGGCTTGGAAATTAACATCGGTAACAGGGATCACCGCAATATTCTTGAGCCCAATCTTCGCAACCCTAGCGGAATTGAGCGGGTGCTTCGCCTCCAAACTATGCTGCAGAATCGTAACGCCAATCGAGTTGTCGAGAGGCGGCGATTTGAGGCGGGAGCAGAGGCAAATTTTGGAGGGTTTGGAGCAATTAGGGCAATTGGATCTCTTCGAAGGGCCCTGGCTCCCCATGAATGAAACTAGGGTTTGGAAAAAATTCGATCTTTGTGGAGAAGGCGATCGCCATGGGCGAGCTTAAAAACCCTAAAAAAGTTGGGTTTTTGAAGGGGAGGCGGGTGAGAACGGGTCGGTTACAACCCGTTTGACTAAGTCTCCGAGTTCGAGTTAAGTTAGGATTTGAATAAGATAATAAAATTGTAATAAAATAGTTAAGAGTTAGCAATTTTAACCGAAAAGATTTTTTAACTCATTTAGTTTCATATAAAATACTTTTCGGCAAAAAAAAAAAAAACAAAAAAAAAAAAATACATATACATGGAAAATTTAAAAACACTTCTTTTCTTAATTCATATTCAAATTGGAGATAAATACATCAAAATTAATTTTTATTTTATCCCAAACTAAATACTAATAAATGTAAACTTTTTTTCTAAAAATTTTACTTAAAAAACATATTTTGTATAGTTTTACAAGAGAGTGAACACCATCTTAAAAAATTAAAATATAATATAAATTAGCATAAGTTTTTTTTTCATACTTTTTTTCTTAGTCCAATGTTCTCAGCTCTCTATAAGTTAATTATATTCTGCATAGAATATGTCCTAAGTTAATTATATTCTGCAAAATTATTTTGAAAAAGTCTCACTCTGAAGCAAAAAATATTAATTTTCAAATTAAGATTATATATTTTTTATATATTTTGAATTCTTTTATTAAGTGTTGAAATATTAAAACTCGAAAAATATATTTAATTGTAGAATGTAAATCTTACACAATCCATCATTCTAAATTTTTATATATTTTATAATTTTTTAAAATTAAAAATTAATAAGATTCGCCAGTAAATATGAATTTTTGTAAGAGTAAACTTGGGATTACTCCTTACTTAATATCAAATTTTTTAATAAAATAAAAAAAATATTTTATCAGTCTATTTGATTTAAATTTTTTAAATAAAATAAAAATTAAATTATAAAAAGATAAATATAACTTTTTGAGACAAAATAAAATGAATAAAATAATTAGTATCAAATGTGACTGACCATTTGAATATAATTTTTTTTTTGTAAAAACTAATATTTACAGAGCACTCTCTCCCCATCTCTCTCTCTGACTTTTTCTCTCATCTCTTTTCCTGAATAGAAAATTGAAAAGAACTCAGGGAAAAGAAAAAAAAAAAAAAAAAAAAAAAAAAAAAGTTAAATACAATTAGATGATCACCAGATCCTTTTCATCTGAGATCTAAAAAATTCTGGGAGAGAGTAAATAGAAGAAGAAGAAGGAAAAAAAAAAAATGCACGACTTCTGCTTCACGATCCCGTTCGGGCTGGCAGTGCTGGCAGGCGGCGTCGTCGGGTACGCGCGTCGAGGCAGCACGGCATCGCTGGCGGGCGGCGTGGGTTCCGGCCTCGTCCTCCTCCTCGCCGGCTTCCTCAGCCTCTCCGCCTTCCGCAAACGCCGCAACTCCTTCCTCGCCCTCATCCTCGAGACCGGTCCTCTCCATCTTACCAAACTACTACTTGTTTACTTGCAAATAATCGTATGAAAAGAGAAGATCCCATGATTACCTCGCAAATGATATGCTCGATGCCTCGTTTGATTTTTGATATCTGTAATTTGGTAGGATATTATATTTCACTTGCGAGGAAATTTATCATATCTGAGAAATTGATTCGAAAACCGAATATAGTATCATATTCTAGATCACACTCGTCATCTATCAAATGTATAAACAAGAACGTTTTATGGGTTAACAATAGGCTCAGGAGACTAATAAGTTGAATTATGTGAGTCCAATAAATTGAGTGGGACTGCGGTCCACAATATACCTAACGACAAGAGAACCTAACGTTCAGGTAGGTTGAGTCTGGTCGAGACCCGTGGGCGCTGTGTCTGGACGCTTTAAGTGAATTGGTTGCGTATTTCTAACAGCTCGAGCTTTTGGGATTAATGATTAGCGCCAACGATCCGACACTAGGCCCCAAGAGGTTGTTAGTGCTAACAAATTAAAGCTACACTAGATAACTTGTCAAAATAGTATGACAAGTGAAAATCGCTTGATACTCTTGAATAATGCAAGTGAGCAAGATCGATACAAACCAAAAGATACTAATAAAGAAGCACCCTCTATTGGTCTTTTTAATTCACATTTCAAGTTGTTAGCATTTTACTTTTGTTTTGTTCCCTTTTAGGGCACCTGTCTTTTCCAGGTATCTAGCTGGTACAATTCTTGTGCTATTTAGATCTACTTAGATCTTGATGAGTTTTTGTTATTTTTGATAACCGTCTTATTTGGGTCTTTCTAAGTTTGTTTAAGATCTTCATTTCTTTTTTCATAAAATATATTCAGTATGAGCTCCTGAGAATTGCTATCTGCTATGAATGACATTTTGTTAAATGAAAGCGAGAGGGAGGACTTTTTAGTTTGGTAACATAATCTGTTGGACCAAGTTCTTATAGTATGTTTTAATCTTCTGTTTTCCCCCAATTTTCTACTGTGTTTGCTGTTATATCTCTGGTTCGTTTGTTCTTCGTTTGTATCAGTATTCTTTTTCTGTTCTCTTGTGATCTAACTTTAGATTATTTTTTTTGTTATGCGAACAGTTTGTGCACTGGCATTGACATATGTGATGGGGCAAAGATACCTTGAAACTTCAAAGATAATGCCTGCTGGAGTTGTTGCCGCTCTCAGGTCTTCTTTATTCTTCTTTACTTTATTCTTCTTTACAGTACGCACTTAAGTTCAGTGGTACTGTGGTATCATAGTCAGCATAGGCTGGTTAATAAATATAAAAGTTAAGATCCCTGTGAACTCTAGTGATTACAGGAAATTGTTAGTAACTGTTAAAAAGCATCTAGATAATCTTGTCATTTGCAGAAGCTTATCTGTTATCTTATACAATTTGGCTCTCATTTTATGTATTCTTTTACATCTGTAATGTGTGGGAACCAAAGACGTGTATAGATGTCGGATACGTCGTTCGGTGATAACTTCTTTGGGTGGAATTTCCCTCGTGGTTGGAATATAGGAGCGTGTTTTTTAAGACATTATGAAACCTGTCGAATAATCATTTTTGAGGATAGTAAATCTCATTTGAGTTGATTTACAATATTCTCCAAAAGGAGACACCTTTTTTAGTCGTAATGTCCGCCATCGACCAGCTTGTAAACGATGAGGAAATAATGATGTATGCTAAATAAGATTTTAGACACATCCAAACATGCTACAAGGGACACTTCTCATCCTTTGCTACTATAAAGATATGTGTTTCGTTACTAAAAGCAATTGTCTTGTATGATATCATATGTTACGCTAATCCGATCCACTTGCAGTGCACTTATGTCTGGCTTCTATCTCTACAAGATTGCGACTGGTGGGAATCACATCCCAGCCAAAACAGAGTGAAGTTGAGTTCTCTTACAGCGAAAGCATAGCGAAGGCAGCAACTAAGACTGTCATTACATATTATGTTTAGAAACAAGGGAATATTAACCAGGTTCTTTGTATTCTGACTTTGTTGTTGCTTGGGAAAATACATTATTCAGATTATCCCAAGCAGGAAATACGAAATATCATGCAGTTTCTTTTCTGTTACTCGGATGGGACTTCCTTCTCAAGAAAGTAGTATTTGTTATTGGCACTTTTCCATGCAAAGCGTTGATGAGGAAGGCTGTAATGGATGTTTCCTGATTGTTCTATTGCTGTATTGCTTATGATGAATCTATGTTTGAGCATCTATCAATTCTTTCTTCTCAGAATCTATGCCTGAGCTTTTAAATTACCATTCATGCCATAAGAAATGATCTAGAGTAAAAATAGTGGCTTTTTGATGCTTTTATCTTTGTTCTTCGATTTGATAATAACAATGGCTGGTATTAGAATGTTAATTCGTATTACTGGTTAAATGTAATTGAATGAGTTGAAATTTTGTCTGGAAGTATTTCTAGGTTTCTAAATCAAGAATACTGACTTTAATATGTGATGCATTTTATTTTGGTATTAATTACCTTGCCCTTACCTATTTAGGTTTGGAATTCAAACAACTTTGCTACTAATTTGAGACATTGTTACATCAAATATATATATATATATATAGTATGTCTTCTTTCATGTATTTCTGTCTTCTTTCTTATGCATATCTTGGGACTCAAATTCATTTTTGTTTGGTGTTATTGCTATTTTTTTTATTATGATAAATAAACAATTTATATATTTGGATGTGTTGGTGGGTGGGCTTTGCTTGGCAGGTGTTAAAAGGCGTAATTTGTTTGCTATGAACAATTTCTTTGGAGAATTGGATTTTTTTTTTTTTTTTTTTTTGTAAGAGCTTGACATTCATAATTTAATAGAATAAATTATTTATTTATTTTATTCTAAAAAATAGATTGAACAAAATATTTATGCATCTAAATAAGATTTATATGAAAAATATATATAGTGTATAAGATGGTCGAAATAAGATCTCTTTTGAGGGGCATCAATAGCATTGCTTTTTCCAATTGGGCCTTTTACTTACATTTGTGAACTTCTTTAATGTGTAGAAGTTACTGTTCTATTGTTTAATTCTTTCACTGAATACAATACTTCTTATACTTTCTTACACTTGTACTAAAGCGTAATTTGCATAAAATGAAGGATTAAATTGCAAAGATAAATAACTAAATAGTAGATGGGCTGATGTGGGCCTATTCCGGAAATGGTCTGGGTCAATAATTTGGGGTCCCTCTCACAGGCCCGTGAACTTGTCTAGCGGGCAGATCCTACCTGTTTGGCGCCTGCTCCACTCCTGATTAGCACCTGCTCCATTAAGCTAATATTTATTTACTCTTGATGCCCCTTGATTATTCTTAGAGCTTGTTTGATTTGAATTATTTGAGTCTTGAAATGAAAATCGAAATAAATTATTCTCATTGTTAGTATTAGGATTGATATTCTACCAACTCGGTAGGCCAACTTATTTTGCCCTCGAAAGATGATGATTCACCTTTCGTACTCGATTGTGGTATAATAATACTAAGATAGTCAGTTCATCTCTAACATGATGTCAAAGTCCTCAATTTACTTCAACACTAAAAAGTCCACCATTATAATCTAGGTGCCGATTTGTACTGTACAAGCGAGGCAGTAATATATAACATAGAAGGTATAATTCGGGATCCGTACTTTCCTAGTACTAGTGGTCTTTAGGGTACTAATCCTATGAGCAGTAACAAACATCCTACTGATGAATGAATGCAAATATCAGTATCAAATAATATTCTACATCTAATACAATTTAATAAAAAGATACCTACGACGCTGTTAGCTATCCTCCACCTGAGTAGCAAAAATCCGTTCACTCGGTGCTTGATGCCAAACCTCTGGTTGCCCCGATGCAGAGGGTTGCACAATTGATAGGGCGGCTGGAGGTATCCCAAAAACATTCTTAGAGTCGAAGAAACATATGCCGCAGATAGGGCCCGTAATGCATATTCCTGTAGCAGTATGCTATTTTGTGGCCCGATCGGCCACATATGAAGCATTTTTCTTCACGCTGGTCACACTGCGCCCGATGCAGTCCACTACAGATCACGCATCGCTCAAAAAATTGTGGTTGATAAAGCCCTCGAGAGCATAACTATAGGCGCAGTTGTTTAAGGGGTCGCCTGTAGCTGACTGTCTCCCCAAGTCACCCGAAGCTTGTTTCTTGTCCTTCTCCTTGCCCTTATCAAAGGCCTCATGCTCTTAGCGCACCACGGTTTCGTCGCGCTCAACCAATCAAGCGCAATCTACCATCGCCCGATAATTTCGTATGTCACTGGCTGCGCAACTCAGAGACGCGATCTACGACTCCGAGGACTTGCTCGACGACCTTGACTACAAAACCCTGAGTTAGAAGATTGAAAGAGGCGAGGGAGGTGACCTGCCAACCTTCTCTCTGTCTTCTCCTGTAGACATTTCCAATCCTGGCAATGATTATATTGAGTTCAAAATTAAGGAAGTTGGGGACAGATTGAATCAAACCGCTAAAGAACTACAGGACTTCCTGAACTCAGAGCATGACCAAATGCTGCCTGTCGAGAGGGAGAGTGAGACAAACGCCTTCTTGACCGTGACTCAAGTGTTCGGCAGGGAGGGCGAGAAGAAAACTATTAAAGAACTGTTGCTGTCTGGATCCGGCAGTGCTAGCTTCTCTGTTCTGCCTATAATCAGCATGGTGGGAGTGAGAAATATTAGGATTTGGTTAAATTTGTAGTTGAATCAATATTTAAATCTATTAGAGATAAATTTATTAAAATTTAAATACTAATTAAAGTAAAAATCTAATTAAATTAGGATTTGTGTATCTTTTGATGTAAGCTATACATATAGCGTGCCCAAGGTGTCCATAATTTTGGATGCACTTAGTGCACAGGTGTATCAAAAAAGAGAAGTCTCCTAGGTTTATGAAAGACGAGAGAAGAATAAGAGAGATTCAGGAAGAGAACTCGAATTGAAGCTACTCGTGTGGATGTCACGCCCCTGAATTTCAAAAGCGGTATCAAATTTATTTTTTTTTTCAGAGTTGAAAACGATGATCCCCAGATCCGCCACGCGCATAAAAATTTTTCGATCCAAACGGACGGAGTCTCCACTATACACGCAAGGCTAGACATATATAATGAATATTCAATTGCAATCAGAGTTGATAACTAAACATACTAAACAGCTTAAAATAGTATTAACAATAATCCAAGGAACTACTAAGCAAATCTAATAAGATGTCTACTAATCCAAATAGCATGATAACCATAAGTGGAATACGAAATCTTTGAAATATAAATAAAGCATGGTGATAGACTAGCACTCTAGCTAGTATAGCGGGACAGCTCTATCGCGTGAATCTCACATCATTGTCCCAACTGCTCACCACCCGACAGACCTGAAAAATGGGTTACCAAAGAGTGTGAGACACAACTGAATGTATCTCAGTAGGTACAACGAGCCGGAGACGAGCAAGTCGTACCTACTGATAGACAATAATCAAAAGACGGTAAGAAGTGCTAGTATGAAAACAATAAATGTAAAAACTGATATGAAAGCAATAACCGGGAGCATGCGTCAAATATATCAATAAGCAAGTAAACTCAATCAGGTGTCACTGCTGATCACGAGGATCTCAGGCTAGTGCCCGACCATAACTGACATGTACCCCACATCTGCTGACTATAAAAGGGGCTCAATATCACCCGATCCCATAAGTGTAGCCATATGAAAGGTTCACGGATCGAACAAACCACTCTACAGGTATAGAACACCAAAATGGGGGTCAGTCTGCTGGTATACATGAAAATGTCCAGTTAGTGTATGGCGATTTCAATGCGGATGCTCAAACTCGTGGTCAGAAGACCGAAATACAGTGAATAACCGAGAACTCTCATACAGGATCCAGAGTCAATCATAATGCCACAATGCCATAAAGAAAACAATATCCTCCTACTCTATCATGCATAGTAATTGTGAGATAATGACAAATGCAAAAATATAGCAGTAGGAGATATATCACTCAGCGACTAGTGAAGTCATATCAAACTCATAAAATGGAGATGAGCCAAGATCTAGAAAGCCAGAGACTTCCAAACGGGATCATCTATACTCTCAGTGCTAAACAATACCATAATGAACCATAACCTTCTACTATATCAAGTATGCTAATCAAGAGATAACAACGTGTATAGTCAATCATCAGTAGGAGCTATGTCAAGTAACAGACTAAAAATGTCAATCACCACTGAGAAATAACATGACCAATATATATATGGAGTATAGATAAAGCAAAGTGCTGGAATGCAATAACTGAAGAAGGGCTAGAAAGATAACCAAGGGTCTGATCGACTACGATATCCAATCAGGTTACAATATACCAATGCCCAAATTGGAGTACCCACCTAACTAACGACCGTCCGAGTCCACGACTCTGCTAAAGCCTCTAGGCGCCAAGCGAACATAGGCACAAAGTACAATACGTCGGTAATCTCTGCTGGTCCACTAAACATCCCACATGTCCGACACATCACTAAAGTGCAAGGTAACATCTGTAGCGTCGTCCCCATAACCGACATCTACTGAGCAGACTCAATCAGAGTTCAACAGGCTCCCACAACGACCGACAACACTCTGCGGCCCTAAGTCGCCAATACATAATCCAACAACAATTGGAACATCGATTTCTTTAACCGATTTTCGAACTATACGTTAACCATCGATAAGGCCACTAAGACTCAACTAATTCTCCGGAATATTTTCCTAACCTGCACAAGCCTCGGTGGATCACCCGCTGTCCCAAACACCAATAATCATGACGTTGGGCCATCCGCACAACTAGTGCGCCAAAACAGAACTTTAAAATCCCGTAATTCGCCGATTTCGCCTCCAAGATGCCTATTTCAGTACCAGGACCACCCGTAGCCCACTGTGACTCAGTATGTCTACAACAATTCGTGGGTGGGTCGACACTTTAACTTGAAAATGTGGGTGTGTGTCTCACTCCTTCGATATGAAACAACTGACTAAGTAGATAATAGAGTCTACTATCGGCGAAATGTAGTCTGATCTTAGCTTGGACTCTCTTCAAGTGATCTTGCAGAAGAAGGTGATGCGACGAAAGTTCCTATTTATCCTCAATAATGTAAGAAAGAAGGATGATTGTGAGGAATGGCGGGCGCTTTATGCCCTGTTAAGAAACGGGTGCCAAGGAAGCATGAAATTAGCGATTGCTCGCTCAAGGTTGCCGATGTAATGGGTACAATGAAACTAATGCATCTGCAGGGTTTGTTTGATGATGACTACCGAAAGTTTCTCAACTCGCGCGTGTTTGGTCCTAATGACCTGGCAGTTCCTTTCGATTTAGAGGCCACGTTTCTCAAGTCGTGCGCGTTTGGTTCTAAGGATTTGGTTGTTCCTTTCAATTTAGAGGCCACATGACTGCCAAGCTGAGGGTATGCTGCGATATCTCTAGCAAGTAGATTGAATAGAAAAACAGGTGGGGGAGATTGGTGGAGGATCATGAATGAGTACCGGAGACCGGTGGAAAATTATGAATAAAGAAATATGGGAATCACAACAATGATGGTATTATGAACCTTATATCAAACTATCTATGAAGCCTTTTGGTTTAGATTGTGAAAAAATAATTTCTGCATTTTGGTTTAGAAAATTAATTTTTACTAAAAAGTCAAATACTCTATTGAGCCAAAAATTACTTTTTAGTTCGAAATCACTTTTCAAAAAGTAGGCGAAATGTAATGTTTCTCATTTTGTTACATCTTTCCCAAATAATATCCATTCAATCGGCGCGAAAAAATACAAAAATGGAATATGTAAAAATAAGATATATGTGGAACCAGATATATGCATGACTTGATAGGCCGAATTTTCTGAGTATAACCATCGGCACTATGTAAGCTCCGATTTGATGCACGACTTCACTGAAAGCAAATGCCAACCTGAAATGCCCTCTACAGTTCGGCATCTTTTGGTATGTGCAGAAAATATGCAACTGAATAAATAAAAAGGCCTAGGCTGCAATAGTAAATTAAGATTACTTTTGATTTTTGAAAATATTATGTCAAATTTGAATGTAGCAATTAATCATTAGTTTTATCAACTCAGTTATATCCACTTGTTGAATTTAAGATATTGTAAAATTGATGAGCGGCCTAAGAGTATTGGCAACTTAAAACATCTTCCGTATCTTGATGAGTCTGGCTGTTATACTTAATAGTAACTTAGTTCATATCTTGATATATTTTGAATTTGTATTAAAAATTTATCTTATACGTTGTATTAAAAATTTATATTAAAAATTATAGCTTGAGTTTTATCAGGAGAATTTGAATTACAAATTGTCGGGTGAGTTTTATCAGGAGAATTTGAATTACAAATTGTCAGGAGAATTTGAATTGAATTTCAAAATTTTCAATTGGTACAGCTTTAAAATTTTATCCGACCTTGAGAGAAGCATTTGAGAATTTGTATTATTGTTTAAGTTTTATCGGGAGAATTTGAATATCCTTGATGTATGCGATGGTGTCCGTTAGCAATAATAACTTGTTGGGTTCAAACCACCGACCCAAAATGATTAAGCCTATTTATTATTACTAGCGTGCATGATCTCATATATCCAATCAGAACTTTTTTTCCATCCGATGTAGAACTATTGGGTGTTAAACCCTTACGTCCTCATCGGTCCAAACCATATCACAAACACAAAACAAATCAGAATTATCAGGCGATGTGAGATTCTAGAGATGGCTCATGTGGATTCAAGAGGTAGTTTCCATCAAATCCATAGTGTAGCATTTTGATCCGCATAGCACTTAGCTCTCACACTTCCGACTAGTATTCGTCTCTGATACCATTTGTGACGACCTGACACTTTCCAATTGTCTAAAAAGCTTTACATTTCTCATTGTCATGAAACTATATGAGTTTCAACCCATTATTTAATTTCCAAGACAGATATTGGGTGAACTAATATCTCTGGAATTTTTGTATATTTCGGATTGTCCAGCAATAATCTCACTAGAGGTTTTTAAAGGCACTCGCATCTCTCAAAAATAGGCTTTTTTTGAAAATAATTTTTTAAATATTTATATTTTTGAAAATAGACCTATAAAATTTATATTTATAAAAATAGTCCTATGGGTGCCAACTATATACCACGTGTGTCCGCCACGTGAACGGAAGAGTCTGAGATGTAACAAGTTGAACACGGAGATTGAATCTCGTGTTTAAACCCTTATAACCCCGACTATTATAACATGCTATATATCTTTCTCTTACCTTCAAGATTTCAAACTTTAAATTTTAAAATTATAAAATATAAATTTAGAATTTTTAATTTTTAATTTTCAAATTTTAAAATTTAAAACTAGAATTTAAATTTCAAATTTAAAAATTTTAAATTTTAATTTTAATTTTAAAATTTGAATGTCTATTGAAATTTTAAATTTTAAATTTTAAAATTTTAAATTTTAAATTTTAAAATTTTAAATTTTAAATTTTAAAATTTTAAATTTTAATTTTAATTTTAAAATTTTAAAATTTGAATGTCTATTGAAATTTGGAATTTTAAATTTAAAATTTAAAATTTAAAATTTAAAATTATAAATTATAAATTTAAAATTTAAAATTTAAAATTATAAATTATAAATTTAAAATTTAAAATTTAAAATTTAAAATTATAAATTATAAATTATAAATTTAAAATTTGAAATTTAAAATTTGAAATTTGAATTTAAAATTACAAAGTTGAAATTTGAAATTTAAAATTTAAAATTTTAAATTTTAAATTTTAAATTTTAAATTTAAAACTTAAAAACTTAAAATTTTAAATTTTAAATTTTAAAATTAGATTTTTAAAATTTTTCAAAAATTTAGTTTGAAATCTTAAATTTTAAATTTTAAATTTTTAAATTTCAAAATTTAAACTTTTACTTAAATTAATTATTTTTGCTAGATTTATACTACTAACATAAATAGTTATAATTTTTAAAAATATAAAAATAAAATGTTATAACACGGGGATTTAACTCCCGTGTTTAAACACGGATAAACACGGAGATTAAATTCCCGTGTTCAGCTTGTTACACCTCGAGAATCATTTTTTAAAAAAACCTCTAAAAAATCTAACAATTATAAAATATATTGTTAGATTTTTTAGAAGCGTTTAGAGGTTTAGATTGTGAAAACATAATTTTTGCATTTTGGTTTAGAAAATTAATTTTTACTAAAAAGCTGTAAAGCGTTTGATTGAGTTCAGATAAAAAATATATTTTTTGAAATAATTTCGTATAATTTAAATTTAAAATCTAAATTTTTAAATTTAAATTTGAAAATTAAAATTTGAACTTTGAACTTTGAACTTTGAAATTTCAAATTTAAACTTTAAAATTAGACATTTGAAATTTTAAGTTTGAAAATTAAAATTTAAAATTTATTATCTATGTTTTAAATTTTAAATTTTGAAATTTGAAGTTTAAATTTTAAATTTTGAAATTACAATAATTCAAATATTAAATATAAAATTTAAAGTTGAATTTAAATTTAAAATTTGAATCTACAATTAAAATAAAAATTTAAAATTTAAGTCCAAAGTTATAATAAGATTTCAAGAAGCAGGTTTTAACCGCTTCTGATTTAGAGACTCAAAAATTAAAAAATTATTTCTAAAAATCAAAATTAGATTTTTTAAAAACGAGATTGCCAAATATTTTATTAAGTCAAAAATTACTTTTTAGTCTGAAATCACTTTTCAAAAAAGTAGGCGAAATGTAATGTTTCTCATTTTGTTACATCTTTCCCAAATAATATCCATTCAATCGGCGCTAGGCTTCGAGAAAATACACAAATGGAATATGTAGAAATAAGATATATGTGGAACCAGATATATGCATGATTTGATAGGCCTAATTTTCTGAGTATAACCCACTATGTTAGCCCCGATTTGATGCACGAGTTCACTAAAAGCAAATGTCAATCTGAAATGCCCTCTACAGTTCGGTATCTATCGGTATGTGCAGAAAATATGCAACTGAATAAATAAAAAGGCCTAGGTAAATTAAGATTACTTTTAATTTTCAAAAATATTATGTCAAATTTGAATATAATAATTAATCATTAGTTTTATCAACTCAATTATATCCACTTGTTGAATTTAAGATATTTGAAATTTGAATTTAAAATTACAAAGTTGAAATTTGAAATTTTAAATTTCAAAATTTAAATTTTAAACTTAAAAACTTAAAATTTTAAATTTTAAATTTTAAAATTAGATTTTTAAAATTTTTCAAAAATTTAATTTAAAATTTTAAATTTTTTAATTTCAAAATTTAAACTTTTACTTAAATTAATTATTTTTACTAGATTTATAGTACTAACATAAATAGTTATAAGTTTTAAAAATATAAAAATAAAGTGTTATATACTACTAACATAAATAGTTATAATTTTTAAAAATATAAAAATAAAGAGTTATAACACGAGGATTTAACTCCCTTGTTTAAACACGGATAAACACGGGATTGAATTTCCGTGTTCAACTTGTTATCTCGAGAATCATTTTTTAAAAAAGCATCTCAAAAATCTAACAATTATAAAATAGTATGAGCTTAAAATATATGTTGTGGTTGATATCTAATAACGAAGTAAATGGAAAACTAATAACACTACAAGAGTTGGAAATTGATGATATAGTTTAAAAAATATACCAATCTTCATATCAATAGAAAAATTTTAAATTTTAAATTTTTAAATTTTTAAATTTTAAATTTCCAAATTTCAAATTTAAGATCAAAATTTTGAAATTTAAAATTTAAAATTTGAACTTTGAACTTTAAACTTTAAAATTTAAATTTTAAATTTTGAAATTTGAACTTTAAAATTTAAAATTTAAAATTTAAAATTTAAAATTTAAAATTTAAAATTTAAAATTTAAATTTTAAAATTTAAAACTTAAAACTTAAAATTTCATATAAGCGCTAGCTTAAACATTTAGGGAAGCATACAATAAATAAAAATGTCTAAAATGACTAATTATCTGTACGGTAGGATTGTATTGAAGTTCTGAGTAAGATGAATCCAATATTATAAGATCTAAAACTTGTGCCAAAGAACAACTTACTTTTCATCAATATAAACCATGCTACTGTTGGGTGACTACTTAATGTTTTTTCTTTTCAACAGATTCAACTACACAAACTGAAACACTTTTATTTAAGTGACCTTCCTATAGTTTCCAACGGCTACAAATTACAAATTGCTACATAAAATGGATCATTTGGTTTAAAAGAAAAAATACATCTTAAGTAGAATAGTCAAATAATTCAAGTCCGCATCATATTTGGCTAAGTCGAGTGAGTCCAGTATGAAATGAACCGAGTGTAATACCTGCACCATGCCGGCTCTAACCAAAAACCAAGTTTAGCAGGCCTGTAGCTTGATCAAGCTTGACTTTATCCAATGAGTACTAGTGCTTTCTTTCTAGTTATCCAATGAGTAGAATTTATCCAATAAGATATTCCAGTCTAATTATATATATATATATATATATATATATATATATATATATATATATATATATATATATATATATATATATATATATATTACTTGTGTTTTAAAAATGGGTATATATAAGTATACACTCCTTTAGGCTTGTATATCTTACATCTCATTTTATTTTGGGATGGGGTGAATTTTACTCGTCACTCGATGTGAAGAGTGAAATAATATCCATCCCAGGATGGAGTGGGGTGTAAGATGTACACCCCTAAAGGGTGTACACCTAGCATCACCCTTGAAAAATATAAGAGGGAGAAAAAAATAAGAATATCTTATAGGTAACCTGTTTATCCACTCGCCCACTCATACCCGGGGTGTACACCTAGTATCACCCTTAAAAAATATAAGAGGGAGAAAAAAATAAGAATATCTTATAGGTAACCTGCTTACTCACTCGCCCACTCATAAGCAGGTATGGATAAAAATGGTAAATTCTATAGATATCTGCATAATTCACTAGTACAACTACCCTTGTGGGTTATCCAACATAACCGTTTGTCAGGTTTAGGTGGAATAAACTATTCTCTATCTTATTTATCTACTAATTAAGTTATAAATAATTATAAAATATAATTAATTAATATAATTGTTTTTTAAAATAATTAACTTAGTAATTATTTGATTTATTAAATTAATAAATATCTAAATAATAATTGATTTATTATTTATAATTAATTATCTAATTAAATAATTAACTATTTGATATGCTTATTCAATAATTAATTAATATTTACATCGTTTAAATATTTAATATTTTAATTTATTTGATTAATATATTAATTTAAAATATAAATAAATAATTAATTAATTAATATTAACATATTGTCTTATTTTTATAGTTTTTTATTAATTAACTAAATTCTTCATCATCTCTATAGTATTTCTAATTAATTTATTTATTAACTTGTTAAAATCTTATTTTATTAATATTTAAATACTTATTATTTAGATAAATTATTTTTTGTTCTCAATCATAATTACTTTTATTCATACTATTCCAATTCAATCATCCAAATACAATTTTTCTTATTCTTATAATATTTGGACAAAAATTAATCTGATTCCTTTCTACTCCAGAATTTATATCTATTTCAGGAATAAACAAAAATAATTTGTCTTCAAACCAAACGGTACCTTAGAGATTTCAGTCCGGTGTCATAAAATTTTTATTTTAAATTTTTTAAAAAATATATATAAAAATGTTAAAATATGAAAAATAAAAATTATTAATATTAAATTGATATTTTAATATATTTTTTTTAAAAAAAATTATAAAAATATTAGAAAATAACTGCAGAACTTCGGAGAAACTCCCCAGAAGCTCAAACCTCAAGGCTAAAGACAGCTTCTCTTGGGCCATGGGATTGAGATTTGGACTGTGCAAGCCCGGCTGGGAAGGCCCAACCATGCCGAGCCACGGACCTCTTCTCAGCCCGACACGACTCAAATTTCTTTTAGACCGAACCGTGCCAGTGTCGGGCACAAAAGGAAAGACCAAAATACAGCCCAAAATACAGGGCCGGACTCGACTGGCACGAATGCTGTACGAATCCATGCCGAACGGCAGCCCGACCCAGGCGGCCTACCTGCTACCCGGCCCATTTTATATCTCTAGTTTTTTTTTCTCCTCAATACAAGGTACAAGTCAGAGAGAGAGGGATAACGAAAGTCAGAGAGAGGGAAGTCTCCGCTACCATCGAGCCGTGTCGGCTACCATCACCACAAGTTAGAGAGAGGGAGAACGAAAGTCGAAGAGGGAGTTCTCCGCTACCATAACCACCGCCGCCGCCACACCACCATGTCGATAGGCCTCACTGTCGGCGGCTGGTTCGCGTCGGCCTTCGTGGACACCTTGGTCGAGAAGGCCAGCTCGTACACCCTCCAGCAGCTCGGCCAGCGCTCCGACCTCCGCGGCGAGGTCCGCTCGCTCGGCCGCTCCCTTCTCAAGGCGAGGGCCGTCCTCCGCATAGCCGAAAAGAAGCAGCAGCGCAACAGAGACGACGAGGAGCTGCTGCGGCATTTCTTGCTGCAGCTCAAGGACGCCGCCTTCGACGCCGAGGACCTTCTCGGCGACCTCGACTACGAAATCCTGCGCCGGAAGATCGCCGAGGCGAACGAGGCAAGTCACGACATCCTCTCTTCCTCTATTTCTTTTGCAGCCAACTTGTTCAGTCCTGGCGACGATGATTTCGCGGCCAAAGTGCGCGGAGTCCAAGAGAGGCTGGACGCCGTCTCGAATGAAATGCGGGATGTCATCGACGTCCTGAATTTGGAAGACGGCGGGAGGCACCACGAGGTGCTTGCTCCGAAGCGCGAGTCGAGCTCGCTGCCCACCGCGCCTCGGATGATCGGCCGAGACGAGGAGAAGGAGGCCCTGATACAGCTGCTGCTGAGGAGCGCCGACGGGTCCGGATCGAGCACCGCTGATCGTAATGTCTCCATTCTGCCTGTCGTCGGCATGGGAGGCGTGGGAAAGACTACTCTCGCTCAGTTTGTGTACCACGACTCGCGAGTGCAGAACTACTTCCAGCTGAAAATGTGGGTGTGTGTCTCTAACGAGCCATTTGATGTGAAACGGCTGACTAGAGAGATTCTAGAGTGTGCCACCAAGAATGAACGATCAAACTCCACCAATCTCACCAACTTGGACTCTCTTCAAGTGATTCTAAAGGAGAAGGTGATGTCCAAGAGGTATCTTCTCGTCCTTGACGATGTGTGGAATGAGGATGGCAGGGAATGGGAGAGACTCTACGCACCGCTAAAGTATGGGCTTCAAGGAAGCATGATCATGGTGATCACTCGGTCTCCAAAGGTTGTTGAAGTGATGACCAGCACATTGGAGCCCATCTTTCTGAAGGGTTTGCCAGAAGATGTTTACCGAGAATTCTTCAAAACTTGTGCATTTGGTTCGGAAGACTCAGAAGACAGTCCCGAAATGGAGGAAATTGCCGAGCGGATTGCTACAAAGTTGAAGGGGTCTCCTCTGGCTGCGAAAACATTAGGAGGCTTGTTGAACTCGAACGTGGATGTGAGGCACTGGAGAAATATTATGGAGAGTGAGATATGGGAACTGCAGCAAGATGAGAATGATATCATGCCGGCCCTTCAATTGAGCTATCAATATCTGCCATTACATTTGAAGCGATGTTTCTCAATTTGTTCTATCTATCCCCAAGATCATAATTTTAATGCAAGAGGACTAGTAGATTTGTGGATAGCGCAAGGCTTCGTCGTTGCACCTCAAGCAAACATGCTTTTGGAAGATGCGGGGAATAGATACTTGCTTGATTTGACAAGCAGGTCCTTCTTTCAAAAAGGTCGGAGGGAGGATGATTTCCTGATTCACGATTTGATGCATGATTTGGCACAATATGTTTCAAAGAATGAATGTTTCAGGAAACAAAATGATCACCAAAAAATCCCTTCTTCAATTCGCCATCTGTCATTACGTACCAAAAATCATAAACTTCATGAGGCAATGGACACAGACAACTTCAATAAGTTGCGGTCGCTCGTAATCTTTGGAGAGCTTAAGCCTGAATTGGATTCAACAATTGATCGTTGGTTCGATCGGCTCCAATATATCCGTCTGTTAAATTTGAGTTCTTGTCGTAGCATCACAGAATTGCCCGAGAGTATTGGCAACTTAAAACATCTTCAGTTCCTCAATATATCTCGTACGGTTATTGGTAGGTTACCGGAGTCATTTTGTCTCCTCTACAATCTAAAATTTTTGAATATACAATGGTGTCCACTTACAAGTTTCCCTAGAGGGTTTGCCAACTTGATTAACTTAAGGAGACTTGATGCTGAAGATGAATTGGTTTCTAAGGTAACCGACATTGGGAAGCTTACTAATCTTCAATATTTGAATTATTTTAAAGTTCAAAAGAAGCGCGGACATAGGATTGATGAGCTAAAGAATTTGAAACAACTTCATGGGAGTTTGCACATTGCAAATCTTGAGAACGTTGAAAGTAGAGAAGATGCCTGTCAAGCTAACCTAGACAATAAAGAGTACATCGATAAATTGACTCTACAGTGGTCTTGTGATAGAAACACCTGCACAGGATCCATTGACTTTTCAGTAGACATAGAGGTGCTTGAAGGCCTCAAACCACATCGGAATCTTAAAAATTTAAGCATTCGGTGCTATGGAGGTAACAAACTTCCAAGTTGGCTGCAGACGCAAACTTTACCTTGCTTAAATGTACTGAGTCTTGTAGATTGCCCCAGTATTACGGATTTACCTTGCATTTCTCTTTTTCTCAGAAAATTGAAATTGATTAATTTAAGATTGAAGTCGCTTCCCATATTATGGGGCGAAGGTTCAATTGATAAAGGCATATATGCACGAGGCAGCAATTGTATACGAAGCTCAACTCTCTCTGAGTTGTACGTCAGGCAGTGTCAAAACTTGACGAGTTTTGAAGAGTGGTTGTTGCCAGAACGCCTACCGTCCATCAAAATCATATGTATTATGGATTGTAAAGAGCTCGTGTCCTTGCCGGTGGAAAGGTTCAAGAACTTTCTCTCTCTTGAGGAATTATCTATTGTAGGTTGCCCCAAGCTCACCAGTTCGAAGAAACTTGAGCTAAATCCCTCCATTAAAGTTCTCCAGCTGAACTTATGTGGTGAGCTCGAACGATCACTGCCCAGCTGCCTACAGAACCTCACATCTCTCATCCGATTGAAAATATCCTGGTGCCTACACCTTGAGTGCCTTCCAGGGCAACTGCTGCAACACATGAGAGCGCTTGAGGATTTAAGAATTACTTTTTGTCCAGAGCTCAGGTCAATTGAGGGATTAGATGCTCTCGCATCTCTAGAATCTTTAACTATTTTAGGATGTCCAAAGCTTAAAGATTTGAACCATTGTCGTCTGACCATGAAGTGCAAAGAAAAGACAAGTCAAGTTTCTTTTTGGTCATCAACACAATCGTCCTTCTTAAACAGCCCTTTTTACAAACTTTACCATCTTTCCATCTAAATCTTACAATACGATCTCAGGAATCTGTGCTTTTTGATGTGGGGGGGTGGGGGGACCAAGAGTGGCTGCCAATACTCACATCACTTAGAAAACTTTCGTTTTATGATTGTCCCAATCTTCGATCACTGCCGACATGGTTATGCAGGCTAACATCTCTCCAAGCTTTACAGATACATGGGTGTCCTGCAATCAAATCATTATCGGAGAATGGCTTGCCTTCCTCCCTGACAGTTTAACATTTGTCATCCAATGTTGACAGAGCAGCTAGAGAAGCACAGAGCATTGCTGAACCTATAATTTACTTCTCGCACAAACTTTCATTTAGGTAATTACTCCTTTGCTCCCTGTTTTATCATTTCAACTTAAGTCAAATTCCTTCTTTTTTCTTATTGTGTTTTTTTCCTTTCAAGGTGAGGAAATAAAGTGGTCGGTCGGAGCCGCTCACGACGCCAATGAATTACGCACACAGATTCGCAGATGGGCTACAGGCTAGCTTTTCAAGTGCTAACCTTCTAAGTTTCTCTATCTTTAAATTCCAAACATCTGCTGTTTGGAATTTAATGTATTTATCAGGGCTCTTTCCTGGAAGTAAGGACAAAAAAAAAAAGGTAAAATTGTGGTAATATCCAACGATCTGCAGCCACTGTTCTCTTTTTGCACTTTGTGCTGAATTTCCTTTTTTTTTTGAACTTTTGGATGCAATCATGCAAGTGATTATATTCAAGGATGACTTTGCTGTACAGATGTTGCAAAATGATTTTGCTGTTTCATATTGGATACTGTATTCTTGTTTTTTTTTGGGGGGGGGGTGGGGGGGGGTAAAAATGTATGCAACTAGCTTAAACTTTAGATCATTTGGAAATAACCACTTAATCTTTAAATTTTAATTTAACTATCTAGCCTTTTATTTTATTTAAGTTTAGTTGTTTATTAATTTTTCAAAACTATTACGTGCACCCCCTGCATATATACATTCATACACTGCACTTTTATTGATTATTCATTTCATCGGATTGTTGGATCTCTATCATTCAATGAGTTATATATATATTACATAATTTAAACTTTGTTATACAAATAGATTTTTTAAAACCCTGTTCTTACTATTACAATAATTTTGTTGTTAGTCAGTTTATAACAAAAATTCAGCAACCATTGATTTTCTCAGTATTTGGATGCCACTTCAAGCAATTAATTAGATTATCATATGATTACAATTATTAATTGGGTATTTGGTTGATGCTTTTATGTACATGATTCAATCCATTTTGAGCCAAGTTAAATGATATTTTAGTTGATGTAACAACTAAGTTAAAATGAGGGCATTGGAAGTTATGCAGAAAGTTTTACTGAGTGCGGGTTCCGGGGATGCTTGCTTGCTCCGATCGGTAGCTTCGTCTTGCTCGCTGCGGTGGGAGGAAGAGACATTAATGGGAGCTCGGTGCGATCGACGAAGAGGAAAAAGCGATGGCCTCGGAAACCGCACTCGGTGGGAGGAAGAGAGATTAAAATGGGAGCTCGGTGCGATCAACGAAGAGGAGAAAAAGATGGCCTCAAAACCGTGCAGAAACGGAGCCAGCTCTAATACCAGCTGGGGGTGGGAACAGCTTGTTGGCCCGCTAGGGGTGGGAACAAGCTGTTCCCACCCCCAGCTGGTATTAGAGCTGGTCCCGTTTTCGCACAGTTTTCGAGAGGTGGGAACAAACTGTTCCCACCTCCAAATTTTTGTTTGGGTATAACTATCTGGAACTAGGGGTTATCCCTCCCTAGTTTCATATACCAAACGGGACCTCAGAGTATAGTGCTTGTGGTTTCTGTTTTAATTTTCTATCCAAATCCATCATTAGAAATGATAGTAAAATATTATGTTAACACTTATCAACACTTTTATCATTCTCTTAATACAAAATATAGCACTTATTGTAGTTTTCTTCGTTATGCTAAATTGATAATGCCCCAAAGTATTATTAGTACACTTCAAAATAGGATATATATTTTACACCCTATTCATCTAAGAATTATTATTTCCTACTTGTTACATCAATATTTTTTTTTATATTAAAAATTATTTAGAATTTTTTGAATCCTATGGTCTCAAGATATTTGACTATGCAGTAGTTCTGGTGATGAAAAGAGAAGAAATAAATTCCACTCAGACAGTAATGTGTGTGTAGTTTTTATCTGTGTATAGCTTCGTAGCTTCAAGATAACATTTGAGCGTGTCATAAACAAAAGGGTAGAAATCTCTTCTTGCTTTTGTGAGTTTTTAACTAAGAAAATGAAAAAGCAAGCAAGAACCAAAAATCTAATGCTGTATTACTATACATTTACTGAAAAAAGGGACCACTGACACAAATCCGGAGCTTCTGATGTTTCATAATGGAAAATGCCCATAATGAAGCCACAGTATTCTAAATCTAACCCATCCCTAGTTCATAAGAAATTAAAAACCTTCCTAAAAATGGAGATAGATCACTTTTAAAAGAATGCAGTAAATCAGTCAAAATAATACATTGTAACAACCAGAATATTCACTCATCAAATACAAAATAAACTCAGTAGAAACCATGAAAAAGGCTGGCCGGCCAATCTGCAAAAACCGGAAAAACAACAGAAATAAAATTATCATTAATCTAGTCTTTTACAACCAAGAAGATAAGAATTCACATGATTTAAGCATTAGATTTAACCCTTCATCCACAAGATGAGTCAAGAAAAATAATCTTCAAACAAGGTTTAGTCCATAAGCCAATCTCATATTAATTCCAGCTATATGAGACCCTTTTCCTACAGAATAATTAACAAATTTTTTTAAAATTCAAGAATATGTTTACAGTCATGCAGGCATTATCGGATAGGGTGGTATTGGGCGGACACTCGTTTCGGAGGGAGCTTGCGGAGAATGTAAAGGACGAGTGCCGAGGGGAGTATCTCAGTCAGCTGTCAGTACAATAATAAAGAGTTAGGAGCTAACAACAACAAAGTAGATTTTAGACAAAAAGAACTGCCATGAGATGAGGCTTACCATGTAGTAGATGAGGTCCAAAATTGGGTGATCCATAACCTCAAGGGATACATCAGGATCAAATGCAGATAATGCCACCTATCATCAATGTATCGAGTAAATGGCAATGATAAATGGAATGGAGGAAACAATATGAAACATCAACCAAAAGCTTATAGAATTATATGAAGATAAAAGCACCCACCAATCATGAATCATCACTATGACATCATAAATCACAGTCTGAAATAGCTAGGCATATGACAATCTCTTTGGGAATAAAATGTTTAATTTCAGTGGCCAAAAAGCTGGTCATAAAATGCAAGCATTAAGAACTTAAAGGGAGCGTCATGGTTAAAGAAATGATAAATGAAACAGAAATGGACGAGACCCTGCAATGTGTTAATTGATTTGCATGCGCCTTTCCCCTTTATTTTCCGATGTAGAGTAGGTGCGAGGCCAATTCATTGGTGTACCATAACAGACAGGGCCTCTAGATATTATAATTCTCTCCTTTATTACACTTCACTAATATCTCAACCATAAGGAAGGTTATCTTAAGCAATGGTTCATCTAGACACAACCGAACAACAGTACAGCAAGTGCTTGTACCAACTGGTCATCCAATTTAATATCCTGTTAACTTTTATTCTCTAGGTATATAATGCATGTTGATGTAAAGCAAGATATTGTTTTTCCCAGTGAAGTCACAACAAGAAGCTCACTAAGCAAGTAAAAATGCTCAATTTCTAACGCATAATTATATAGATTATAAAAAAGGTTTTTATTATCATCAATAACTGGCACAATTGCTTCAGCCTATTGCGGCATTCAGTGTTAATTGATATATCCTTTTCCAAATAAAAGTCTCGTGGTTCACAATATGAATCTGTACATCTTGTTTGTTTTATTTCTTTCCTTTCTAAGAAAGCAGTAAATAAACATCATACTGAAATATGAAACAGCAATGATCATGGACTGCTTGAATAATCGAATACTCACCACAAACAACCTTATCAGGAAGCAGGTAAAACAGATAGCTGTCACGGATCCAACCTGCAACAATATTCCAGATGAACAGTTAACTTTAGTTACCTGATTGAATCAGTTTTATACTGTTTTCAAAGTATAGTTATTTCATATTGGTAGTAGATAATTAAGATGGTATGCAGTTGCAGTTAAACATGATCGAGATCCTCCATGATATTAAACTAATATAAATAAATTAGACTCAACTTGCCTCAGTCTTGGCTTTTTTAGCAAGAAGCCAAAAATAAAACCTAGTTTATTTATGGATTTTTAATAATTCAAGGCTCAAGGTCATCATCTGTTCAGCTTCTTCAAAATATATGGCAAGTTGAAGTAATCTATTATTCCACCCCCACTTAACACAAAGATATCACAAACTAGGCCAAACCGAATTCTGATTAAATAAAAGGTTATAAAATCTATATAATCTTAGCACTGCGAGAAAAAAAGCTAACAAAAAATACCTTCGGCCTAATCAGCCAACATTAAGCCCAAGTAAAAGCCTTACAATTGGACATTACACAGCATGTAATATCAAGAGACTAAAATATAGATTGATGATTTATAGACTTATGGAAGATCTAATGGAGTATTAAAATCCCGTGCATCATATAAGAAACTCAACAGATTTCAGATATAAGCCTTTTTTACCCCTTTCAAATGATACATATGGTTCTTGAATAACAAGATCATACTAGCCGTGGCTTTCAGGAAACACAGCTAGCACATTCTAATGTTTCAATATATAATATTTTGCAGATCTAGATTAAATTTGTCCTATATTAGATTGATTTGTCATCTAGAGTGCTATGAGAGTGATAACCAAGAAATGAGCACCTCGTGAAGCTTCTTTCTCCGCCCTTTTGATTGGATAGGGAAGCGCCTCAGAAGGAAGAATAGCCTACAGGAAAACATATATCACTCACAAAAACTATAAAGAACAAAAACAAGACAGCATACAAACAAAAACAAGACAGTAAAAGATTGTTTCATATAACGAACCTTCCTCCATATATTAAGAACCCAAGACAAGCTATAAATGAGACCACTGCATCAAGAGAAAAAAACATAAAGATGTACGGTTATATTATTATCATTATAAAAGCAAGGTTAGTGGAACTGCCAGAATGATTGACTTTACCTGCAATAAAGATCTTGCCAACTAGCTCAACTACACTGCTGTCATCAATCCAAAGATATATCCAAATGCCAATCTGATCAACATATGGTTCTCGTCATTGCTAGAGATTAAAGTACAGAAACAGGAAACAATTACATCATACACCAAGCAATTTGTACGAGAAATATTTTTATAACCTGAGGCCCTATCATCTATATTATGTTGCAGTCTCTTCGGCGGATCTATGGACAAGAAAACTGGCCATATAGGAGGTCAGAATTATTCAGAGATTATCTATGTCACCCATAAGAATAGATGGATTTCAAAGTAACAAGAACTGGTTTTACTCCAATGGATATTGTTGGTTTCTAAAATCCCAAAATATCATCCCTCAATAAAAATTAAAAGTATCAGCATCATGTTTTAAAAATTAGGAGCTAATGTTGAGAGGGGGGGGGAAAGTAAACCTGGATAGCATAAATTAGACTATTCACGGAGATGTAAGCAGCCCTTAGCTTGTCAGTAGGAAGACTCCTTGCCTGCCAATAATCTTTGAAAAAGGTCAGAATGTTGAAACACAAAATGAAAAAATGACTTGATGTTGCCGTTGGACTTGCCTGATGATATATCTCAGCCCAGAATAAAACAAGTAATGTGTACGTCGAGAAAAACAACAACCCGGGAAGATCCAATAGTGTTGTAGTAAATACCTGTTTCATTAAAGAAATTAAATTGCAATTCAGTTGACTAGACCATACCACTTGAAACAAAATGTTCCTAAGATAGTCCCTGTGAGAAAGTTGATGCAACAAGCATGCAAGAACAAGTAACAAATATAGAATGACATCTGCCAGTACTCTTTTACTCGACAGAGTCTAGAGCACAGGTAAGCTTTTCTCTTTATTAAGAAAATATAGCATGTGTAAGGCAAAATAGTTGATTCATTAATTCATAGGCATGGACCAACATACCACCATATAACAGAGAATTCCCTTTCTCTAATATTTTGCTAGTTCCACCATCATACCGGCATCATACCATCATATTTTTGTTGTTTTCAATTGTATTTTAATATTTGTTAGTTCCAGGTTCCACCTCCTTGAAAAAATAATTCATCTTTTAATGTAAAGATATTGGGCATGCCAAAAGCCAAATTATACAAATGTTGCAGAGATAAATTATATGCAAGAAGGTGCTTACTTTTGTCTGGAAAAGAAAAACCTGAGTATGAAATCCAAATACAACAGCACGAACTGCAACAGATATACGCAATTAGTAATTGCATACATATATGAAATTATAATGACGAAAAGATGTGAAAATTACCTCCGTTCACAACAAAGTTCATAAGATGAAAAACCTTCTGTGTCGTCCAACCAAATTCAGGAACTCGCATTTGAATTCTTATTAGTTGAATCTGAAAATAATAGAGAAGTCCAAGATTCAACAATACACCAACCAAACTTAAAAGAAAAATAAAACTTCGAAATAGATCTCATCAAGATTATATCCCAAAAATAAGAAGTTGAAGCAAATTTTGGAACAGAAAAGCTTAGTTTAGGTAGAGGTAGCTGATTCTTGAGACTTGTCATTAGAGTAGTCCCAAGAAAATCATTGCAGATGCACTAAAAAATAAGAAGCACAAAGAAGGGGATTCACAGGTACCAAAGTCAATAACAATTTCCACAGCTGATCATGCCGAAAGTCACCACATTGGTATATAACCCAACTTCCAGACTAAGCAAAAAAAACACCACTAGGCTCCCAAAGTGGCCAATATCCAAATACCAATCTAGCGGCTGACATAAGCAAGAAGCCGCCAAACAAGACAAGTGAACATAGAGACATATATATCCCAGCACAAATACATACATCTGCCAACACATACCACAAGAAGTGGATACCACTCCTGCTCTAAAAAGATAAACAACGACAAAGAAAGGTAATCCATTCCAGTCCCAACAACTAATAAAAGTTAAAACCCTCTTCCAATCTACCTACCGAAATCAATTTTATGGGGCTTTTGGGTTGAAGACAACAAAGCGATAATTCAAATATGGCCTTTTATTCTGCCAGAAGCAACAAAAAGAACCCATTGATAGTTGTTACACTCAAACCAAGCTATTCTAGGATAACCACAAAATCACAGTTCCATAAAGCACTACTACAAATCCTAGCTTATCCCCTGTTATCCCCATAATTCCTCCACCCAACCTTTATCTTTTATTGATAAACCTTATAATTCATTTATAAACTAAAGAAAGACGCAATTTTGACCCTTTTTTTCATTATCATTAAATAACACAGAAATTAATAGCTTAGGTTTAAAAATAATATATCCTCGCCAAATTTACTCCCAAACCAAAAATGCCCTAGGGTATAATCAAACTGACTCTTCTATCAAGTATTACAATAACTCCATTTTTCAATCGCCCCTTTCTAAAATAACCCTAAAACGTACACCAACAGCAATATAAGCACTCAATTCCTAGCCGTTTCAAAGAACTATAATAGCAACTCCTTCATTCTTTCACTCATCAACGTCGCGATAAACCGATTAGCACCAACAAAATCGATCCTTTAGGCAAACTACGAACAATCACACCAAAATTTGTAGCAAAGCTAGGGCTTATCATACCAGCGCGACGGCGGAGACGAGGGCGTACGCGGCGGAGAGGAAGAAGAAGACCCCGTCCTGCCACTGCGGCGATTCGTTGATCTCCGCCCACCAATCGGCGAACGATCCGAGGACGAGGATCGGCCCCACCAACGCCGAGCTCTCTTCCGCCATGGCCGCAGAGCTCGTCGCCCTCATCATCGTCCTCGTCGATCGCTCCCCGAGCTAGGGCAAAACGAAGACCCTAGAGAGAGAAAGAGGATTTTGTTTTCTCGAAGGATCCGATCGATGAAGATGATGATCATGCTGATGATGATATGATGGGAGAGGGGATGGACGGTGTGGATTAAATTGAAGGTCTCTTTCTCGATGCTTTTTTTTAAAAAAAATTTCTTAGATGTTTCTTGTTACACAGGTGGAAAGTGAGACAAGGGAGGTGGGGCCCTGTGCTTTGAGTACCCAAATTTGTCCCTCAATTTTTTTTATTTATCTTTATTTTATTAAAAAAAATTAAGGCATACTTTAGTTTTTCAATTATATTATCTTTATATATTATAATATTTTGACATCAATTTGATTAACTAACACATGCAATTTAATGTACTATAATAATAAAAATTTATCAATGCTTTAATAATTTATAAATATAATATTATAAAAGTTAGTAAAAATATTTAAATAAATATTATTGCTTGAAATTTATAAAAAAATATATGAACCAAAAGAAAATTCATAATTTTAATACATTTTGTGCCGTATATTATAATCTATAAAAAAAATAAATATTTTTTATTTCGCACTTCTAAATATATTTTACATTAAAATTATAATTTACAAATTCATGAATAAAAAGTTAATGCATAAATAAACTTACTAGTAGTATAAGGATCAACACTAATATAACTAGAATAAAATAGGTGGACAAAGTATAAATACAATAACTTGTAGAAAGAGATCAAAGAGAGATTTTTGGTAAAGCTAATAAGGGTATATATAAGTGTATATTCTAAATAGGATGAACATCTTACATCCCATCTATCTAAGAATGGAATAAATTTTACCTATCACTTCGAAGTGACCGATAGATAAAATCTCACTCTTGGATGGGGTGGGGTGTATGATGTACACTCCTTTCGGGGTGTACATGTAGCATCCAGCTAATAATTATTGGGTGGAATTCACTACACCCTAGGATGGGTGGGAAGTATGATGTACACCCAAATTTAGGTGTATATCAAGCATTTCCCATAATTATTACTGCCATAATGAAAACCGGGGAAACATTGGGTACATTTTGCTGTGCGCCTTATTTTGCGTAACATATTTACTTTACGATGGATTGAATGATGACGATAAGGGGCGGCTTGGAACTGTATGCTGTAGGCCACTGGTATTTTTTTATTTATATATATTTTTTAAAAAAAAAATTAAAAAATTCAAATCTTATAAAATTTGCTCAAACTATAATTTATCGACTAATTTTGTTTTAAAAAAAAAGCTATCTTTAAGAGACGCAAGAAGCTTTTATTTGTCAGATTTTATTTATCTGTTATCTGAATATTTAGTTTGAGAAAAAAAAAAAAAAAAAAAAAAAAAGATGAAGCAAAAAAAATTTTGTGAATCAACAAATATGAACAAAATTTTATCAAGTAGTTCTCCAGTGATGTCTTATTGAAGAGTTTTCAATTTGCTATCATATATTAATTTTATTTGTTTTAATTAAATTATGTTATTGCCACCGTTTTGTAATTGACTTTTGGAGAGGCAATTAGAGCAAATCTTCGGGAGCTTCACTTACCAGTTATTGCCCACCTGTTAGTTTTTAAATTCCAACGGTCATATTTAATACACGGTTTTGAGGGTTAGTTACAGATTTGCAATCCTCTTAGGTTGCACGTGTTAACTCAACAACTATTTTATAATATCTATAAGCATTTGTATTTAAAACTACTCAATTTGAAGATATTAATAAGTTGGATCAAACAGAGATTTTAGCACAGGCTCAACCTAACAAATTTATAAGTGGTCCGGGTCGGAGCAGGATTAGAGCAAAAATTTTACAATTGGATCCCAAACCTGATCCTTTATTATTTTTACATATTTTAAATTTTAATTTTCTTTCAAGTTCGTTAATAAAAGTTTTAGAGAATTTGACTTAATTTATCTAAAAATATGTATTGAGTTTTGGATGATTAAATATCATATTTTTCTATTTTATATAAACAAAATTAAAATGTAGCATTACATTGCACGCACATCTATTCGAATCGGGTCAAATTTGGGCCAAACGTACGTTGGTCCAAGCAAGGCCGTAAATAATTTTAAATTTTAAATATCAGTGGGAGCGAATCAGCCCGTTAGCTCAATGGGCCAGGCCATTTTTGTTCTAGGACTTTGTTTTTTTAATTTTTTTCTATCCTGCATTTAGTTAGTCTAAGCCTCCTTAATGGACTAGACTATATTTTGAGAGAAAGTTAATAATTTTTTTAAAAAAAATTTAAAATTTCGAATATCAATCATCAAGTTCTTAGACTATATTATAGACTTTAATGTGTAATTTTTTGCCAAGGAATCGTATTTTATCGCAACATAATTTGAACAGCTGCTCGCGAATAGCTCTCCGCCATAAGCCATCTGATCATCAACCTAACATCTACCTGCAATCGCATTCCATATTACCAGTACCTCTGAATGGAGTGCATCATTGCACTTTAGAAAATTTCCATCTGCATAAAGATTATTAGAATTAGTGCCTCGAATAATCTATGCAGTTCATGGCTCTCAGAAACAAAGTTAAAAGAATTCATCTATGTTCATTTTGATCCAATCGTGAAAAAATGGTTATTATATTTTGATTATCAAAATTTTTTTGCATTACATCATTTTCATAATCGCCAAAGAAGTACTAGCAATCATGGCTTTAAGGAGCAGATATTGCTGCGGTCCCAATGAAGTATTATAGAAAAATAACCTAATCCTAAAGATAGACATAATGCTGAGTCATATCTGTTTCGCAATATCGTAGGCTAAGAATGTATGATTGATGTCTTATCCGATTTAGGAATAAAAATTTATAAGATGCAATCAGTTAAGTCTCTATCAAACTATTGTTGGAGTCTCGAATTATTTCACTTTCCATTTTTAATAAATTTCAGGATCATTTTAATACTGAAATTGACATTCAAATGTACGTTGATGTATGTGGACCATCTTGCAACAGTAATAGTAAAAATCTAAAAATTATTCATGATGCACGTGTTCTTATCATTAACTACACATTTGAAAAACCCTTCCCTAAGTTAAGGTATTGAGGAATTATGAAAGGAAAAGGTTCCTAACTATTGAAAATAAAAAAATATATATAACGTACCAAAAAATAGAACACCATGAAAGAGAAAAGAGAAAAAGAGTTCCAGCCCAGTGTCAGAAAAGGAAAACACAGCAAGAGATGATCCGGAGCACCAGAAAATCCCATCACTACTTCCGAAGAATCAAAAATAATTTTTTAAAAAAAATGAAAACAAAAACTGCACTAAATAGTGTACATTTATTTTAGTATTTTCCGTTTAGAATATATATTTTATATTATATTTATTTTAAAATAATATTAATTTATTTATTATTTTAAAATAATAAATAAATAAAATTTTATTTTAAAATAAATAAAATATAAAATATATATTTTATTTAAATTGTACATAGAGCATTTTTCGTTAGTTGTCACATTAATGTCAGCTCATTTATAGGTGCCACCCCTTTTTTAAAATCTCAAAAATAAAATAATGCCAAGAGAGATGGAATCTTCGAGAGATCGCGAGAGAGACCAAAATGAGTCGAGTGAACATACTTCTTGCTCCTATTTTCTATGTGCAATATTACATATGCTTTTCTAATTTTAAAATAAAAATATTTTTACAAATTAGAAAAAATAATTTTATTTTAAAATGTATAAAATATAATATGTGCACACTTTAGGTTATATTGAATCTACGAATATTTTCTTTAATAAATTTTTTAAATTTATTTTAAAAAATTTTATATTTAGTAAATAAAAAATTTCATCAAATATTTAAAATAAAATATTGTATTCACTCTTCATTTTATTTTTTATTTCAGAATAAAAAATTTACATCGTTGATAAAATAAATTATTTATATTTTAAGAAGTGACAAAATTAAACTTTCTAACTAAAATTATACTAAAAAAATTTTATACCAAATAAATTATTTTTGAATTGCTTATTTGGGACATCCAATCAAGGACCTTATCCATTTTATATTGACTTAACTGTTCTTCTCTGAAGTCCTCTCTCTCTCTCTCTGTTCATAAATCCCCCTTCTTCTCACTATTTCCTCTCTATCTCTATCCCTCAGAGTTGCTGTGGTCGATAATTGATCCATAAAAGAAGGTACGTACTAACTATTATTATTACAGTGATCATTTACAATGCTTGCATGTGAACATGATACTGCAATTGTTGTTGCTGAATTCGTTTAGTGATCATATATATATATATATATATATATATATATATATATATATATATATATATATATATATAGGAAAGCTGGAGATGGCCGATTCTGTAGAGGTGCCGGGCTCCGACGCAGAACTGTCGAACTCTGATTCAGAATCAGAATTCGCCAGCGAGATGGAGATATATGTGCAGTCGGAGGCCGTCCATAGCTACGTTCTTCTGGCGGACGGCGTTAACACCGTCGAGGATGTTCTGATCCAGATTCTCGGCAGCGACAGGGCAGGGCGGGCGCCGGAGCCGCGGCTCTATTTCAATGACTTGGAGTTGGAGAAGCAGAAAACGTTGGCGGAATACGGAGTCAAAGTCGGATCCGTGCTGCACCTCAAGTGCACGCCGCGGGTGTTGGCGCATGCTCATGAGTATGCTTGGCTAATTAATGATTTTTAATTTTGAATTGGTTTCAAATTATAATTTAGTTTGGTTAATTATGATTATTTTAGGCTCAGGTTGACTTAAAGAACTTACCTAAGGAACGAATTTAGTGTATTCTCCTTGCTGTGGTACTCATGAAGCTAACCAACTAGTCAGAAAATTTAAATTTACTAATATTTTTCTTTATGTTTGTTATATATGTACACACGGCACAACAAGTATCTTAGGATCTTGGTAAAATTTTATACAAATAAACTAATGAGCATTACATATGCAACTTTGCTAGTCCTACAGAAATAGCCAATATGGGCTGTGCAGATTCCGGCTCTTCTGTAAGATCCAATCCGCCACCAGATGGTGAAATGAAAATCTTTGTGCAGTCAGAATATCGTGGAAATTATGCGCTTGAGGTGGACAGCTCTAACACCATCCGGGATGTGCTAGCCACCATTCTTTTTACTGAGCGGTTACAGTCAGATCCGGAACCTCAGCTTTACTTTAATGGCCAAAAACTAGAGATGGCCAAATCTCTGGCCGACTACGGTATCCAGGATTGCTCCGTCCTTCGTCTTGAGTGCACAGAGTGGGTGTACCATAGTGCAAATGTGTAAGTAGCATCTTTATTAGAATGGCTTTTGAGTCATAATTCTTTAATTGATTGCAGTGAGGAACTATTTACTGTGGTTAAACGAGTTATCATTAACGGGATAATTAATATTTAAAAATATTTTTTATATATATTTAATGACGCTTAAAAATATTTCAATATAATATAGTGTCATATTTGATAAGTGTTAATAAAATATATTACGACGTTTTAAAGCACCAAACGCTTAAATTAAAGACGTCAAAAAATTAAAAATAATAGTAAATTAAATTTATAATTTAATAAATTAGTTTGATACAATAGATGATTTATATGACGATATTTTTTGAAACGTTAGTATTTGCTATATTATAGCCACGCTTTTTTCAAACGTCGTTTAAAAAACATTCTTATGTTAATTTTTTTTGTAGTGTATATTGAGTTTGAAGTTGGGAACATATTGCACAGTTATGTTTGCACTTGTTGAATGAATTTTGAGGTTAGGATTTCTTTTCTCTGTTTACAAAAAAACGAATCATTGATGTTATAGCTGGACTCATATAATGATGCTATTGAGGGACCAAACTTAGCATGTATATATCTCTGACATTTTCAACCAGGATGCTCTAGAGTGCTTCTATATGAGATTTTAGCTATCCTCACCATTACCTTGAGCTTGTTTATATCTGCTTCAACTGTATGCGCAATTGTCTCTTAAATTGAATTTATATTCAAAATCGCATGCCGCACTTCAATCAACTAACCAAAATGAGAACAGAAAGGATGCGCAGATGTCACCTTCCTTCTTTGTGTTTGTCTCTAATGAGCCCACTTTGTACAGTTTATACTATGTATAATCATGATCTAGGGTTTTGGGATAAACATGTAAATCATCTTTACCACTGAGTGAGAACAAGTTACATTTGCATGTTTCCTAACAAAATCAGGACATATTATTTTTTTCTTTGATCAGAAAAAAATAGCGCGTCACAATCAGAACATACTGTTAGCTACATACTTTCTTGCCCTTATGAAGAATTCATTTATGATGAATTCCATCCTATGTCTATCGGTATTTGTCTTAGAACTTTCTCAATATTTGCTAATGAATGAAGCGGGTAGCATGCAAGTGATTGTAATTTTCTTTTTCTTTTAAGATCAGAATGTTCTTTATTTCCTAGGCCAGTAAAATTCTCAAGTTACACGTTTTGAGTTCTCTTTTGTTTACTTGTATTTACAGAAGTGAGAGGCGAACTACAATTTCAGACAGAAAACAAATTAGAATAACAGATCAGCCTTCAGCAATCTGGGAAAAGGAGCGTAATAAAGTATTGCTTGGTTTGCTGGTAGAGCAAGTTCGAAATGGAGGGAGAGAAGCACTAGACTTTGGAAAGGATTCTTGGGGTGACATGACGGCTCGCTTCAATGAATTAACAGGATTCAAATATACTAAGAAACATTTGCATGAGCGCTTCAAATTTTACGAACGTGAATATCAAATAGTGAACCGCATCAGGCATCATCCAAAGTTTAGCTGGGATCATCAACGTCAAGTAGTAATTGCTACAGATGCAGAATGGAAAGAATATATCATGAAGGTACACTACCACATCACTTTTCCAAGTATCTGGTACTTAGTTTAGTTGATTCTAAGTAACCTTTCTATTTAATTGATTCAAACTTTTCTACTTTTACAGATGGAAAATTTTGAAGCGATGCCCTATCGAAGGAGAGCAGTACCATATATTGATTTATTGGAAATCTTGTTCGCTGATAGAAAAGAATCAGAAATAGTAGTTTCCAATGAATGACTCCTTCGGAAAGAGCAATGTTGTAATCTATCTTATCTCTACTTATGAGATCTAAACATTTTCTTCGCAATATTCGCATCTCTTGATTGAGGCGAACATTATTATGCAGTATTTTTTGCATGCCATTTCTTGTCAGTTTGAATCAGTTTGAATATGTCAGTTTGAATATATATTACGTTTATTATGAGTTAGGTTAGAATGCTGTCAGTAGCAAACGGATTATATTGATGGAAACATTTACTTTTAATGATGGAGTCTTCAAATCGACAATCGGTATTGTTATATATGATTTGGACTATTTTTAATTTTTTTGAAATTTATAATTTCAATGATTGATATAAAATGTTTTTTCATTTAATGGTTTAAATTAATTAAAATTTGATTAAGTTTTCTAAAAAATTATTTAAAATAAAATTTATATTTTTGATATTAATTATAAAATTATTATTATTATTTTTTGAAGAATATTTATTTTCAGTCGTTTATTTTTACGTTCGTTTGATAAACAAAAGAATAATATCGAAAAAAATATGAAATTTAATTTTTTGACAGTTTAAATAGTCTAGATCATGTTCAACGATATCTCGATCATCGATTTGAAATTTTCATCATTAAAAATAGGGGCAATTTCCTACATACCCCTAAAAATTTTCCTGTTTTCAGATTTACCCCTCTTAGAAAGCTAATATTAAAACTATCCTTCTTACGTTCCAACTTCTTTCCAAAATACTCCTGAAGTTAAACTCTGTTAGTGTACCGTTTGGAACTGCCGTTATCTATGTGTAATTACTATTTTGCCCTTTCAAATATGCCCTAAACCCTAAAACCCTAAAACCCTAAACCCTAAACCCTAAAATCCTAAAAAATCCTAAACCCTAAACCCTAAACCCTAGAACCCTAAAAAACCCTAAATCCTAAACCCTAAAACCCTAAATCCTAAACCCTAAAATTCTAAAAAATCCTAAACCCTAAACCCTAAATTCTAAACTCGGACAAAATAGGTATATCTGATAGTTTTCAACTCCGATTATTATTTAACTCTAGTTTAACCCTAGTTAACTTAACAAAGGGAAACGGTAGGGGTATTTTTAATAACGGTGGAACGTATGAAGGGTATATTGGAAAGAAAAAAATAAGAGGGGTAAATCAGATATTTCTTCATATTTCAGGGGTACACAGGCAATTATCCCTTAAAAATAAATAGATAGTAATAGAACTCGTTTGCTACTAATAGTATTCTACCTCAACTCATGTTACATACACTATTAAATTGTGGTCTAAACTTATAACTAATGCTTCTGCAATAATTACATAATTAGGACATTAGAAATCTAAGTTGAATTTAATCATCTGAACATCACAAGGTGTACATTTTTTCTCTTCCATTTTTATATTTTCCTTTTGAAAATATATTTAAACCAGTTTTTTTTTAAAAAAAAATCGTTTGTTAGTTCAGTAGAAACGTTTTTTTTTTTCTATAGACCATTAAGCACGACAATTAATTGATTTAGATTCAGCTAAATACTTTGATTTTGATGACAATTTTCTAAAAGATATAAAAATGGTATTACCCACTCATACTGTTAACAAATTAATTTTAACCGCCCACTTGGAATACACTTTAACTAATAAATAATATACAAAAATTAAGAAAATGTCCTTCCAACTAACCAACGTTCAACCAACTTACCCCAATTAATGTGCTTTCACTGAATAGTTTACAATTTTTTCCTTTTTTACATCTAACCATTTATCAATTTCACCCACTTCACGAAATAATTTAGAAAATTAATAAAAAGTCCCACCTATTTAGTTTCTTAGAAAATTATAATTTTTTTTTTTAAAAAAAATTATATAAAAAACACGTTTTTGGGAGCATTTGATTTTGTACTTCCGCAAAATTTTAGAAGCATTCGAGTATTTTAAGCACATATTTGGTGCCAAAATAAAATCCGAAGAATTAAATATATAAAAACAAATTCTATTGTGTGGAAAAAAAAATTCACATTCGAATTTGCGAGACTCATGTTAAGCTGATTTCGATGAGTATCGATATGTAACAACAGAAATAAAAAATTTCAACATTCCAATTTTTCAAAATTAGACTAGTGGTGCCGAAAATAAAGTATGTGTACTTATAATAAAATTCAAAATTCAAGTACGGATACTTGATACTCAATATTACGAGTAGGAGTGTCAACGAGCCGAACACGAGCGAGCTGGGTCGGCTCATTTAATAAACGAGACGAACATGAGCTGGCTCGTTTAAATATCGAGCTGAAAAATTCGGCTCGTGTTAGGCTCGTTTATTAACGAACCGAATACGAGCTGGCTCACGAATAACAAGTTTGATTTTCATTCCTACTATTAGGTGAAAAATTGAAAAAAAAGTTAAAAAATTAAAATTCTAATCTAATAATTAAAATTCATAAAATATTGATAGCCTAAAATCTAAAAAATAAAGTTTATATATATATATATATATATATATATATATATATATATATATATATATATATATATATATATATATATATATATATATATATTTGAGCTGTTATCGAGCCGAACACGAGCGAGCTGATCCCAGCTCGTGTTCGGCCCAGCTCATGTTCGGCTCGTTTATTGAACGAGCTGAAAAATTTGGCTCGTGTTCGGCTCGTTTACTAAACGAGTAATTCGATCTCGAGCTCATTTCGAGCCGAACACAAGCTGGATTGCCACCCATAATTACGAATGGTAAGATAACATCTTTAATAAAAAGATATTATAATTATAAATTTACTTTTTACATTTTCAGTTTAAAAATAATTATGGCCTGATATATATAGAAATTTTTTTCCATATTTACACCTACTAAATATTTTTAATAATTTTTATTTTTTATAATTTATTCATCAATACAATTACATTAAAGAACGAATATTTAATATTTTTTCAATTTCTCCGCGTTTTCGAATACACGGATCTCTTCTTCCCGTGTTCTTTACTCTCTCTCAGATTTCTATTCTTTTTTCTACTCTTTCATTTTTCTCTGATCTAACGGCGACGTGGTCTGACTTAATGGTGACGCGTTGGCGTATTTATTGTCGCCGCGGATCGCCGCTCGGCTTCTCCACGTTTTCGACTACGGGTACTCTTCTCCCCGTGTCCTAATGGCGACCTGGTCTGCCCTGTTGCTTTCTCAAATTATAGCACTTGACTGTGAATTCCAGAGTCTTGGTCCCGCGTCACAGGATGGACATTGTTGAGTCAAAAGTCTTCGTTAGTTTTTCCCGCATACACTAATTAAATTAATTAAACAGTCGTAGGTCTGATAAAATAGTGGCTAAAAATAGTATTTGTATACTATAAAAAAATTATAAAATTATAAAAATATTTATTATTTTGTTTATATTATAAATTTATAATTATAATTTTATAGTTATGTTAAAAAACTAGATGATGTATAGTTTTGTTTAGTAATAAATTTATGTGGACTAAAAGATTACGTCAGTAAAACACTATGATTATCTAAATTTATAATAATAATATAAATAGTTATAATTATTAAAAATATAAAAATAAAAAATTATACAATAAAGTAGAAAATGAGCAAAATAAAATTGAGCGATTTTTTTTTTCTTTTAGGACCAGTGAACGAGAAATATTAATTGGAGACACAAAAAATTTTATTCAAATTATTTGTGAATTATTAAAATTATCTCAAGTACTTTTCTGAAATTTGTTACGTTCGGTACTCGTCGCAATCTGGCGAGAATAAGACTTTTCTGAGTTGAGTATCGCTGCACGTCTCCAATTCAAATGGAGAAAATTAAAAAAAAAAAAGAAAAAAAAAAGAAGTAAGTGAAGAGTAAAGTGGGAAAAGAGAAAATTGAAAGAGATTAGATGAGATGGAGAAGAGAAGCAAAATGATTGGGAAAGAAGAAACATTCTATTTCATTGCTTATCTTTCTCATTGTTTACTCTCTGTTTCTTATACTCCTCCATACATGGTAAAGATAAATTACAGAAATTAGTGTATTAAGTCGTAAAAACTAATAAAAGAAAGTAAAGTAGCTTTGTGCCTCAATTTCGATGGGAGTAGGGCTCCATGATTGTACCCTTCCTTCGAAAACCTCGATGATCCGCCGTGGGAGAAGACTAAGTTTCCTCCTTAAACCTCTTTATTTTTTTAGAACCATTCTATTGCTATATACCGGATCTTTATCTCCCACCTTCTTATTCTCAGGATGTTATAAAATTTTGATCGAGTTCGTCAAATTATTTACGAATTATTAAAAATATTTTAAAATTTTGATTTTTCAACAATTCGTACCATTTTATTGGAATTTTTAATAATACACGAATAATTCGTGAATGAACTAAATCAGACACAACTAATTCCTAGGATGATAGTAAGAGTGGACTGCGAAGAAGGCTTGAACGAAGGTGGAAATAAGAACGACGGCCGCGGCGGACAACGAAAGGATGGGCCATGGGTAGGTGAAATAGTCCCTGATCACCTTGGCCCTCCACTTGTGCCAGTCAGAATCGCAGTACTCCCCCACCACCCGGAACAGTCCGGCGAGGTGGTGGTTCTCGTAATCCATGACGGCGCAGTCGGAGAGCTGGTTGAAGAACACAGCCAGCTCGTTGTCGGTCGCCAGCTGGTTCTCGATGACTCCTCTCTGGTGGAGTATCGCGACGTCTCTCGGCGTGTCGATGAGGCAGTCCATGAACATTGCGTAGCTCGTCACGTAAGCCTCCTCCGGCTTGCACCTACTGCACTGCTCGAAGGCCACGAGGTTCACCACGCGCGATAAGGTGGAGTTGTCCATCGAGAGGAAAGGGATCTCGAGCACGCCATCGCAAAACGTAATGTCAAGGAAGGAACTAAGTCGACGATTCCAATTCTTCTTATTCTTCTTCCTAATTGCCACTCCGGCGTCCAGGAGCTCGGTAGCGGATGGAATCGCCCTGGGCAATCTTTTCTTATGTGATGATCGGCGAATCTTTGAGAGGAGTGAGGTGAGGATCCTACTCGGCCATAACCATTTGAGAATATATAGTAGCGCAGATGGTACTGCACGTCGGCTCAGTTTGCGGTGTCGTCACATTGCAGCGGTAGTAGATATGCAACAAGTGGTGAAAATCTTCGGCTTCCGCGGGGTCGTCATTATTGCCTTCCACTACTTCTTCGTTGGAGCTCTCTATTTCTTCCGCAGTGGTATCGAACTTTAAGGTCGTTATTAGGTAGTTTACAAGAAGCTCCATCCAAGCTGGCCTTTGCATTGGAGCGGCAGCAACGAAGTCAATTTTGAAGTTGCGAAGGTTAAACAATTTTTCGAGCACAAAGAGGGGGATTTGGTTCTCGAGCAAGAGCAAATCGTCGCGAATTAACGGCAAGCTCCATCCCGCGGTGCACGCGCCGCCCTTGTCTTGTCGGTTCCACTTGATGAGGAACTCGACGATGAAGCACCCGTCGAGAAGCAGCATCTCCACAAACTTCTCGGTGCTGAGCTCGACCCGCTCGAAGTAGCACCGCCGCGCCCGAGGCTCCACTTCCTGGATCTCAGCTATGAGTTCCTCAATGGTTGTGTTGGGGCTGTGAGAGAGGAATTCCTGGAGGTAACGCCATTTAAGCTGCTCCATCGCCCGAAGGGAGGGCTCGACGTCGCGGAGACCGTACGGGCCGATGGCGATCGTTTGGGGCTCGTACAAGTGCTTGTTGCGCTGCCGGATGTGGGCTGGGACGCGGAAGATGATGAAGTTATCCGAGGCCATCGGCTCCTTGCTCAAGGCGTTGAGTTTCTGCAAGGCAGAGCTCAGCACTGCCTCGCGAATATCTATCACTACTGCACCTTCCACTGGAGCCATCGATCGTCAACTCACAGCAAAGTTTCTCAAACTCTCCGAAATTTATTGGCGCCGACAAAAATGGGTGGAAAGAGTTTTCCTCCCTCTGCTTATTTATAGCCGCAGACGTAGGCTCTCATCGTTGGTGGGAACAAGCTCCCACCATTGTTCCGACCTGTATGCATGGTGGGAAAAAACTTGATCCCACCGTATACGGCAGACAAAATCTTCTTCTCAAATACTTACATGTTTTTTTAATAGAGAAGTGCTAGGTGTACACTCCAAATAGGGTGTACATCTTACACCCACTCCATTTTTGGGGTGGGTGAATTTCACTCGTCACATGATGTGACGAGTGGATGAATACCCACCCCAAGATGGGGTGGGTGTAGGATGTACACCCCATTTGGGGTGTACATCTAGCATTTTCCTTTTTTAATATATAATTTTTAAATAGTTAAAATTTATAAATTTTATAATAATTTTTAATTTTTATAAATTTTTAAAATTTTAAATTTAATATAAATTTTTTATATAGAAATTTTAAAATTTTTATTTTTTTTATACAAATTTTTTAATTTATACAAATATTTAAATTATTAAAAAGTTAAAATTTTAAAAAAATTTCAAATTTTCAAATAAATTATTTTTTTATATACAAAAACTAAATTAAAATTAATTTTTAAGATAAAAATTTTATCCCCTCTATTCTACTTATTTCCTATTATCACACTAAACATAAATTACCTTGTACTTTTTACTAACCTAATAATCAGCAAAAATATAAAATTATAATAATTTCTATTTATTTATGAACTTATACCTATTTCTAAAATTATAAGTTCTATTTTATTCTCTAAGACTGCGTTTGCTTCAGGTATAAGCGAAAACTGATTATTTCTGGGATAGGTATAAGTTCTGGTACAAGCAGGAATTAAAATAATTTTGTGTTTGGTTGAATATAAGAGTTGTACCGGGGATAAAAAAAATTATTTTTGGTAAGTTAAAGAGGAATAAAAAGAATAGAAAGGATTAAAATTTTAATTTAAGATAAAAATTTTACTGATATGATTTTAAATAATTAATTTAAAATATTTATTAAAAATTTATATTTTACTTATATATTAAATAATTTATTATAAAATTTATAAAGTTATTAAAAATTTAAGTTAAAAATTTTAAAAGCTATAAAATTTAAAATTTATAAATGTTAAAAATTTTAATTTTAATTTCTCAAGAAATTACAAAAGTAGAAACAAAAATTTTAATTTTAAAATTAGTATAAATTTAAAAAATATTATAAAAAAATTTGCATAAATTTAAAATTTTTAAAATTAATAATTTTTTTTAAAAAAATAAAAAATATATATATATATTTAGATTTATTAAAAAATAAGTTAAAAATTTTAAAATTTATAAAATAAAAAAATAAATTTTAAAATTTATAAATTTAAATATTTTCCAAGTTATATTTTTAGCTTTTTGGGAATTCCTGATTATATTTTTAAATTATATATATTTTTTTAAAAAATAAAATAAAAATTTTAAGAGGCCGGCCTGAAACACGGCCCGTGCCTTTCGGGCTAGAGGGCCGTTCTGGGCCGGATGCTTACCAGCTCTGGCCTGCACGATCCAGCCCGAATTTGAATACGGGCCGGACCGGGCTGGCCTCTGGTCAGTTTCGGCTCGAAAAATGTTGGCCGTGCCGGGCCGGCACAGTCCATATTACACCCCCTACCCGGTACGGCATGGTTTAACTCGAGGGACCGGAATCGCAAGACTCCCAACTCAAGGAAGCAAGGCCTAGGAAAAGTTCAGAATGGAAGGTAGCGAGCCCACTTCTCTTTGACTATCTTGGAGCATATCTTATTTAAATTTTAATTTTTTTTTGAAATATAATTTTTTTAAACTTTTGTCAAAGTTTTTAAAAATGTAAAAATTTTGTTTAAATATATTTTAAATTCTATCCAAATAATTTTTAAAAAATTATAAATTTTTAAAATTTTTATTCAAATAATTTTGAAACTTTAAATTTTTTGTACAAAAAATTTAAACGTTTTAATTTTTTTCAAAAAAGTTAAAATTTTATATTTATTTTAACCATAATACCTATCTAATATATAAAAATATTTTTAAAAATATATATTTATAAAAAAAAATTAAATATAAAAAATTTAAAGCATAAAAAAAAAATAATAATAATTGGGCCGGCATGAGCTCGGCCCTGCCTAACATTGCCCGTGTGCTGGGACACGATCTGGCACGTGCCGAAACTGTAATTGGGCCAAAAGTTGTGCTGGGACACGATCTGGCACGTGCCGAAACTGCAGTTGGGCCGGGCCTGGTCGACTCTGGACCGTTTCGGCCCGGTTTCGAACGTGTTTCGATCCGAAAAATGTGGCCGCACGGTCAACATTACATCTGGATATTTTTGAGTCAACTTTTCAGTCTTCTTTCGATTCTTCCCACCTACATCTAATTAAATTAATTCCTTAACGGCCTATTTGATAATGTAGTACTTAAAAATAGTATTTTTATATTATAAAATTTTTTAAAAAATTAAAATTATTTATATATTTTTTTTACACTATAAAATTATGGATGCAATCATCACTAAATAATTAATAAATTTAATCACTTAACTTTTATAGAAATTTATTTGTAACTAGACATTTTTACAAGAAGACGTATAAGATTAACCCTTTTATTATTACTAGTGTAGGGATCCGCGCAATGCAGCGGATATATATTATTATAGCTAAATTTATACTAAATTTATTACAACAATATAAATAAATTATTCAAAAATCTCGATATAGATCAATTCAATATCAAATTACGGAATGAAATTATGCTACGACAAATTTATGGCACTCATCAGGATCTCGCCCTTTAGCAATAATAGAATTATGTGTTGAATTACGATTTACCGGAAAATTAGAGAAATGCATCAGCAGACAAAAGATAAATCGTTGTAATAAATCGCCAACGATTTCGATAAAAAAATAAAATAAAATTCATAAAAAATTAAAATACGTACATAGTAAGTAATAAAATAAAGTATTAGATAAAAAAGTTGCATTAGGGTTTACAGCAACATCAAATAAAAAAAATCTGATATAGATTCCTCAGGCAAAAAATAAAAATAAAATTGCATGATGTTTCTGTAAAGGATCGCTCACAAAGAATCAAAAGAAAGGGGCGGTGATTTTTATCTCTCGAGGTGACGACGCATTTGAAGACAACGGCAGCACGCTCCCACGTTCTATGGCGGGGCAATGTCAACAACAGGGCGCGAAAAACTCCACCAAGATCATCCCAGCAGAGTCCAAAACCAACCACTAAAACTCTTGATTCAACCACTGCTACCACTGCGCATGCTACCACCGCCACATCGATCTCCATAATCATTGCCTACGTTCCTGGCTCCTCCATCACCGTCTTGGTTTCCACCGCCATCACGTTCACCGCCTCCACCACCGCTACGACCACGCCGTCAAAACATCTTGTACGGGGTCTATAAAAACTTCACAAAGAAAAAGAGGAGGTAGGGTTGTAGAGAGTTGGGGGAAGCGGATGGCATATAAGAAGAAAATGTAAATTAACACCATGCTTAATTAATTTATTAAATGACAATTATGATTTCTTGAAACATCAAACGTCACCACCACTACAATAATTTAATAATGTATGTGGTGGAAATTATTATTAAATTAATTAATGCATGCAACAATAATTTAATAATGTATGTGGTGGAGATTATTATTAAATTAATCAATGCATGCATGTGGGGAGGTGAAGGGACGGATGTTAGAGAAGAAGAGAAGACAGGAGGTGAGAGATTGAGAGAGAGAGAGAGAGAGTAGATAATTATTGTGAAAAAAAAAAATTAAAAATATTCTAAACTATAGAGAATGCGCCACGTCACCTTAAAAATATGAGAATTCATAATATGGTATAGATACTTATTATACACAGAACACTTGTATAATCCCTCACATACAACTATTATTCTATAGTAGCTAGGCTCAGCACACACTCACACCCAAAATTGCAAAAGAAAAATAAGATAATTTTTTTATACTCTTCATTTATTTATTTTGAATTTTATATAAATATTCTATTTGTATCTATTAAATCTTAAATTTTATCCAATCAATTATAAATATATAAAAAAATTTGAATATGAATATAAAACTTTGTTATCTTGTTGGTAATTCTAATTCATATTTATATGTATACATTATTGTATATTATTATTCTTCGAATAATATCTGAATAAATATTCGGCATATATTTGAATGCGAAAAAAATATCAAAATTGTGTTCAAATCCGTTTTTAATGAATATGATAAAAAATATTTAACATCAGAGACTTATTCGTATCTGAAAAAAAAGAAAAAAAAAAAAAAGAATGTGAATCTAGTAATTCATAGAATATCCGTCCATATCTTTATCCAATGCGTGAATAAATAGTAAGCTTATTCCTAGGAGACCTGTAGTTGCAGTGTAGGTTTGAGTGTTGATCCAATAATTGGTGTGGTTAGTAGATATAATTAAAATTTTAAAATATTAAATAATTAATTCAAAATATTTTATAATTTAGATAAAGTCTGTATATATTTATAAAAAATATTAAATTAAAAATCTTGTCATTGCTCTTTTGGTCACTCGTTTGGAAACAGCTAATTAATATAGGATGGTTATATCCCAAAAAACGATCGTTGACTCCTTGGCCAATTGAAACTTCTCAACAAGGCCTTTTCTGTGGATCAATTTTAGAAATATTTGAAAAAGTCAAATTCTTTTGAAGTTATAAATTTGCCATATGTTTCTTCCCTGTTGGCAGCTTCTTTTGTGATAGCAATATTTGATAATAAAAATAATTTTGTATAGCTAAAATTAGTTGAAGGAATATCGTGTATCACGCGTAAAAGAAATATTTATATCTGTACTGTTTTAATAATTGTGAGTTTGAAAGATAAATTATCTATATATATGTACTGTTTTAATAATTATTAATTGTGAGAGAGATATATAGGTCAATAAGTTGTTTTTAGTTATGTCGAAAAAACTTTCAAACATTTTGATTTTCTTAGATTTAAAAGTATTTTATACATTTGCCATATATTTCTTTGTTCTTGGTTTTTTTTTATGTGATAGCAATATTAATAATAAAAATAATTTGGTATAGCTTAAAACTAGTTAAAGAATACCGTGTATCACGTGTAAAAGAAATATCTATATCTATACTATTTTAATAATTATGAGTTTGAGAGGTAGTAGGTTAGTCAATTCTTTTTTGTTCTGCCAAAAAAAATTTCAAACATTTTGATTTCTTTAAATTTAAGAGTGTTTTATACATTTGCCACATATTTCTTCGCTCGTGGCTATTTTTTTCGTGATATATAGCAATATTTGATAATCGGAATAATCTGATATGACTAAAACTAGCTAAAGAATATCGTGTATCACGCGTAAAAAATATATATATATATATATATCTATATTGTTTTAATAATTGTGAGTTTGAGGGGTAGGTCATCAAAGAATATCGTGTACCAAGCGTAAAAAAAATATTTATATCTGTATTGTTTTAATAATTATGAGTTTGAGAGGTAGGTCATATATATATATATATATATATATATATATATATATATATATATATATATATATATATATATTATTTTAATAAATATATAAGTTGTGAGAGATAGATCAGTCAGTTTTTTTTTTTTTTTAAGTCCTGTTGAAAAATTTTTTAAACATTTAGATTTTTTTTAGATTTAAGAATGTCTTGTACATTTCAGCCGTCTTTTCCCGCTCTGTCATCTATTATTTTCTGGTCTTACGTGTGTTTGAGGGATAGATTTGTCTGCTAAAAGACATTAATTCTTCCATTGGCTTAATCAGGACTGGAAAAGGAGAGCACCCAAGATCGCGTTTAGAAATTCATTTGAGGACCAATTCTCACAATCAACGTCACAATGTGATTCACGCACTTGACATCATCATCGATCACTGTGCCATCGTCATTAATTAATATTGTCTCTGTTGCATCACTTAATTATTGCAGTAAGATGCAGCACCATATGGGTATATATAAATATATATTTTGTTAAGATGTATATCTTACACGCCACCTCATCTTGAGGTGAGATTAATTTCACTCGTCACTTGATGTGACGATTAAAATAATACCTATTCCAAAATAAGATAGGATGTAGAATGTACACCACCCCCTAGCATTGTCCGCACCATATCGTGCCATTGCCATCCTCGTACGAACACAATAGATGCAAAAATAATTTGCTAAAATTTTACAGGACTTATCTAAATGATTGGCTATTTTATATTAAATTTTTAATTTTTTATTATCTAATATTTTAGTTATTTAAATTTGAATCAATCAAATAAATTAAAAGAATTAGGCAATAAATTTAAAATTTTACAAAATTAAATAATTAATTCAAAATATTTTGTAGTTTAGATAAATTCTACATTTTTTCTATCTAAAAAAATAAAAAACAATATACCTCATTTTTTTATTAATCTTTTTACCGATAGGAATGGACAATCGTTAATAATGTAGGATGGTTACATCCAGAAAATAATTGTTGACTCCTTGGTGCATCCAAGACTTCTCAGCAAGTCATTTTAGGAGTACTTAAAATTTGTTGTGGTCTAAATTTTTCACATGTTTAAGTCTAAATTAATTAAATCTTGATTGTATATAAAGTATTTTTTTTTTCCACTTTTGGATGTGTTTTCTGTAATAACAATATTTGATAATAAAAATAATTTGGTATAATTAAAACTAGTTGAAGAATATAGTGTATTACGCGTAAAAGAGATAAGAGCCATACTCCTATATTTTTTTTTTTTTAGTTACCATACATCCATACCTGTTAAACGGTTCAGATTTGATTATTTTTAAGTTGTGACCTGCAATAGCAGGTCACTTTGTGGGAGGTACCGAGATACCCAAAATAGGGTTATTTTAGTCTTTTGCTTCAAAGATAATTAAGTAATTTTATCTCTATTTTAAAAAATTTTATTTTTGTAAATATTATAAATTTTAAAAATTTGAATTTAGTGAGAGTTTTTATTTTTGAAAATATTATAAATTTTAAATATTCCAATTTACTTATCGGCTTAAAAGATAATATTTTAATTATCTTTATTTAATATATTATAAATAATTTTAATTTTGGAAAATTATTTTTAGAAGTTAGAATTTAGGAATCTATTAATTTTTATTATCAATTTATACTTTAAATTATAATATATGATCTCATTATTTTAAAAGATCAAATTTTACTAGTTAAATTTAATTTAACTTAGTCCGTACAATTCTATTCTAAAAATAAATTTAAATTATATCATATATTTCTATTAAATCAAATATTTAAACACATTGAAATTTTTTAAAATTGTAATACAAAATTAGCACATTGAAATTTTTTAAAATTATAATACAAAATTAATTAAAACTCTTTAAATTAATGCCTAAATTGTAATTCTAAAATTTTTTAAATTTAACTCTTTAAACTAATGGCTAAATTATAATTCTAAATTTTTTTAAATTAAACTCTTTAAATTAATATCTAAATTTTAATTCTAAATCTTTTTAAATTAATGCCTAAATTGTAATTCTAAATCTCTTTAAATTAATGTCTAAATTATAATTTTAAAACTTTCTAAATTAATCTTTAAATTGTAATTCTAAAACTCTTTAAATTAATATCTAAATTATAATTCTAAATTTTTTTAAAATAAATTCTTTAAATTAATGACTAAATTTTAATTCTAGAACTCTTTAAATTAATGCTTAAATTGTAATTCTAAAGTTTTTTAAATTAAACTCTTTAAATTAATGCCTAGATTGTCATTCTAAAACTCTTTAAATTAAACTTTTTAAATTAATGCCTAAATTGTAATTCTAAACTTTTTAAATTAATGCCTAAATTGTAATTCTAAATTTTTTTAATTTAAACTCTTTAAATTAATGCGTAAATTGTAATTCTAAAATTCTTTAAATTAAACTCTTTAAATTATTGCCTAAATTATAATTCTAATTTTTTTTAAATTAAACTATTTAAATTAATGCCTAAATTGTAATTCTAAAACTCTTTAAATTAATGCCTAAATTGTAATTCTAAATTTTTTTAATTTAAACTCTTTAAATTAATGCCTAAATTTTAATTCTAAAATTTTTTAAATTAAACTCTTTAAATTAATCCATAAATTATAATTCTAAAATTTTTTAAATTAATGCCTAAATTGTAATTCTAAAACTTTTTAAATTAATGACTAAATTGTAATTTTAAATCTTTTTAAATTAATGTCTAAATTTTAATTTTAAAATTTTTTAAATTAAACTCTTTAAATTAATAGCTAAATTGTAATTCTAAAATTTTTTAAATTAATGACTAAATTAGTAGAAGGTATTTTAATTAATATTTTTTTTGTGATGTTTAATTACGAAAATATTCTTTTTTTAAAATTACCTGTTAACCTCGTAATAAGTAAAATTATTATTTTTATTTCTTGTCGATCAACGGTTAAGATTATTTTTATTATTTATTAAAGAAAATATCAGGTATTTCTCAAGGGATAACTATATATCTATACTGTTTTAATAATTGTGAGTTTAAGAGGTAGATCATCTATATCTATACTATTTTAATAATTGTGAGTTTGAGAGGTAGATTAGTCAGCCCTTTATTATACTATCAAGAAAAATTTCGAACGATTTGATTTTTTAGATTTGAGAGTGTTTTGTACCTTTCACCCATCTATTCATCCTACTAATTTTTATTTCCACATCTTATATGTTTAGTCAATTTTGAAAATTAAATATTAAAAATATATTAAATTTATTTCCACATCTTATATGTTAATTCAATTTTTTCGATAGGAATCGACAATCGTTAGTAATATAGGATGGTTACATCCAGAAAATGATTGTTGACTCCTTGGTGCATTCAAGACTTCTCAGCAAGTCATTTTACGATCTTAGCAAATTATTTTACGAGTACTTAAAATTTATTGTGGTTCTAAAATTTTCACATGTTTAAGTCTAAATTAATTAAATTTAAATTTTGATTGTATATAAGATAAAAAAAAAAATTTCCCTCTTGGATGTGTTTTCTGTAATAACAATATTTGATAATAAAAATAAATTGGTATAATTAACACTAGTTGAAGAATACAGTGTATTACGCGTAAAAGAGACAACTAGATATCTATACTGTTTTAATAATTGTGAGTTTAAGAGATGGATCATCTATATCTTTACTATCTTAATAATTATGACTTTGAGAGGTAGATTAGTCGGCCCTTTATTATACCGTCAAGAAAAATTTGGAACCATTTGATTTTTTAGATTTGAGAGCATTTTGTACATTTCATTTCACCCATCTATTCACCTTACTATCTTTTATTTTCACATCTTATATGCTAAGTCAATTTTAAAAATTAAATATTAAAAATATATTAAATTTATATATCTTACATAATTTTAAAATAAATTTAATTTTTATAAATTAAATTATCAAACTTATAAATTTAAAGAACCAAAAATTTAAAAATATTAAATTTATCTAATTTTAACTTTTTAATTATTAAATTTTAATATTTAAATTACATGTTACTAAATTTAAATTTATAATTTTTTAAATTCAATGCAATTTACTATAAATTTATACATTTAAAATACTTCGACATAACTTAAATTTATTTTTTTTTACAAGATAGATTTTTATGAAAAAGGTAGAAAAAATTAGTGCATTCTTTTAAGGAATAATTTCCTGAATATTTACTATAATATCTCTAATACCCTTATAAATTTAATATTATCAAGCCCTCTTAAATAATCACGAATATCCCGAATACTAGTAATAAATTTTTTTTTTCAAAACAATATTATTTTTATTTATTATTATATTATTAATGTTGGAATTAGAGGGCAGCGAAAACTTACAAACTGGATAGCCAACGTATCCAGGAACCAAAAGCCGGATCGGATAGCTTGTTTTACTAACCTTCTTGGATCGTCCTTGTCTTGATAATCCTTGACTCTCCACGAATCTCCTGATTGCAGATCGGATGCGCAGATCGGATCGGATCGGATGCGAAGAGGGCTACCAGAGTCCTCTTCTATGTCCACACTCCAAAACCCCGGGAACGAAGGTGGAAACCCAGAGAGAACGTAGAGAGAGAATGAGGAAGAAGAAAATCTCCTTTTCTTCTGGTGTATCGTAAGTGTATCGTAGGTTGTTCATTCCCGTATAAGGGGTTCTATTTATAGACTATTAGGACCCTTTAGGATATCCTATTTCTCACGTAGAGATAAACAGAATATGGTTAGGATATGGGTTAAGATATGTTTCTTAACCTATAAGAAATATATCCTTATCTTTAACCCATAAGGATAAATCCTATCCTTATCCTTAACATATAAGGATAAATTCCGATCTTATCCTTAACACAAAAGGATAAATCCTAATCCAAATCTCATATGAATTGAGTCAAAAATAGAACCGGCCAATGTGGACACACGGCAACAATCTCCCACTTGGCCACATTTGCCAATTTTCTCTCATATACATTCTACTCTTCATACGGGTAATGGAGCGTGCGACCAGATGGAAAAAATCACAATGCAGGAGTGCCATATTAAGTCACCACCCAACTAACATAGCACATCACTGACTAAAACGTATATGCCCCAGACATTTCAACACACACCGGATCAAGTATCACAAATCTCCCTCCTGTAATCACAGGGCTTGACCCTATAACATCTCTTGTACTCATGATTATCTCAAGTAACACAACCGAGATAACCGCCCGGGCAATGAGTCACAAGACTTTCATGGTGTGCTATCGAAACATCTTCCTCAGCCCCTCACATTAATCTGTATCGGTCCAAGCACTTTACTAGACATGCTCCGCGAGATCGTATTTTCTCATGACCCTGAGATACACGCTAAGTTAGTTACTTTGGACCTCTACTTCATAATGTAGTTCTAAGTCGAGGGCATAAAAAGGGGTTAGTGCTCACACAGTGACATAGAGGGAAGAATATATGTCACTCTATTAACTGGTCGACAATCACATACAGTATGATATGTATGCCATGGCGGAGCACCCACCCAATGGGTCGTGTCACGCTCTAAAACGCCATGCGAACCTTGGTCTAGGCACCACTAAGGCATCTAACCACTACACAACTCAGGTCATCTCTCTAACCCAAGTATTTAGGTTCGGCTGCTATACAGGCTCGATATGAAATTTCACAAAAGAATTCTCATATCCAACTCCTAAGAGTCTCATCTTAAACTAATTAAGGCGACTTTCAAATCGTATCAACACTTTATTCATAACGTATATGAACAAAGCAATCATATTACAACTACTAAAGTTTAATATGATTATTTAGTCTCATCCTGCTCACCACTTAGGTGCCAGGGCGATCCCCCGTGTGAGTGGGCTGACCTGAGCCTGGTGACTAATGGTAATATGTGCCTATTAGTATCAATTACGCAATCATACATAAAAGAGAAACATATTTTCATTAAGAAAAGCGTAAGATACAAAAGTCTCAGTAATGTCCATACATCATAACCTTCGAAGACCCAAACTCCTAACGTGGGTCAGGAACACATCCCTAGCTATCGGCTTGGTCAACGGATCAGCCACCATCCTAGTGGTGGAGATATGTCTGAGAGTGACCTCGCCTAGCCTAATCATCTCTCGAATGTAGTGAAAACGGATGTCAATGTGCTTGGTCCTGCCATGATACTTGGAGTCCTTCACATACTCCAAAGCAGCCATGCTGTCAGAGACCATCTCAACAGGCTCATCAGCTCGAGACACAATGTCGAGGTGCTGGAGAAATCTCCTCAGCCAAACAGCCTCCTGAACGGCTGCTGAACAAGCAACATACTCCGCCTCCATGGTAGACAAGGCAATGCAAGTCTGCTTTTTACTGCACCAGGAAATTGCCCCACCTCCAAGCATAAACACATAGCCTGAAGTGGACCTGCGCTCATCTCTATCACCGCCCCAATCAGCATCACTATATCCTTTCAATCTCAAGTCCCCAGCTTGAAAGCATAGAACGAGATCACTGGTTCCCTTTAAGTATCGAAGGATCCTCTTGACCGCTTGCCAATGAGCAGGTCCTGGGTTGCTCTGGTAACGACTTACCAAGCCAACAGCGAAGCATATGTCAGGTCGAGTACACATCATAGCGTACATCAAGCTGCCAATCGCACTCGCATAAGGAACCCTACTCATTTGCTCTTTTTCTTTATCCGTTTTAGGGCACTGATCAAGACTCAAAGTGTGATTCTTTTCCACTGGAGTATCAACGGGTTTACTATGATGCATCCTAAACCGCTCCAGAACCCTTTTAATATAAGATTCTTGAGACAGACCAAGAAGTCTCCTAGAGCGATCTCTGATGACCTTCACACCGAGCACATAGCTCGCCTCACCCATATCTTTCATCTCAAAATTGAAAGACAACCACTCCTTAGTGGTATTGATCAACTCGATGTCATTCCCAGCCAATAGTATATCGTCGACGTATAGAGAGAGAAACAAAATTCCCTTCTCTGACTTCTTGACATATACACAGTGGTCTTCCTCTATCATGGACATACCGATAGAGATGATGGCTTCATGAAACCTGAAATACCACTGTCTCGATGACTGTTTGAGACCATAAATGGACCTTTTAAGACGACATACTTTGTCTTCTTGACCTTCGAGTACAAAACCCTCAGGTTGATCCATGTAGATCTCCTCCGCTAATCCTCCATTGAGGAAAGCTGTCTTGACATCCATTTGGAACAATTCCAAATCTAGATGAGCCACTAAGGCTAAAATCACACGTATAGAGGCAAATCTCACAACGGGAGCAAATCTCTCGTTGTAATCTACCCCCTGCCTTTGATTGTAGCCCTTAGCCACGAGCCGAGCCTTATATTTATCGATTGATCCATCCACCTTGCGCTTAATTTTTAAAAACCCATTTATTTCCAATCGACTTGCGCTCAGGTGGAAAGTCAACCAACTCCCATACTTGGTTCTTGCTCATGGAATCCATCTCATCTCTCATAGCAGCCATCCACTCATTACAAGCTGGTGATTGTAGCGCTTCTACATAAGAAGCAGGCTCATCATCATCGAGCGGAGTGCACATGAAAATATTCCCTTCGATCTCAAAACGTCGACGGGGAATGTTTCCACGTTCACTTCTACGCAGTTGAGGGCCTAATCTCTCGGTTTCCAAGGGTATGCTCCCGCTCATAGAAGCACTCCCACTAGCCGGAGGATTGCTACCACTTCCTTCAGCGACTTCGGGAAGTGATCGATCACCCTCACCAGAAGATGGGATAGCATCGTCTTGTAACTCATACAATCCGACGTCATTTTGCATTTCACCAATGCTTGGAAATTCCTTCTCTAGGAATTCTACATTACGAGACTCAATCTCAGTCATCCCACCATCTGGGTGTTCACCATACATCACATAGCCCTAACGGGAATAATCATCAATGAATGTGAGAAAATAGCACGCACCATGCCGGGCCCTCACATTCATTGGCCCACAAATGTCTGAGTTGATCAGCTCCAAAGGATGAGAGGCACGAGTAGCCTTACCAAAAGGCTTTCTACATGCCTTCCCAGCCATTTAACGAATTCATCACAAAGATTAGAAGAAGAAGAAGCAAAAGCAAACGAATCATCCTTCAAATCTAACTTAAAGAAACCATTTATTAATGTACCTATCCAAATAAAGTACCATGAAAGGAAATGTCAAGGCGGTCTCTGTCAAAATGAATAGAATAGCCTAAATGTAGCAAAGCTAAAACTGAACATAGATTACATCTTATACCGGATGCATATAGCACATCTTGAAGAAGTAAGGTGCGGCCACCACGCAACTTGAGTCGGTACGAACCAACTCCAATAACTTCCTCCATTGAGCCATTCCCAAGGGTGACAAATTGTGTGCCAGTCGGTACTCGATGGTAATCTACAAATCCCGCTCGATCACGCACTACGTGCTTGTTTGCTCATGTATCCACGATCCAATCGGGAAGAGAATTAGCTACTAAAGCATATGAGCAAACAAAACAGTGTGAGAGTGGTAGGGCTACCTTTTTTGGCTCAGAACAATTCCGAGCGAAATGACCCTTCTTTTTGCAGTTATAGCATTTTAGCTTCGCAACATCTCTGCTGCCAGCGCGCTTGCCTCTGCCGCGCTTTCCAACTCCACCATGAGGAATTTGATTTTTACCTTTCTGCGCTCCATTGTTGTAACCCTTTTTGCGCTTGGGGGCAATCCCACCGCGCTTCTCAGAGCGTGCAACAAGAGCGACAGAACGGTTCGCATCCAAGCGTTCTGCCTCAAGCTCGAGATGACGTGATATGTCATTAAACGTTTTAATGCCCTCACTGTGCGTCATCAGGAGCTTCATCTGGGACCATTCAGGGTCCGGCAGTGAACGAATCACCGCGAGAACCTGTTGCTCATCGTTGAGCTCATTTCCAGCAGCCTTAAGGTCCCGAATCATGGTGCTCATCACACGAAGGTGCTCAACCATTGAGTGATTCGGGTCCTTAATGTACTGCTGAAACTTTAGATTTAGGGCACGCAGCCTCGTAACTGAAGTTTGCCCAAAAGCAATCTTCAGATTTTCCCACATGTCTTTGGCAGTCTCAAATGTCTCAAACTGTCCAATGAGGTCATCCTGCATGGCACACAACATAGTATACCGAGCAGTACGATCCTCCTTGAACCATTTTTCATAGACATCCTGCTCATGCTGGTGTTCTGCAGTAGAGTTATCTAGAGGCACGTTCATTTTGACAGAGAGAGTTTCAAGAACTCCTTGTTCATTAAGCAGGTATTGCATTTTTCTGTGCCATATGTCATAATTCTTTCCGTTTAGCTTATCACCCCTCGTGAGGTCAGCTATAACATTTCTGGAAGCCATTTCACTACATTCAAAAAACAGGTTTGGACATTAGGCACATATTGCAAAAATTAACAAGATTGAAAAAATATCTCCTTCACAACGGGATCGAAAATTTCGCTAGGCTCATAATCATCACCCAGTGTCGGTTCAAAAAATTTCAATCTTATTATTATTATTTTTTTTTTTATTTTGAAACTTATTCAAAAAAAACGGAACTCATCCATTAAAAAGAACACATCTTTTTTTTAAAAAAAATTAAGAACTTATCTTAAATAATTCATATCACACAGATAAAAAAAAATAAAAAAAAATAAGTACTTGTGCCAAAATTTAATTTGAAAAACGTCGATGGTGTGCAAAACACATTCCTCTTACATGACCTTAATTATTACATCACATTTGCAGAAATAAAACCTACTACATCACTACAAAGATGTACATCAAAGGGAATCATATTCTAAAGGAATGCTGCACACGCCGAACCCGCTTTTCTAAAATTAAATTTTGTGAAAAAACACCGAAAAAACACAAATACTTATATGCACAAAACATACACAATTAATAATAAGCTACACAAGCATTTAAATCTACACAAGATATAAGTTACACAACACATGCATATGTAATATAAAAATCCCACAGGTAAAAAAAATATTTCGCACCACATAGGAGCATAAAAGAAATCACATAAAAAATTGCACCACATAGGAGCATAAAAAAAATATTTTCTTAAAAAATTTTTTTTTAAAAAAATGCAGGAAGCCACTCAGGGCCGGGCCAGGCCCAGCGCACCGAGCGCATGGGGTGGGAGGGCCCGCACCCGCTCAGGGATGCAGGTCTGCTGCCGGCCGGGCCAGGCCCTGCGCGCACTGTGCGCGGGCCCGAACCCGCTGGCCCGCTCAGCGCTGCAGGCCAGGCCGGGCCCAGCGTGCGCCCAGCGCAAGGGGCCCGCAGCCGCTCGGGGCTGCAGGCCGGGCCGGGCCCAGCGCACCCAGCGCAGGGGGCCCGCTCTGCTGCGGAGCTGCAGGCCGGGCCGGGCCTGGCCTGCGCCTGCGCCTGCAGGGGAGCTGCGGGCTGGGCACTGAGCCCGCCCGCGGGCCATGCTAGCCGGGCCTCTGCACCCGAAGCGCGGGGGCCCGCGCCTGCTTGCTGCGGCCGGCCTTCTTCCTCTTTTTTTTTTGATTTTTTTTTTTTTGAGTAATGCACACAGCATAAAAGAAAATAAAAATTATTTATTTACAACTGATGTAAATAAAAATATTTCTTGAAGAATAAAAAAACTAAAACTAATTTAGTTTTCTTTTTATCTTTTTTTTAAAAAAAAATATATATATATATATTTACAGCATATGTAAATAATAATAAAAAAAGTTATTTACAACATATGTAAGTAAAAAAAAAAAAAAAAAATATTTCGTGATCAACATAAAAGAATAAAAAATTAAAACTAATTTAATTTTCTATCTTCATCTTTTATTTATTTATTTTAATTCGATTTCACATAGAAAAATAATCTAAAAAAAAAAATTTGTAGAACTAATCTACGAAAAATATGATCAACAAAATAATTTTTTTTTAAATCAAGCAAGCATAGGCATGATCTCAGGCGAAAACAAGCAAATCGCTCTGATACCAATTGTTGGAATTAAAGGGCAGCGGAAATTTTCAAACTGGATAGCCAACGTATCCAGGAACCAAAAGCCGGATCGGATAGCTTGTTTTACTAACCTTCTTGGATCGTCCTTGTCTTGATAATCCTTGACTCTCCACGAATCTCCTGGTTGCAGATCGGATGCGCAGATCGGATCGGATGCGAAGAGGGCTACCAGAGTCCTCTTCTATGTCCACACTCCAAAACTCCGGGAACGAAGGTGGAAACCCAGAGAGAACGTAGAGAGAGAATGAGAAAGAAGAAAATCTCCTTTTCTTCTTGTGTATCGTAGGTTGTATCGTAGGTTGTTCATTCCCGTATGGGGAAAGGGGTTCTATTTATAGACTATTAGGACCCTTTAGGATATCCTCTTTCTCACGTAGAGATAAACAGAATATGGTTAGGATATGTGTTAAGATATATTTCTTAACCTATAAGAAATATATCCTTATCTTTAACCCATAAGGATAAATCCTATCCTTATCCTTAACATATAAGGATAAATCCCGATCTTATCCTTAACACAAAAGGATAAATCCTAATCCAAATCTCATATGAATTGAGTCAAAAATAGAACCGGCCAATGTGGACACACCACATGGCAACAATTAATATCTCTTAAATTGTTTTATATGGTAATATTCTAAACTTTTTAGAAATACTCTCTAATCTTTTTACTGATATTTTTTTATCGTAAGTCACGCATACACTGATAAATAGTTTTTTTTTTTTTTAAAAAAAAGGTCCTGCCTATTTATTAATACTCAATCTACTTACTCCAAAACATATTTTCTAAATAGTTTACAATTAATATATATATATATATATATATATATATATATATATATATATATATATATATATATAACTGTGAAGGTGAAAATTACTTGTCCAGCGAAAATACTTAATTCACTACAATAAAATTAGGTTATAGCGACATTTTTAAGTGTTTCTAAAATCTAAAAAAAATGTCGCTAACAAAAATACCGACACTTATTGTAAGTGTTGCTATATGTGCCGTCGCTAGGGTATATAACGACACATTTTTGTAATGTGTCTCAAAAATGTGTCCCTATAACCTAATTTTGGATATAAATGAAATATAGATAGGACACTTATACAAAAGTGTCACAAACATGTGTCTCTATAACCTAATTCTATTGTAGTACTTTTTTCTGAATTTTTTTTCTGGGCTAATTAAGCAGACACCAACTAAATATGTTTAGAAAATCAAAAGAAAAATCCCACACATTATCTTTTTAGTGCACACCTTAACTTTGAGAGCTTATGTTTTGTATATTGCACTATATATGGAAATTAAAGAACGAAAATTTTTGAGTGAACTTAAAATCGTTGTTCTAAGTATATAAGTAATTCTGAATCCTTCCAATTAATTAATTAAACCCTCCTGGAGAGGGAAATTATTGCCTACACCTCATACACTGCACTTTATATTTGACAGTTATTAGTAATTTAAATTTAAAATAAAATCTGAAAATTTAAAAATATCTACTTTATCTCCGATTGACCAAAATGGTCTTGTTCATTTGAAAAAATTCTTTCAAATACTCCTTGCTCTCAAGAGTTCACTAATGGGATAATGGGACAGGAGTTTCAGATGGCTATTTTAGAAATTGAAAGATAAATTTAAAAATTTTGAATAATAATAAAAAGTATATATTAGGAAAGGATCCTTCAAAATATATTTGCTATTATTAAAGAGTCCCTTTAAAATTTGATTGGTTAAGAGACCACATCAATAATTTTGATTTTATAGACCTAGTTTAATAATATATATAGTGGCTAAAAATAAAATTTTTATTCTATGAAAAATTTTAAGAAATTCAAAAACACTTATAATTTGTCTCTATTTTACACTAAAATATTGTAGTTGTAAGTGCGACCAAAAAAGTAAGCAGTCACATTAAAGAAATTAACGATAATAACATTTTAGAGAGATAACACTACAATAAAACTATGTTATAGCGACACTTTTACGTGTTGCTAAAAAAAAAAAAAAAAAAATACTGCTGGAAAAAATACTGACACTTGTCATTAGTGTCGCTATATGTGACGTCGCTAGGGTGTATAGCGACACATTACTATAATGTGTCCAAAAAATGTGTCCCTATAACCTAATTTTAGATATAGATGGACTATAAATAAGATACTTGCAAAAAAATGTCACAAACATATGTCCCTATAATCTAATTTTATTGTAGTGTAAATTTATATTGACAAAATAATTATTTTACGTGTTCACCGTTAAAATTTATTGAGATCAAATGAAAAACATAAATATAAGCATATTAGAACTTTTAAAAGAATATACTTAAATCATAAATTTTTTGAAAAAATAAATTTAATTATTTAAGTTTTATACAAATTTATCTGTACTGTTTTAATAACTATTAATTGTGAGAGAGATATATACGCCAATAAGTTGTTTTTAGTTATGTCGAAAAAAATTTCAAACATTTTGATTTTTTTAGATTTAAGAGTGTTTTATACATTTGCCATATATTTCTTCGCTCTTGGTTTCTTTTTATGTGATAGCAATATTAATAATAAAAATAATTCTGTATAGCTTAAAACTAGTTAAAGAATATCGTGTATCACGTCTAAAAAAAATATCTATATCTATACTATTTTAATAATTATGAGTTTGAGAGGTAGTAGGTTAGTCAATTCTTTTTGGTTCTGCCAAAAAAAAATTTCAAACATTTTGATTTCTTTAAATTTAAGAGTGTTTTATACATTTGCCACATATTTCTTCGCTCGTGGCTATTTTTTTCGTGATAGCAATATTTGATAATCGGAATAATCCGATATGACTAAAACTAGCTAAAGAATATCGTGTATCACGCGTAAATATATATATATATATATATATATATATATATATCTATATTGTTTTAATAATTGTGAGTTTGAGGGGTAGGTCATCAAAGAATATCGTGTACCACACGTAAAAATTTAATAATTATGAGTTTGAGAGGTAGGTCATATATATATATATATATATATATATATATATATATATATATATATATATATATATATATATATATATATATATATATATATATATATATATATTATTTTAATAAATATATAAGTTGTGAGAGATAGATCAGTCAGTTTTTTTTTTTTTTAAGTCCTGTTGGAAAAATTTTCAAACATTTAGATTTTTTTAGATTTAAGAATGTCTTAAACATTTCAGCCGTCTTTTCCCGCTCTGTCATTTATTATTTTCTGGTCTTACGTGTGTTTGAGAGATAGGTTTGTCTGCTAAAAGACATTAATTCTTCCATCGGCTTAATCAGGACTGGAAAAGGAGAGCACCCAAGATCCCGTTTAGAAATTCATTTGACGACCAATTCTCACAATCAACGTCACAATGTGATTCACGTACTTGACATCATCATCGATCACTGTGCCATCGTCATTAATTAATATTGTCTCTGTCGCATCATTTAATTATTGCAGTAAGATGCAGCACCATATGGGTATATATAAGTATACATTTTTTTAGGCCCCGTTTGGTTCGGGGATTAATTTCTGAGGTATAAATTTTTTTATACCTGGGATAGCTTGCTATTTCGGGATAAAGAAGTATAAAAGTTAAATTGCGTTTGGTTGAAAAGTTGGTATTCTCTGGAATAGCTAAAATAGTGTTTGGTTGAAATTATGGAATAGTGGAGGATAATAGAAAAAGAAGATAGAATTTTTTTCAAAATACCAACTTTGCCCTTATCTTTTTTTGTAGGAAAATTAATTTTAAAATTATATTTAATTTGAAGCAATTTAATTATAAGTAATAAATTATATCTTACCTAAAAAAATAATAATTTTTATTTTATAGTATATTTTAGTAAATGCAAAATTCAAGTTGTAGATAGCTTTAGATTGGAAATGAAAGTGTAAATTTTAAAAATTATAAATTTTAAATTTTAAATTTTAATTTTAATTATAAATTATAAATTATAAATTTTAATTTTAATTTTAAACTTTAATTTTAAATTTTAATTTTAAATTTTAAATTTTAATTTTAAACTTTAATTTTAAATTTTAATTTTCAAATTTTATTTTAAATTTTGAATTTTAAAAATTTAATTGTAAGTTTTAAATTTAAATTTTAAAATTTAAAATTTATATTTGAAATTTTTTAATTTGAAATTTTAAATTTAAAATTTCACATTCAAATTTTAAAATTTTAAAATTCAAATTCAAATTTAAAATTTAAAATTTAAAATTTAAAATTTCACATTCAAATTTTAAAATTTTAAAATTCAAAATTAATTTTAAAATTTAAAATTTAAAATTTAAAATTTCACATTAAAATTTTAAAATTTTAAAATTCAAAATCAATTTTGAAATTTAAAATTTAAAATGTAAAATTTCACATTAAAATTCCCATCCACTGCCCCCGGGATAAACCCCTATTCCGGGGGGGTGGGGGGATAAATCTTAACGGGTTATCCTAGGATAACCCGTTAAGAAGGGGATAAAATAAAATTTTATCCCCTGTCTTTTTTGTAGGTTGTTTGGCAAAAATAGGGGGATAAAGGGAGTTATTCCCCCTTTATCCCCCAACCAAACGCTGCCTTAAGGTGTATATCTTACACGCTACCTCATCATGAGGTAAGATTAATTTCACTCGTCACTTGATGTGACGATTGAAATAATACCTATTTCAAAATAAGATAGGGTGTAGAATGTACACCAACCCCTAGAATTGTCCGCATCATATCGTGCCATTGCCATCCTCGTACGAACACAATAGATGCAAAAATAATTTGCTAAAATTTTACAGGACTTATCTAAATGATTGGCTATTTTATATTAAATTTTTAATTTTTTATTATCTAATATTTTAGTTATTTAAATTTGAATCAATCAAATAAATTAAAAGAATTAGGCAATAAATTTAAAATTTTACAAAATTAATTAAATAATTAATTCAAAATATTTTGTAGTTTAGATAAATTCTACATTTTTTCTCTCTAAAAAAATAAAAAACAATATACCTCATTTTTTTTATTAATCTTTTTACCGATAGGAATGGACAATCGTTAATAATGTAGGATGGTTACATCCAGAAAATAATTGTTGACTCCTTGGTGCATCCAAGACTTCTCAGCAAGTCATTTTAGGAGTACTTAAAATTTGTTGTGGTCTAAATTTTTCACATGTTTAAGTCTAAATTAATTAAATCTTGATTGTATAGAAAGTATTTTTTTTTTTCCACTCTTGGATGTGTTTTCTGTAATAACAATATTTGATAATAAAAATAATTTGGTATAATTAAAACTAGTTGAAGAATATAGTGTATTACACGTAAAAGAGATAAGAGCCATACTCCTATACTTTTTTTTTTTTTTAGTTACCATACATCCATACCTGTTAAACGGTTCAGATTTGATTATTTTTAAGTTGTGACCTGCAATAGCAGGTCACTTTGTGGGAGGTACCGAGATACCCAAAACAAGGTTATTTTAGTCTTTTACTTCAAAGATAATTAAATAATTTTATCTCTATTTTAAAAAATTTTATTTTTGTAAATATTATAAATTTTAAAAATTTGAATTTAGTGAGAGTTTTTATTTTTGAAAATATTATAAATTTTAAATATTCCAATTTACTTATCGGCTTAAAAGATAATATTTTAATTATCTTTATTTAATATATTATAAATAATTTTAATTTTGGAAAATTATTTTTAGAAGTTAGAATTTAGGAATCTATTAATTTTTATTATCAATTTATACTTTAAATTATAATATATGATCTCATTATTTTAAAAGATCAAATTTTACTAGTTAAATTTAATTTAACTTAGTCCGTACAATTCTATTCTAAAAATAAATTTAAATTATATCATATATTTCTATTAAATCAAATATTTAAGCACATTGAAATTTTTTAAAATTGTAATACAAAATTAGCACATTGAAATTTTTTAAAATTATAATACAAAATTAATTAAAACTCTTTAAATTAATGCCTAAATTGTAATTCTAAAATTTTTTAAATTTAAATCTTTAAACTAATGGCTAAATTATAATTCTAAATTTTTTTAAATTAAACTCTTTAAATTAATGTCTAAATTTTAATTCTAAATCTTTTTAAATTAATGCCTAAATTGTAATTCTAAATCTCTTTAAATTAATGTCTAAATTATAATTTTAAAACTTTCTAAATTAATCTCTAAATTGTAATTCTAAAACTCTTTAAATTAATATCTAAATTATAATTCTAAATTTTTTTAAAATAAACTCTTTAAATTAATGACTAAATTTTAATTCTAGAACTCTTTAAATTAATGCTTAAATTGTAATTCTAAAGTTTTTTAAATTAAACTCTTTAAATTAATGCCTAAATTGTCATTCTAAAACTCTTTAAATTAAACTTTTTAAATTAATGACTAAATTCTAATTCTAAACTTTTTAAATTAATGCCTAAATTGTAATTCTAAATTTTTTTAATTTAAACTCTTTAAATTAATGCGTAAATTGTAATTCTAAAATTCTTTAAATTAAACTCTTTAAATTATTGCCTAAATTATAATTCTAAAATTTTTTAAATTAAACTATTTAAATTAATGCCTAAATTGTAATTCTAAAACTCTTTAAATTAATGCCTAAATTGTAATCCTAAATTTTTTTAATTTAAACTCTTTAAATTAATGCATAAATTTTAATTCTAAAATTTTTTAAATTAAACTCTTTAAATTAATCCATAAATTATAATTCTAAAATTTTTTAAATTAATGCCTAAATTGTAATTCTAAAACTTTTTAAATTAATGACTAAATTGTAATTTTAAATCTTTTTAAATTTATGTCTAAATTATAATTTTAAAATTTTTTAAATTAAACTCTTTAAATTAATAGCTAAATTGTAATTCTAAAATTTTTTAAATTAATGACTAAATTAGTAGAAGGTATTTTAATTAATATTTTTTTGTGATGTTTAATTACGAAAATATTCTTTTTAAAAAATTACCTGTTAACCTCGTAATAAGTAAAATTATTATTTTTATTTCTTGTCGATCAACGGTTAAGAATATTTTTATTATTTATTAAAGAAAATATCAGGTATTTCTCAAGAGATAACTATATATCTATACTGTTTTAATAATTGTGAGTTTAAGAGGTAGATCATCTATATCTATACTATTTTAATAATTGTGAGTTTGAGAGATAGATTAGTCAGCCCTTTATTATACTATCAAGAAAAATTTCGAACTATTTGATTTTTTAGATTTGAGAGTGTTTTGTACCTTTCACCCATCTATTCATCCTACTAATTTTTATTTCCACATCTTATATCTTTAGTCAATTTTGAAAATTAAATATTAAAAATATATTAAATTTATTTCCACATCTTATATGTTAATTCAATTTTTTTCGATAGAAATCGACAATCGTTAGTAATATAGGATGGTTACATCCAGAAAATGATTGTTGACTCCTTGGTGCATTCAAGACTTCTCAGCAAGTCATTTTACGATCTCAGCAAATTATTTTACGAGTACTTAAAATTTATTGTGGTTCTAAAATTTTCACATGTTTAAGTCTAAATTAATTAAATTTTGATTGTATATAAGATAAAAGAAAAAAATTTCTCTCTTGGATGTGTTTTCTGGAATAACAATATTTGATAATAAAAATAAATTGGTATAATTAACACTAGTTGAAGAATACAGTGTATTACGCGTAAAAGAGACAACTAGATATCTATACTGTTTTAATAATTGTGAGTTTAAGAGATGGATCATCTATATCTTTACTATCTTAATAATTATGACTTTGAGAGGTAGATTAGTCGGCCCTTTATTATACTGTCAAGAAAAATTTGGAACCATTTGATTTTTTAGATTTGAGAGCATTTTGTACATTTCATTTCACCCATCTATTCACCTTACTATCTTTTATTTTCACATCTTATATGCTAAGTCAATTTTAAAAATTAAATATTAAAAATATATTAAATTTATATATCTTACATAATTTTAAAATAAATTTAATTTTTATAAATTAAATTATCAAACTTATAAATTTAAAGAACCAAAAATTTAAAAATATTAAATTTATCTAATTTTAACTTTTTAATTATTTAATTTTAATATTTAAATTACATGTTACTAAATTTAAATTTATAATTTTTTAAATTCAATGCAATTTACTATAAATTTATACATTTAAAATACTTCGACATAACTTAAATTTATTTATTTTTACAAGATAGATTTTTATGAAAAAGGTAGAAAAAATTAGTGCATTCTTGTAAGGAATAATTTCCTGAATATTTACTATAATATCTCTAATACCCTCATAAATTTAATATTATCAAGCCCTCTTAAATAATCACGAATATCCCGAATACTAGTAATAATTTTTTTTTTTCCAAACAATATTATTTTTATTTATTATTATATTATTAATATCTCTTAAATTGTTTTATATGGTAATATTCTAAACTTTTTAGAAATACTCTCTAATCTTTTTACTGATATTTTTTTATCGTAAGTCACGCATATACTGATAAATAGTTTAATTTTTTTTTTAAAAAAAAGGTCCTGCCTATTTATTAATACTCAATCTACTTACTCCAAAACATATTTTCTAAATAGTTTACAATTAAAATATATATATATATATATATAACTGTGAAGGCGAAAATTACTTGTCCAGCGAAAATACTTAATTCACTACAACAAAATTAGGCTATAGCGACACTTTTAAGTGTTTCTAAAATCTAAAAAAAATGTCGCTAACAAAAATACCGACACTTATTGTAAGTGTTGCTATATGTGCCGTCGCTAGGGTATATAGCGACAAATTTTTGTAATGTGTCTCAAAAATGTGTTCCTATAACCTAATTTTGGATATAAATGAAATATAGATAGGACACTTATACAAAAGTGTCACAAATATATGTCTCTATAATCTAATTCTGTTGTAGTATTTTTTTCTGAATTTTTTTTCTGGGCTAATTAAGCAGACACCAACTAAATATGTTTAGAAAATCAAAAGAAAAATCCCACACATTATCTTTTTAGTGCACACCTTAACTTTGAGAGCTTATGTTTTGTATCTTGCACTATATATGGAAATTAAAGAACGAAAATTTTTGAGTGAACTTAAAATCGTTGTTCTAAGTATATAAGTAATTCTGAATCCTTCCAATTAATTAATTAAACCCTCTTGGAGAGGGAAATTATTGCCGACACCTCATACACTGCACTTTATATTTGACAGTTATTAGTAATTTAAATTTAAAATAAAATCTGAAAATTTAAAAATATCTACTTTATCTCCGATTGACCAAAATGGCCTTGTTCATTTGAAAAAATTCTTTCAAATACTCCTTGCTCTCAAGAGTTCACTAATGGGATAATGGGACAGGAGTTTCAGATGGCTATTTTAGAAATTGAAAGATAAATTTAAAAATTTTGAATAATAATAAAAAGTATATATTAGGAAAGGATCCTTCAAAATATATTTGCTATTATTAAACAGTCCCTTTAAAATTTGATTGGTTAAGAGACCACATCAGTAAATTTGATCGTTATACGTTAAAATTTTCTTTTATAGGCCTAGTTTAATAATATATATATAGTGGCTAAAAATAAAATTTTTATTCTATGAAAAATTTTAAGAAATTCAAAAACACTTATAATTTGTCTCCTTTTTACAGTAAAATACTTATAATTTGTCTCTATTTTACACTAAAATATAAAATATTGTAGTTGTAAGTGCCACCGAAAAAATAAGCAGTCACATTAAAGAAATTAACGATAATAACATTTTAGAGAGATAACACTATAACAAAACTATGTTATAGCGACATTTTGAAGTGTTGTTAAAAACAAAAAAAAAAATACTGCTGAAAAAAATACCGACACTTGTCATTAGTGTCGCTATATGTGACGTCGCTAGGGTGTATAGCGACACATTACTATAATGTGTCCAAAAAATGTGTCCCTATAACCTAATTTTAGATATAGATGGACTATAAATAAGATACTTGCAAAAAAATGTCACAAACATATGTCCCTATAATCTAATTTTGGTGTAGTGTAAATTTATATTGACAAAATAATTATTTTACGTGTTCACCGTTAAAATTTATTGAGATCAAATGAAAAACATAAATATAAGCATATTAGAACTTTTAAAAGAATATACTTAAATCATAAATTTTTTGAAAAAATAAATTTAATTATTTAAGTTTTATACAAATTTATTTGTACTGTTTTAATAACTATTAATTGTGAGAGAGATATATACGTCAATAAGTTGTTTTTAGTTATGTCGAAAAAAATTTCAAACATTTTGATTTTTTTAGATTTAAGAGTGTTTTATACATTTGCCATATATTTCTTCGCTCTTGGTTTCTTTTTATGTGATAGCAATATTAATAATAAAAATAATTCTGTATAGCTTAAAACTAGTTAAAGAATATCGTGTATCACGTCTAAAAAAAATATCTATATCTATACTATTTTAATAATTATGAGTTTGAGAGGGAGTAGGTTAGTCAATTCTTTTTGGTTCTGCCAAAAAAAAATTTCAAACATTTTGATTTCTTTAAATTTAAGAGTGTTTTATACATTTGCCACATATTTCTTCGCTCGTGGCTATTTTTTTCGTGATAGCAATATTTGATAATCGGAATAATCCGATATGACTAAAACTAGCTAAAAAATATCGTGTATCACGCGTAAAATATATATATATATATATATATATATATATATATATATATATATATATATATATATATATATATATATATTGTTTTAATAATTGTGAGTTTGAGGGGTAGGTCATCAAAGAATATCGTGTACCACGCGTAAAAAAAATATCTATATCTGTATTGTTTTAATAATTATGAGTTTGAGAGGTAGGTCATATATATATATATATATATATATATATATATATATATATATATATATATATATATATATATATATATATATATATATATATGAGCAATGCTACATGTACATCCCGAAGGGGTGTACATCATACACCTCCACCATTTTAATGGTGGCGATACTTTTTACGGGTCACATAAAGTGACCCATCATCACACCCCCACCCTTAGATGGGTGGGGTGTATGATGTACACCCCGAAGGGGGTGTACATATAGCATTTTCCTATATATATATATATATATATATATATATATATATATATATATATATATATATATATATATTTTAATAAATATATAAGTTGTGAGAGATAGATCAGTCAGTTTTTTTTTTTTTTAAGTCCTGTTGGAAAAATTTTCAAACATTTAGATTTTTTTAGATTTAAGAATGTCTTGTACATTTCAGCCGTCTTTTCCCGCTCTGTCATCTATTATTTTCTGGTCTTACGTGTGTTTGAGAGATAGGTTTGTCTGCTAAAAGACATTAATTCTTCCATCGGCTTAATCAGGACTGGAAAAGGAGAGCACCCAAGATCCCGTTTAGAAATTCATTTGAGGACCAATTCTCACAATCAACGTCACAATGTGATTCACGTACTTGACATCATCATCGATCATTGTGCCATCGTCATTAATTAATATTGTCTCGATCTGTCGCATCACTTAATTATTGCAGTAAGATGCAGCACCATATGGGTATATATAAATATACATTTTTTTAAGGGGTATATCTTACATGCCACCTCCTCTTGAGGTGAGATTAATTTCACTTGTCACTTGATATGACGATTGAAATAATACCTATTCCAAAATAAGATAGGGTGTAGAATGTACACCACCCCCTAGCATTGTCCGCACCATATCGTGCCATTGCCATCCTCGTACGAACACAATAGATGCAAAAATAATTTGCTAAAATTTTACAGGACTTATCTAAATGATTGGCTATTTTATATTAAATTTTTAATTTTTTATTATCTAATATTTTAGTTATTTAAATTTGAATCAATCAAATAAATTAAAAGAATTAGGCAATAAATTTAAAATTTTACAAAATTAAATAGTTAATTCAAAATATTTTATAGTTTAGATAATTTCTACATCTTTCTATCTATAAAAAATAAAAATATATATATCTCATTTTTTATTAATCTTTTTGCCAATAGGGATGGACAACCGGTAATAATATAGAATGGTTACATCCAGAAAATGATTGTTGACTCCTGGGTGCATCCAAGACTTCTCAGCAAGTCATTTTACGATCTCAGCAAGTTATTTTGCGAGTACTTAAAATTTATTGTGGTTCTAAAATTTTCACATGTTTAAGTCTAAATTAATTAAATTTTGATTGTATGTAAGGTATTTTTTTTTTTTCACTCTTGGATGCGTTTTTTGTAATACCAATATTTGATAATAAAAATAATTTGGTATAATTAACACTAGTTGAAGAATACAATGTATTACGCGTAAAAGAGATAACTAGATATCTATACTGTTTTAATAATTATGAGTTTAAGAGATAGATCATCTATATCTTTACTATCTTAATAATTATGAGTTTGAAAGGTAAATTAGTCGGCCCTTTATTATACTGTCAAGAAAAATTTCAAACCATTTGATTTTTTAGATTTGATAGCATTTTGTACATTTCATTTCACCCGTCGATATATTCACCTTACTATTTGTTATTTTCACATCTTATATGCTAAGTCAATTTTAAAAATTAAATATTAAAAATATATTAAATTTATATATCTTACATAATTTTAAAATAAATTTATTTTTTATAAATTAAATTATCAAACTTATAAATTTAAAGAACCAAAAATTAAAAAATATTAAATTTATCTAATTTTAACTTTTTAATTATTAAAATTTAATATTTAAATTATATGTTACTAAATTTAAATTTATAATTTTTTAAATTCAATGCAATTAGTATAAATTTATACATTTAAAATACTTCGACATAACCTAAATTTTTTTTTTTTTTACCAGATAATTTTTTATGAAAAAGGTGGAAAAAAATTAGTGCATTCTTGTAAGGAATAATTTCCTTATCTCTAATACCCTCATAAATTTAATATTATCATGCCCTCTTAAGTAATCACGAATATCCCAAATACCAGTAATAATTTTTTTTTCAAAATAATATTATTTTTATTTATTATTATATTATTAATGTCTCTTAAATTGTTTTATATGGTAATATTCTAAACTTTTTAAAAAATACTCTCTAATCTTTTTACTGATATTTTTTTTATCGTAAGTCACGCATATACTGATAAATAATTTAATTTTTTTTAAAAAAAAGTCCTGCCTATTTATTAATACTCAATCTACTTACTCCAAAACACATTTTCTAAATAGTTAACAATTAAAAAAAAAAGAAGAAAATATAACTGTGAAGGCGAAAATTACTTGTCCAGCTAAAATACTTTTTTCTGAATTTTTTTTCTGGGCTAAGCAGACACCAACTAAATATGTTTAGAAAATCAAAAGAAAAATCTCATACATTATCTTTTTAGTGCACACCTTAACTTTGAGAGCTTATGTTTTGTATCTTGCACTATATATGGAAATTAAAGAACGAAAATTTTTGAGTGAACTTAAAATGGTTGTTCTAAGTATATAAGTAATTCTGAATCCTTCCAATTAATTAATTAAACCCTCTTGGAGAGGGAAATTATTGCCTACACCTCATACACTGCACTTTATATTTGACAGTTATTAGTAATTTAAATTTAAAATAAAATCTGAAAATTTAAAAATATCTACTTTATCTCCGATTGACCAAAATCGTCTTGTTCATTTGAAAAAATTCTTTCAAATACTCCTTGCTCTCAAGAGTTCACTAATGGGATAATGGGACAGGAGTTTTAGATGGCTATTTTAGAAATTGAAAGATAAATTTAAAAATTTTGAATAATAATAAAAAGTATATATTAGGAAAGGATCCTTCAAAATATATTTGCTATTATTAAACAGTTCCTTTAAAATTTGATTGGTTAAGAGACCACATAAGTAATTTTGACCGTTATACGTTAAGCTTTTCTTTTATAGACCTAGTTTAATAATATATATATAGTGGCTAAAAATAAAATTTTTATTCTATGAAAAATTTTAAGAAATTCAAAAACACTTATAATTTGTCTCCTTTTTACAGTAAAATATTATAGTTGTAAGCGTCACCGGAAAAGTAAGCAGTCACATTAAAAAAATTAATGATAATAACTTTTTAGAGAGATAAATTTATATCGACAAAATAATTATTTTACGTGTTCACCATTAAAATTTAATGAGATCAAATGAAAAACATAAATATAAGCATATTAGAACTTTTAAAAGAATATATTTGTAAATCATAAAATTTTTGAGAAAATAAATTTAAATATTTAAGTTTTATACAAATTTATCTGTACTGTTTTAATAACTATTAATTGTGAGAGAGATATATAGGTCAATAAGTTGTTTTTAGTTATGTCCAAAAAAATTTCAAACATTTTGATTTTCTTAGATTTAAGAGTGTTTTATACATTTGCCATATATTTCTTCGCTCTTGGTTTCTTTTTATGTGATAGCAATATTAATAATAAAAATAATTCGGTATAGCTTAAAACTAGTTAAAAAATATCTTGTATCACGTGTAAAAGAAATATCTATATCTATACTATTTTAATAATTATGAGTTTGAGAGATAGTCGGTTAGTCAATTCTTTTTGGTTCTGCCAAAAAAAAATTTCAAACATTTTGATTTCTTTAAATTTAAGAGTGTTTTATACATTTGCCACATATATCTTCGCTCGTAGCTACTTTTTTCGTGATAGCAATATTTGATAATCGGAATAATCCGATATGACTAAAACTAGCTAAAGAATATCGTGTATCACGCGTAAAAAAAAATATCTATATCTATATTGTTTTAATAATTGTGAGTTTGAGAGGTAGGTCATCAAAGAATATCGTGTATCACGCGTAAAAAAAAATATCTATATCTATATTGTTTTAATAATTGTGAGTCTAAGAGGTAGGTCATCAAAGAATATCGTGTATCACGCATAAAAAAAATATCTATATCTGTATTGTTTTAATAATTGTGAGTTTGAGAGGTAGGTCATCAAAGAATATCGTGTATCACGCGTAAAAAAAGTATCTATATCTGTATTGTTTTAATAATTGTGAGTTTGAGAGGTAGGTCATCAAAGAATATCGTGTATCACGCGTAAAAAAAATATCTATATCTGTATTGTTTTAATAATTGTGAGTTTGAAAGGTAAGTCATCAAAGAATATCGTGTATCACGCGTAAAAAAAATATCTATATCTGTATTGTTTTAATAATTGTGAGTTTGAGAAGTAAGTCATATATATATATATATATATATATATATATATATATATATATATATATATATATATATATATATATATATATATATATATATTATTTTAATAAATATATAAGTTGTGAGAGATGGATCAGTCAGCCTTTTTTTTTTTTGAAGTCCTGTAGGAAAATTTTTCAAACATTTAGATTTTTTTAGATTTAAGAATGTGTTGTACATTTCACCCGTCTTTTTCGCTCTGTCATCTATTATTTTCTGGTCTTACGTGTGTTTGATGTTGGATTATGTAAAATCATGTTTCGAGTCCATATGGATTTGATCCAATCTTGTTCCTAAATATTAGGGATGATTTAGGAATATATCTTAAAGATAATTCTTAAGAGGATATATATGGACGACGACTAGAAGTGATTTAAAATCTCGGATGGACGGTGGAGATCGTTTCCTATTAGAATTAGGTTTTTAGAGTTATATTAACTCTTGCGATTCATCTTTTATTTTTTAGGGCTTCATTGAAAAATCCTAATTGAGAGAAAAAACGTGGAGAGCCTCCGTGAGAGAGTTTCTTGTAATCCAATTTTACTCCTTGTACTTTTGTGCCGTGGATTAATTGAATAACACATTGAGGTGGTCTTGCCCGTGGACGTAGGTTGACACATTGTTGGCCGAACCACGTAATTCTCGTGTCCTTACATTCCCTTATTTGTTTTATTTCTTTAGTTATTCTCGTGCTTGTTTTCTACAATCGTTTTCGCCTACTTTCATCTACGGAAGATTCTGTTTCCGCTGCGCTCGTGTGCTGTGTGGGTTGAGGTGTGCTCGGTAACCCCACGGCCGGTCCCCCTTCAATTGGTATCGGAGCGTTTGGTTATTCGTAGTTCGTTAACGGCGAAACGATGGCGGGAAAAGTTTCAGCGACAAAGTATGAGATTTCTCGATTTGATGGAGCGAACTTTGCGTTGTGGAAACTGAAGATGCAAGCAGTTTTGATTAAAGATGCTTGTGAGATCGCCCTGCAAGGAATAGAGAATAAGCCGGAAGGGATGACGGATAAACAATTTGAAGAGAAGGACAAGATGGCTTTGGCAAACCTATATTTGGCACTGGATGATTCGGTGTTATTCAATGTGGAGACCGAGACTACCGCAAAAGGGATTTGGGATAAATTAAAAAATCTCTATGAAGGAAAGTCATTGGTGAACAAAATTTTCTTACGGCGACAATTGTACAATCTAAAGATGAAGGACGGGGCACCGGTACAAGAACATCTAAGTACATTCAACTCTATCGTGAGCAAACTCGCTGCCCTAGACGTGAGAATTGATGAAGAAGAAAAGGCAAGTATTTTACTTTGCTCGATGCCGGAAACTTGGGATAATTTGATTATGAACTTGAGCCATGTTGAAACCCTTAAGATGGAGTCGGTTGTTGCATCATTACTTACCGAGGAGATAAGGCGGAAGTCTAGCCAAGGAAGTTCTTCGGGGGAGGCTATGATAGCACGGGGAAGACCTTTCGAGAGGAGGTATGGTGATCGAGGAAAGTCGAGATCAAAATCCAAGGGCAAAAAGAAAGTAAAGTGCTGGAATTGTGGAAAGTTGGGGCATGTGAAGAAAGATTGTCGGGTTAAAGGAGTTGATGGTAAATCCGATTCAAATAATTTTCAAGGTAATATAGCCGAAGCGGATGCTAAGTCGGCTAGTTCAGAAGACGGAGATGCGTTAGTCGCATTGGATAGATCCGAGCTTATTTATCATTGGATCTTGGATTCGGGGGCGTCATTCCACATGACTCCCTATAGGGAGTGGTTTCATTCTTATAAGTCACGGGATTGTGGAGTTATCTATTTGGGTGACAACACGGCATGTCCGGTGGTTGGAGTGGGAGACGTTCGGATCAAGATGTTTGATAGTGTTATTCGGACGGTTTCTAATGTTCGACATGTTCCTGCACTTCGAAAAAGTCTTCTATCACTTGGAAAATTTTGCAAACAAGGGTTTAAATTCATCGGCGAGAAAGATCACTTGAAGGTATGTCAAGGTTGTTTGGTGTTGATGAAAGGAGAGCAAGTAGGTGGCCTTTATAGATTAGTGGGCGAGACTCAAGTGGGAGAAGCGGTTGTTGCAAGCGCAAAGGTGGAGTGTGAGGTCCCGGAATCCCCTGCGTAGGGTTGCTGGTTGTTGGGCAGCTTTCGGTCGCCGTTGGGGGTGTTGGTGCGCGTGTTGGGGGCCCAGAATTGGATTTGTGATGCAAGTTGGAATCTGCTTGCATCACTGGAGGCCTGCGTGGGTTGCGCGCAATTTGGACACAAGTGGTGGACTTCGGGCTTTAATTAAGACCCCGTGGGAAGTTGGAGGACCCGTCGGGTGTTTAGAAGTGATTTCGCACGATTCAGATGTCAAAATTAGACTCCGGGTGAAGTCCGGATAAAAGTTTACCTCTCCGGTCGCCTTCGGGAATTTTTAGAGTTGGAATTTGGTAAATCGGACTTTAAAAATGGACCCGACGCGAAAATCGGATCGAGTGGGCATTCGGCAAATTTTCGGATGGGAATTTGGGAAAATGGACATCGTTTTTGGATTCAGCGCGCGAAATCGCTAAGAATGGACTATTTATTTGTTGGATTTGGAGCCCGGATGAAGTGCGCGTTTTTCGAGGCAAAACGGCACGTTCATCGAGGCGTGGCGCGGCACGGATCCCGAGGTGGGCGGCGGCGCGCTGCGCAGTGCGCGCTAGCTGGCGCGCGTTGGGAACGCGCGCGTGCGCGGATTGCGCAGGGGCCGCCACGTGGCGGCCCCCCGTTGGCGCCCGCACGGGCGCGGGGGCACGCGCGCCCGTGTAACGGGCGCGTGTCCCGCGCCTGCGCGTGGTGCGGTGCAACGCGCCCGTGTGGCGGGCGCGTTGCCGCGCGCCACGTGGCGCCCGGGCGCGTGCGTGAACCCGGCGCACGCGCCCGGTTGTGGATCGGCCGGTTGGGGGGCTCCCATTGGTGGCCGCCGTGCACCGAGCCTGTGGACCCGCCCCGTGAACCACCTTCTCTCTCCCTCCTTTTCTTCTTCTTCTTCCTCCCCGCACCGCATTTTCTCCCTTTCTTTCTTTCTTCTGCACCCGAGAGCGAGAGGGAGTGAGGGAGGGGGATTGCGTGAGGTGCGGCGGCGCGTCGTGGACCTCGTTTTGCGTGCGAGGTCGCCCGGCGGAGCGTTTCGGCGACGGCGGCGCTAACGGGTAGGTCCCGTGTGTTGGTTTTACTGTATTTTTGTACAGTTTTCGGGGTGACCTTCTGGACTGTAATTAACCCTCTTGCTCTTTTCTGTGTCCGGCACCGTGCACCGTTTTGCGTGCGGACTCCGGCACCGTGCACCGTTTTGCGTGCGGACTCCGTTTTGCGTGCGGTTTCCGGCTCCGTGCACCGTTTTGCGTGCGAATTCCGGCGCCGTGCACCGTTTCGCGTGCAGACTCCGTTTTTGGTGCGGACTCCGGCAGCGTGCTCCGTTTTGCGTGCGGACTCCTGCGGCGTGCTCCATTTTGCGTGCGGACTCCGGCGGCGTGCTCCGTTTTGCGTGCGGACTCCGACGGCGTGTCCCGTTTTACGTGCGGATCGCGTGGAGGCCAATTGCAAGTGTCTACGAGCAATTGGTGGCGAATCGAGGTGGGTGGCCTTATCTCCAAGTTTTATGGACTGTACAGTATTTCTACTGATGTTGGATTATGCATGATAGTTTATTTCATTGTGTAGTATGCTAGATTGTAGGAATTGTTATTCCTTTTATTATCTGTTGATACAGCTATCTTGGAACTTGACCTAGCACCCCCGTCATATGTTGCATGTGTAACCAGACCAGTAGAAAACCCTCACTTGGGCTAGGGTTAATTATGTTTAGACACCCACACTGTTTTGCTATCCCTGGACATAGTGTTATCCTCGCCCGGGTAGTGGGCCGAGAGGTCGGGATTTTCTTTTAGTGTGGGATGCATTTGCACTCGTGCTTGGGAGCAGAGTGGAGTCTGGTAGTTGTAGCGGGTTGCTTATCTGTGCCGGGTGCCGTTTGGGTATACGGTAGTCCCGAGAGGTCTTGTTTCCCTGTTGCACAGTCGTGGGAGAGAGCCGTTGAGTAGACGGTAGTCCCGGGCCGTCGAGTATCTTCCGGTCCGTCTTGTGGGGAACCGTTGGGGTTGACGGTGGTCCCAGGTCGTTGAGTGTTGTCCGACCTGTTTTGTTACCCTGAGTTGTGGGTCGTTCCTGGCTGTGGAGTATCTCCAGCCAGTGAGCCTTGTGCTGCGAGCCGTTGGTGAGGCTAGCGTCTCGTGTTTCGAGTTAGCCGAGCAGCTGAGTCGTCGAGAGTGCTCCGACTGTTGTGCGAGGTATTTGGGGATCTTGAGCCCTACCATTCTGAGAGTGAGCGTGGATTTTGACTAGCCTGCATATGCCTATGTTTGATACTCTATGCCGCGCCGTTCTACTCAGTTGGAGTCGCGTCCTGAGATGCCGCTGTGGATACGATGGTTGGCCTGTTGAGGCAGTCTTCCGCAGTTGAGGCAGCGATGGGCCTGTTGAGGCAGTTTTGCGCGAGGGGTGAGTTAGTAGGACAGGACGCCCCACGTAAATCCCGTCCTCATGTGGATGTGTGGTAGTGGGCAGGAGCGTTCCTAGTCGTCGGGCGCAGGCTTGACTGGACCTTTGAGGTAGTCAGTTCGTTTGGGTCGTTTGAGCACCTTGGGTGCGAGTGGTCTCTTTTACTTTCATCTGTTCCACTTTTGAGTGTCTGGTTAGAGGCATGGTAGCTGTAGAGTAGTTTCCAGCTTTTCTTTTAGATTTCTTTGCCTGTTATCTTTCGCCTCTAGTAGACTTGGTGGGCAGACCGTTGGGCTTGTTGACGGTACCCACTGAGAACTACTGTGGGAAGTAGTTCTCACACCCGTCGTGGTGTCTTTTCCCCAGGGACTTCTTCTTCTGTTCCTGTGCTCCTGTTGCTGATCCTTCGGACCGAGGCGAGGGAGTCGCGAGCTTGTTCCCTACCCGTCGTTGGAGTGTAGCGGTACCCCCCCCCCTTCAGAGGAGAGCTTCGGTTGATAGTTTACTTCTTCTTCTTCTGTTGAGAGACCTTTGTAGAGAGGTATAGAGTTGTACTTTATTTTTCAGTTTGAGAGACTGATGTTGTGAGGATATTTTCTTGTATCGAGGGGTTGTACACTGATGTACTTTTTGGAGATATCTCCCTTTTGAGTTCTGTATTAGAGGATTTTGTATATGATAGTATTCGGGGAGATGGATATTGTATTTTTTTCAGTTGTACAGTGTTTGGACTTCAGTTTTAGTAGTCTACTTTCAGCTCTCTGATACCTGTTTACTGTAGTTGGTTCTTTCTGCAGGTTAGACGCTTCGTCTGTACGGCAGTTTCCGTACAGATGGCGGATCTGTTGGCGAGCCCGGGTGGCAGTTTCCACCCCGGGGCGTGACAGATTAGAGTGGTATCAGAGCCTAGGTTGTAGGTCGTGGTGGACTTAGAAACCCTAGGCTTGTGGTTGGACATTAGGATGACTACATGAGAGTCGTGACTTATAGCGAGAGTCTTGATTGAGTTTTACCTCTCCCAAGAGACGGGATGAGTGTTTGGCATGTTTATTCTCCTAATCGATTATGTTGGTTGCAGACAACATAATGCTATGGAATGGATGACATGTCTTAGACTTTCGCTGGATTGGGTCGTATGGTTGTTGTGTCCAGACGTTTGTAGTTGTGCAGTGGGTTGCGATACCCCTGAGACGTCGTGTTGTGAAAAGGACACACCCCGCCCTGGCTGAGTTACCAGGAGGGCATTTTTCCCTGGCTGAGTTACCAGGAGGGCGTTTTCCCTGGCTGAGTTACCAGGAGGGCGTATTCCCTGGCTGAGTTACCAGGAGGGCATTTTTCCCTGGCTGAGTTACCAGGAGGGCGTTTTCCCTGGCTGAGTTACCAGGAGGGCGTTTTCCCTGGCTGAGTTACCAGGAGGGCATTTTTCCCTGGCTGAGTTACCAGGAGGGCGTATTCCCTGGCTGAGTTACCAGGAGGGCATTTTTCCCTGGCTGAGTTACCAGGAGGGCATTTTTCCCTGGCTGAGTTACCAGGAGGGCGTTTTCCCTGGCTGAGTTACCAGGAGGGCGTTTTCCCTGGCTGAGTTACCAGGAGGGCATTTTTCCATGGCTGAGTTACCAGGAGGGCATTTTTCCCTGGCTGAGTTACCAGGAGGGCGTTTTCCCTGGCTGAGTTACCAGGAGGGCGTATTCCCTGGCTGAGTTACCAGGAGGGCGTTTTCCCTGGCTGAGTTACCAGGAGGGCGTTTTCCCTGGCTGAGTTACCAGGAGGGCATTTTTCCCTGGCTGAGTTACCAGGAGGGCGTTTTCCCTGGCTGAGTTACCAGGAGGGCGTATTCCCTGGCTGAGTTACCAGGAGGGCGTATTCCCTGGCTGAGTTACCAGGAGGGCGTTTTCCCTGGCTGAGTTACCAGGAGGGCGTTTTCCCTGGCCGAGCTACCAGATGGATAATTATCACTGGCCGAGTTACCAAATGGATAATTATCACTGGCCGAGTTACCAGAAGGATAATTATCACTGGCCGAGTTACCAGAAGGATAATTATCACTGGCCGAGTTACCAGATGGATAATTATCACTGGCCGAGTTACCAGAAGGATAATTATCACTGGCCGAGTTACCAGATGGATAATTATCACTGGCCGAGCTACCAGGTGGATAATTATCACTGGCCGAGTTACCAGATGGATAATTATCACTGGCCGAGTTACCAGATGGATAATTATCACTGGCCGAGTTACCAGAAAGATAATTATCACTGGCCGAGTTACCAGATGGATAATTATCACTGGCCGAGTTACCAGGAGGACATTTTGCCCTAGCCGAGTTACCAGCAGGATACTTTCCACTGGCTGAGCTACCAGATGGGTACATTGCCCTGGTCGAGTTACCAGGTGATTGCTTTACTGAGACCGAGATGGTCTGACTGGACGCCGAGATTTGGGGGCATCGAGTTCGTCCTGTTGAACTACTAGGAGCTCGGTTGTTGACTTGGAACCAGTTTCGTGCTTTGCGGCTCAGGACCTTCTTTCCTGCCAGTGTAAGCAGAAACTGGAAGGGGATCTTAGACTCCTGCAGCAGGGGAGTCGACCTCTTTTGGAATTTGTTCGCGAGTTTGGCGATTGTCGAGCCGTGTACCCCATGTCGCCTGGATGAGGCCCAGGAGGTTGAGCTAGTTGAGAAAGGACTGCATCGGAATATCTATCACTTGGGGTATTCTCGGCGAGTGCCGACGTTAGATGCAGCTATTGAGCATGCTTAGCGGGTTGACCGAGGATTAGTGATCATGTCAGTGATAGACGGAGCGCCAGGGACCAGCTCCGGGGAGAGGCATCCAGTGCCGCCTGAGTTTGGACAGTCGAGAAGATCGAGACCCCGGGGCCGCCACGATCCCAGTCTGAGGGTCGTGAGTCTCAGATGAGACAGAGACCAGGAGGTTTTCCGCGGCCGATGTATCAGCAGCAGCAGCGGGATGACTGTGTCCTTGGCGGTGGGCTGCATTCTGCGCCGTAGTGTGACCACAGGCAGGGCACAGATCATGGTCTTGTCCTAAAGCGGGGTCATCAGTCACATTGGCAGCTTCGGCTCCTCCTCCTCCGCTCTTCCAGACAGGCGGAGTTTCGACAGGTTGGCCAGATAGTTAAGGCCACTTCTTCGCGGCAGTCCGACGGACGACCACCCCGAGCGAGAGCGTCTATGTCGCACAGGATGAGGATTCGGGGGCAGCTAGCCACGTGGTGGCAGATATTAATCTTATCTCCCCTACACGCACTCGAGCGTTATTTGTTACCTGAGCATTTCATTCTTTTTTTCTGTAGGGCTTTTGCAGTGATGTATGGGCTAGAAATAGGACCCTTAGCTTGTGCTCGTGAGGTTCAGATACCTGATCACGTGTTGCACATAGATGGGTGTTATTGGTCCTGCCCAGTGCAGTTGGGGCCCTGGTTTTTGCCTGTTGATCTTTTGGCCCTTCCTCAGCTCCGGAACTTCGAAGTAGTGTTGGTTATAGTACTGTGAGGATCTGAGGCCTTGATGCTTGAGTGATACCACACCGTTGATACACGGTGATGATGCCACGCCGTTGATACACGGTGGTGATGCCACGCCGTTGATACACGGTGGTGATGCCACGCCGTTGATACACGGTGGTGATGCCACGCCGTTGATACACGGTGGTGATGCCACACCGTTGATACACGGTGGTGATGCCACGCCGTTGGTGCACGGCAGTGATGCCACGCTGTTGGTGCACGGCAGTGATGCCACGTTGTAGGTACACAACGGTGAGAGTTTTTGGATGATTCGGACTTTTGACCGCGAGTTTTGGGCATCAGCTTTATGATCGCCTTGCGAGCCAGTTTTCAGTCCCGTTCACCGACGGTTTGGTCCCCGTCAGGGTGTTCTTTGTGAGTTGAGGGATCGACTTCGACCCGTGGGTCCGTTGGGGTCATGTTAGCATGTTGAGCGACCAACTGTGGCACGAGATTGTGTCTCTTGAGGATCCCTTTTGAGGGTAGCCTGCAGTTGAGTAGTCCACTCGGGTGGTTTTGGATCGGGAAGTGACCGAGTGAAGACCCCAACTTATTGGATTTCCCTTCCTTATTGGACGAGTCTGCGGGTATGCTTCGGGTCGTCTTGTTGAGGGTGGCACCATGTTGTGGTTTGCTGCGTATTACACTTGTGGTTATTTCAGTTTTCCCCCAGCCTTTTAGTGGAGCCCTTGGTTTTTCACGTCTCAGCTCAGTAGTGATGTGATTTTCCTCGCCGTGATTTACTTGCCCCTTTGAGATCTGTGATTATTGGAGTACGAGGGACGCCCGTTGCAATTTCTGGCTCGAGAGATGAGAGAATTGCACATCGGGTCATACCGTACTTGTTGTTGTTGTTGCGGAGTAATCACGAAGAGCGAGTGGGGGAGCTGAAGGCGTATTGTTAGATACCTAGCCGTGGTATTCTTGACTCCTGATGGCTTGATCTAGTTTCGAGGACGAAACTTTCTTTTAGTGGGGGAGGATGTGAGGTCCCGGAATCCCCTGCGTAGGGTTGCTGGTTGTTGGGCAGCTTTCGGTCGCCGTTGGGGGTGTTGGTGCGCGTGTTGGGGGCCCAGAATTGGATTTGTGATGCAAGTTGGAATCTGCTTGCATCACTGGAGGCCTGCGTGGGTTGCGCGCAATTTGGACACAAGTGGTGGACTTCGGGCTTTAATTAAGACCCCGTGGGAAGTTGGAGGACCCGTCGGGTGTTTAGAAGTGATTTCGCACGATTCAGATGTCAAAATTAGACTCCGGGTGAAGTCCGGATAAAAGTTTACCTCTCCGGTCGCCTTCGGGAATTTTTAGAGTTGGAATTTGGTAAATCGGACTTTAAAAATGGACCCGACGCGAAAATCGGATCGAGTGGGCATTCGGCAAATTTTCGGATGGGAATTTGGGAAAATGGACATCGTTTTTGGATTCAGCGCGCGAAATCGCTAAGAATGGACTATTTATTTGTTGGATTTGGAGCCCGGATGAAGTGCGCGTTTTTCGAGGCAAAACGGCACGTTCATCGAGGCGTGGCGCGGCACGGATCCCGAGGTGGGCGGCGGCGCGCTGCGCAGTGCGCGCTAGCTGGCGCGCGTTGGGAACGCGCGCGTGCGCGGATTGCGCAGGGGCCGCCACGTGGCGGCCCCCCGTTGGCGCCCGCGCGGGCGCGGGGGCACGCGCGCCCGTGTAACGGGCGCGTGTCCCGCGCCTGCGCGTGGTGCGGTGCAACGCGCCCGTGTGGCGGGCGCGTTGCCGCGCGCCACGTGGCGCCCGGGCGCGTGCGTGAACCCGGCGCACGCGCCCGGTTGTGGACCGGCCGGTTGGGGGGCTCCCATTGGTGGCCGCCGTGCACCGAGCCTGTGGACCCGCCCCGTGAACCACCTTCTCTCTCCCTCCTTTTCTTCTTCTTCTTCCTCCCCGCACCGCATTTTCTCCCTTTCTTTCTTTCTTCTGCACCCGAGAGCGAGAGGGAGTGAGGGAGGGGGATTGCGTGAGGTGCGGCGGCGCGTCGTGGACCTCGTTTTGCGTGCGAGGTCGCCCGGCGGAGCGTTTCGGCGACGGCGGCGCTAACGGGTAGGTCCCGTGTGTTGGTTTTACTGTATTTTTGTACAGTTTTCGGGGCGACCTTCTGGACTGTAATTAACCCTCTTGCTCTTTTCTGTGTCCGACACCGTGCACCGTTTTGCGTGCGGACTCCGGCACCGTGCACCGTTTTGCGTGCGGACTCCGTTTTGCGTGCGGTTTCCGGCTCCGTGCACCGTTTTGCGTGCGAATTCCGGCGCCGTGCACCGTTTCGCGTGCAGACTCCGTTTTTGGTGCGGACTCCGACAGCGTGCTCCGTTTTGCGTGCGGACTCCTGCGGCGTGCTCCATTTTGCGTGCGGACTCCGGCGACGTGCTCCGTTTTGCGTGCGGACTCCGACGGCGTGTCCCGTTTTACGTGCGGATCGCGTGGAGGCCAATTGCAAGTGTCTACGAGCAATTGGTGGCGAATCGAGGTGGGTGGCCTTATCTCCAAGTTTTATGGACTGTACAGTATTTCTACTGATGTTGGATTATGCATGATAGTTTATTTCATTGTGTAGTATGCTAGATTGTAGGAATTGTTATTCCTTTTATTATCTGTTGATACAGCTATCTTGGAACTTGACCTAGCACCCCCGTCATATGTTGCATGTGTAACCAGACCAGTAGAAAACCCTCACTTGGGCTAGGGTTAATTATGTTTAGACACCCACACTGTTTTGCTATCCCTGGACATAGTGTTATCCTCGCCCGGGTAGTGGGCCGAGAGGTCGGGATTTTCTTTTAGTGTGGGATGCATTTGCACTCGTGCTTGGGAGCAGAGTGGAGTCTGGTAGTTGTAGCGGGTTGCTTATCTGTGCCGGGTGCCGTTTGGGTATACGGTAGTCCCGAGAGGTCTTGTTTCCCTGTTGCACAGTCGTGGGAGAGAGCCGTTGAGTAGACGGTAGTCCCGGGCCGTCGAGTATCTTCCGGTCCGTCTTGTGGGGAACCGTTGGGGTTGACGGTGGTCCCAGGTCGTTGAGTGTTGTCCGACCTGTTTTGTTACCCTGAGTTGTGGGTCGTTCCTGGCTGTGGAGTATCTCCAGCCAGTGAGCCTTGTGCTGCGAGCCGTTGGTGAGGCTAGCGTCTCGTGTTTCGAGTTAGCCGAGCAGCTGAGTCGTCGAGAGTGCTCCGACTGTTGTGCGAGGTATTTGGGGATCTTGAGCCCTACCATTCTGAGAGTAAGCGTGGATTTTGACTAGCCTGCATATGCCTATGTTTGATACTCTATGCCGCGCCGTTCTACTCAGTTGGAGTCGCGTCCTGAGATGCCGCTGTGGATACGATGGTTGGCCTGTTGAGGCAGTCTTCCGCAGTTGAGGCAGCGATGGGCCTGTTGAGGCAGTTTTGCGCGAGGGGTGAGTTAGTAGGACAGGACGCCCCACGTAAATCCCGTCCTCATGTGGATGTGTGGTAGTGGGCAGGAGCGTTCCTAGTCGTCGGGCGCAGGCTTGACTGGACCTTTGAGGTAGTCAGTTCGTTTGGGTCGTTTGAGCACCTTGGGTGCGAGTGGTCTCTTTTACTTTCATCTGTTCCACTTTTGAGTGTCTGGTTAGAGGCATGGTAGCTGTAGAGTAGTTTCCAGCTTTTCTTTTAGATTTCTTTGCCTGTTATCTTTCGCCTCTAGTAGACTTGGTGGGCAGACCGTTGGGCTTGTTGACGGTACCCACTGAGAACTACTGTGGGAAGTAGTTCTCACACCCGTCGTGGTGTCTTTTCCCCAGGGACTTCTTCTTCTGTTCCTGTGCTCCTGTTGCTGATCCTTCGGACCGAGGCGAGGGAGTCGCGAGCTTGTTCCCTACCCGTCGTTGGAGTGTAGCGGTACCCCCCCCCTTCAGAGGAGAGCTTCGGTTGATAGTTTACTTCTTCTTCTTCTGTTGAGAGACCTTTGTAGAGAGGTATAGAGTTGTACTTTATTTTTCAGTTTGAGAGACTGATGTTGTGAGGATATTTTCTTGTATCGAGGGGTTGTACACTGATGTACTTTTTGGAGATATCTCCCTTTTGAGTTCTGTATTAGAGGATTTTGTATATGATAGTATTCGGGGAGATGGATATTGTATTTTTTTCAGTTGTACAGTGTTTGGACTTCAGTTTTAGTAGTCTACTTTCAGCTCTCTGATACCTGTTTACTGTAGTTGGTTCTTTCTGCAGGTTAGACGCTTCGTCTGTACGGCAGTTTCCGTACAGATGGCGGATCTGTTGGCGAGCCCGGGTGGCAGTTTCCACCCCGGGGCGTGACATGGAGTCTTCAACGGTGTGGCATCGCCGTTTAGGACACATGAGTGAGCGCGGATTGCAGGTATTATCCAACCGTGAACTTCTTTCAGGTTACAAGTCCGCGCCATTAGATTTTTGTGAAGTTTGCATCTACGGGAAGCAACGAAGGTTGTCTTTTTCTCTATCACATCAAAGAAGTAAGAAGCATCTCGAGTTGATTCATTCGGATACTTGGGAGTCGCCCGATACTTCGTTGGGCGGATGTTCTTACTTTGTTTCATTTATTGATGATTATTCTCGGAAGGCTTGGGTGTATATTCTAAAGCGAAAGTCCGATGTGTTTGAGACTTTTAAGAAGTTCAAAACTCTTGTGGAGAATGAAAAGGATTTAAAAATTAAGTGCCTACGTTCTGATAACGGAGGGGAGTATTGTTCAAGAGAATTTGATGAGTTTTGTATTGAGCATGGAATTAAGCGGCATCTCACGGTACCCGGTACACCGCAACAAAACGGTGTAGCGGAGAGGTTAAATAGAACACTCATGGAGAGGGCCCGTAGCATGTTGAGTACTTCAAAACTCGACAAGAGATTTTGGGCGGAAGCCGTGAGCACGGCTTGTTATTTGATTAATCGAGCGCCGACAAAATCACTTGGTTTGGAAATTCCTGAAGAAGTCTGGAGCGGCAAGTCCGTTGATTACTCCTATCTTCGTGTCTTTGGATGTGATGCTTATGCATGGATACCGAAGGAGAAAAGGTCAAAATTGGATAAGAACTCTCGGAGGTGTATATTTCTTGGCTATGCGAAAGGTGTTAAGGGGTATCGATTGTGGGACCCTACTACCCACAAAATAGTCATAAGTCGTGACGTTATCTTCAATGAAGGGTCCTTTCAAGGCACCAAGGAAAAGCAAGATGATGATGCTATGATTCCAATTGAGCTCTTTGAAGCGCGCGATGAGGTGCAAGTTGAGCAAGCACAACAGGATGATGAAGTGGTTGATGATGAACCTGACTTGGAATCTCCGCAATCATCCGAAGATACAAATTCACCGGTAGAGTCGCCAGCGGATTCCGGGCGTCCTAGTAGAGTTATTAGACCTCCTGCGAGGTATAATGACTATATTACTTCATTTATTCCTTCTGCAAACTATGTTAGTGCATATGTTGCTTTAGCGGAAGAAGATGAGCCGACTTCGTATAAGGAGGCTTGTGAGTCGACTGACGCTGGGAAGTGGCAATGCGCGATGGAGGAGGAGATGGAGTCAATTCGGAAGAACAAGACTTGGGAACTTGTTGATTTGCCGAAGGGAAGGAACGCGATTGGATGTCGGTGGGTGTTTAAGGTAAAAAAGGATACAGATGGAAATGTGGAGAGGTTCAAGGCAAGATTGGTGGTGAAGGGATATGCTCAGAAGCCGGGAATCGATTTCGATGAGATCTTCTCACCGGTGGTTCGTCTTACTACTATTCGGGTTGTTTTGGCGATCGCAGCGGTCATGGATTTGGAGCTCGAGCAGATGGATGTAAAAACAGCATTCTTGCATGGTGACCTGGAGGAGGAGATATATATGTCGCAACCGGAAGGCTTTGTCGAAAAAGGCAAGGAGTATTTGGTTTGTCGGTTGAACAAATCGTTGTACGGCTTGAAACAGGCGCCAAGGTGTTGGTACAAGCGATTTGATTCATTCATTATAAGTTTGGGTTTTGATAGGCTTGAAGCGGATCATTGTGCATATTTCTGCGATTATAATGACGGGAGCTTCTGTATTTTGTTATTATATGTCGACGACATGGTGGTCGCCGGAAATAACAAGGGCCAAATATCTATCTTGAAGACTCAGTTAGCCGGTGAGTTCGATATGAAGGACTTAGGAACCGTGAATCAAATACTCGGGATGAAGGTACTACGGGAGAGAAAGAATAGGAAAGTTTGGCTTTCACAGAAGAGTTATGTGGAGAAGGTTCTGCGCCGCTTCAACTTGCAGAACGCAAAGCCAGTTTCTACCCCGTTTCCTATTCATTTAAAATTGTCGGCCGAGCAATCACCGGGTACGGAAGCAGAAAAGACCGACATGGCTCGGGTACCATATTCATCGGCAGTAGAGAGCCTTATGTTTGCCATGGTGTGCACGAGACCCGACATTGCTCAAGCAGTGGGAGCAGTGAGTCGGTATATGGCGAATCCAGGTTGTGAACATTGGAATGCAGTGAAGTGGATTCTCAGATATTTGAGAGGTACTGCGGATTTCTCACTCTGTTATGGTTCTGCGGGTTTGGAGTGCGTCGGATATGTGGATGCAGATTTCGCAGGAGATAAAGACAGAAGAAAGTCTACCACGGGTTATGTTTTCTCCATGTGCGGTGGTGCTATTAGCTGGGAGTCGAAGCTTCAGTCGGTAGTCGCTTTGTCGACGACGGAGGCGGAGTACATAGCAATGACACATGCTTGTAAGGAGGCTATATGGCTAAAAAGACTTTTAGGAGAACTAAAAGTGAAGCAAGATGTGGTCGGAGTGAATTGTGATAGTCAAAGTGCAATACACTTGGCGAAGAATCCGGCGTTTCACTCTCGGACGAAACACATTGATATTCGCTATCACTTTGTGAGAGATGTGGTAGATGAGGGTTTTATCTCATTGTTGAAAATTCACACAGATGCGAATCCAGCGGATATTTTAACGAAACCGGTAACTCGAGAGAAGTTCAATTGGAGTATGACTTCTCTCGGTCTTGGAGCTACATGAGGAGAGTGGGAATTTTGGCAAGATCTTCAATTTTGTGAAATTCGGCACATGTTTTTAAGTGGGAGAATTGTTGGATTATGTAAAATCATGTTTCGAGTCCATATGGATTTGATCCAATCTTGTTCCTAAATATTAGGGATGATTTAGGAATATCTTAAAGATAATTCTTAAGAGGATATGGACGACGACTAGAAGTGATTTAAAATCTCGGATGGACGGTGGAGATCGTTTCCTATTAGAATTAGGTTTTTAGAGTTATATTAGCTCTTGCGATTCATCTTTTATTTTTTAGGGCTTCATTGAAAAATCCTAATTGAGAGGAAAAACGTGGAGAGCCTCCGTGAGAGAGTTTCTTGTAATCCAATTTTACTCCTTGTATTTTTGTGCCGTGGATTAATTTAATAACACATTGAGGTGGTCTTGCCCGTGGACGTAGGTTGACACATTGTTGGCCGAACCACGTAATTCTCGTGTCCTTACATTCCCTTATTTGTTTTATTTCTTTAGTTATTCTCGTGCTTGTTTTCTACAATCGTTTTCGCCTACTTTCATCTACGGAAGATTCTGTTTCCGCTGCGCTCGTGTGCTGTATGGGTTGAGGTGTGCTCGATAACCCCACGGCCGGTCCCCCTTCATTTGAGAGGTAGGTTTGTCTGCTAACAGACATTAATTTTTCCCTCCCCTTAATCAGGACCGGAAAAGAAGAGCACCCAAGATCCCGTTTAGAAATTCATTTGTGGACCAATTCTCACAATCAACGTCACAATGTGATTCACGTACTTGACATCATCATCGATCACTGTGCAATCGTCATTACTTAATATTGTCTCTCTCGCATTATTTATTGCAGTACCAACACCATATCGTACGTACACAATAGGTGCAAAAAAAATATTTGCTAAACTTTTACAGCACTTATCTAAATTATTGGCTATTTTATATTAAAATTTTAATTTTTTATTATCTAATATTTTAGTTTATTAAATTTGAATCAATCATATACATTAAAAAAAATAGACAATAAATTTAAAATTTTACTAAATTAAATAGTTAATTCAAAATATTTTATAGTTTAGATAAATTCTACATCTTTCTATCTAAAAAAATAATAAAAAAAATATATCTTATTTTTTATTAATCTTTTTACGGATAAGGATGGACAACCGTTAATAATGTAGGATGGTTACATTCAGAAAATGATTATTGACTCCTTGGTGCATCCAAGACTTCTCAGCAAGTTATTTTAGGAGTACTTAAAATTTGTTGTGGTCTAAATTTTTCACATGTTTAAGTCTAAATTAATTAAATTTTGATTGTATATAAGGTAATTTTTTTTTTCACTCTTGGATGTGTTTTTTGTAATAACAATATTTGATAATAAAAATAATTTGGTATAATTAACACTAGTTGAAGAATACAGTGTATTACGCGTAAAAGAGATAACTAGATATCTATACTGTTTTAATAATTGTGAGTTTAAGAGATAGATCATCTATATCTTTACTATGTTAATAATTACGAGTTTGAGAGGTAGATTAGTCGGCCCTTTATTTTACTGTCAAGAAAAATTTCGAACCATTTGATTTTTTAGATTTGAGAGCATTTTGTACATTTCATTTCACCCATCTATTCACCTTACTATTTGTTATTTTCACATCTTATATGCTAAGTCAATTTTAAAAATTAAATATTAAAAATATATTAAATTTATATATCTTACATAATTTTAAAATAAATTTAATTTTTATAAATTAAATTATCAAACTTATAAATTTAAAGAACCAAAAATTAAAAAATATTAAATTTATCTAATTTTAACTTTTTAATTATTAAAATTTAATATTTAAATTATATGTTACAAAATTTAAATTTATAATTTTTTAAATTCAATGCAATCACTATAAATTTATACATTTAAAATACTTCGACATAACTTAAATTTAATATTATCATGCCCTCTTAAATAATCACGAATATTCCGAATACCAGTAATAATTTTTTTTTTCAAAATAATATTATTTTTATTTATTATTATATTATTAATGTCTTTTAAATTATTTTACATGGTAATATTCAAAACTTTTTAAAAATACTCTCTAATCTTTTTACTGATATTTTTTATCGTACGTCACGCATATACTGATAAATAGTTTAATTTTTTTTTTAAAAAAAAGGTCCTGCATGCCTATTAATTAATACTCAATCTACTTACTCCAAAACACATTTTCTAAATAGTTTGCAATAAAAATATATATATATATATATATATATATATATATATATATATATATATATATATATATATATATATATATATATATATATATAACTGTGAAGGCGAAAATTACTTGTCCAGCTAAAATACTTTTTTCTGAATTTTTTTTTTCGGGCTAAGCAGACACCAACTAAATATGTTTAGAAAATCAAAAGAAAAATCCCATACATTATCTTTTTAGTGCACACCTTAACTTTGAGAGCTTATGTTTTGTATCTTGCACTATATATGGAAATTAAAGAACGAAAATTTTTGAGTGAACTTAAAATGGTTGTTCTAAGTATATAAGTAATTCTGAATCCTTCCAATTAATTAATTAAACCCTCTTGGAGAGGGAAATTATTGCCTACACCTCATACACTGCACTTTATATTTGACAGTTATTAGTAATTTAAATTTAAAATAAAATCTGAAAATTTAAAAATATCTACTTTATCTCCGATTGACCAAAATGGTCTTGTTCATTTGAAAAAATTCTTTCAAATACTCCTTGCTCTCAAGAGTTCACTAATGGGATAATGGGACAGGAGTTTTAGATGGCTATTTTAGAAATTGAAAGATAAATAATTTAAAAATTTTGAATAATAATAAAAAGTATATATTAGGAAAGGATGTAAAGCTTTTCTTTTATAGACCTAGTTTAATAATATATATAGTGGCTAAAAATAAAATTTTTATTCTATGAAAAATTTTAAGAAATTCAAAAACACTTATAATTTGTCTCCTTTTTACACTATAATATTGTAGTTGTAAGTGCCACCGGAAAAATAAGTAGTCACATTAATAAAAATTAACGATAATAACTTTTTAGAGAAATAAATTTATATCGACAAAATAATTATTTTATGTGTTCACCGTTAAAATTTAATGAGATCAAATGAAAAAAATAAATATAAGCATATTAGAACTTTTAAAAGAATATACTTGTAAATCATAAAATTTTTGAGGAAATAAATTTAATTATTTAAGTTTTATACAAATTGATGTGTAAGTTGATTTCTTTGCAGCAAATCGTACGAAATTAACGCTTTTATTAACAGACAAATAACACATACAATCCCTCGCATGTAACTTATTATTTTATAGTTGACTCGTACACACTAATATCCAAATTATTTTATGGTAGACTTGCACACACTCACAATCCAAAGTTGCAAATGACTGACACACCAACCTTACACTAAAACTCTCCACATGCACTCACATTCTCTATGCATGCATGCTACTATTACTCCACGCAATGTCTTGGTGTGAGGGCCTCACACCAATTTATTGGCATCCATCCAGTGTCTTTTCGCACTGACTTAAGGGATGTCGGACACAACTAATTCCTAGCTAGGATGGATGGTAGTAACTGTAGATGGAGTAGAAAGTTTGCAGGGAGGTGAGAACAAGAAGGAAAGCTGCTGCGATCAAAGAAATGATGGCCCATGGGTTGCTGCAATATTTCCTCATCAGAATGGCCCTCCACTTGTGCCAAGTGGAACCACAGTACGCCTCCACGTCGCAGAACAATTTGGCGAGGTAGTGCTCGTCGTAATCCAAGGTGGCCCAGTCGGAGAGCTGGTTGAAGAAGATCGCCAGCTCCTTGTCGCTGGCCAGCTTGTTCTCCAGGACTCCCCTCTGGTGGAGTATCGCCACATCTTTTCGCGTGTTGATGAGGCAGTCCATGAACACCGCGTAGCTCGTCATATATGCCTCCTTCGGCTTGCACCTGCTGCACTGCTCGAAGGCTACGAGGTTGGAGAACCAAGGTAGAGTGGAGTTGTCCACCGAGAGGAAAGGGATCTCTAGCACGCCATTGGAAAATGTAATATCAAGGAAGGGACTACGACGATTCTCCTTCTCCTCCTCCTTACTACGACTTTGCTGATTCTGATTCTTCTTCTCCTCCTCCTTACTACGACTTTGCTGATTCTGATTCTTCTTCTCCTTCTTCTTCTTAATTGTCACACCGGCCTCCAGGAGCTTGGTAGCAGTTGGAATCGTCCTCGGTGAGCGTGACTGATGACTCCTGCCCATTGATTGAGTTTGCTGTTTCGAGTCAGTTTGCGTCGTCCTCGGTGAGCGTGACTGATCACACCCGCCCATTGATTGAGTTTGCTGTTTCGAGTCAGTTTGCGATTTCGTGACGTAGCAGTGGTAGTAGAGATGCAACAAGTGATGGAAGCATTCGAGTTTGTGGGGCACATTAGAGCTGGGGGCTTGCTTTCCGGAGCTCTCGACGTTCATGGCTGTCAGGTATTTTTCAAGCAGCCCCTTCAGAGAAAGCATCTCTCCGTTGAGCGTGACGCCTTCTGACAACTTCTCGAGCACGAAAAGGGGGATTTGGTTCTCGAGCAAGAGCAAATCGCCGCGAATGAGCGGCGAGCTCCATTCAGCAGCAAACATGTCTTTGTCGTACCGTTTGTTCCACTTAATGAGGAACTCAATGATGAAGCACCCGTCGAGAAGGAGCATCTCCACAAACTCCTCCTTTCTGAGCTCGATCGGATAGCACTGCCGCGCCCGAGGCTCCAATTCCTGGATCATGGCTAGGTAGTAGTTGATGGACCTGTTGCCGCCGTATTGAGAGAGGAATTCCTGGAGGTAACGTAGTTTAAGCGACTCCGTCGTCCGAAGAGAGGGCTCGTGCCTGCAACTGTAGGGGCCGATGGCGACCATTCGGGGCTCGTACATGTGCTTGTTGCGCTCCCGGATGTGGGCCGGGACGCGGAAGAAGGTGAAGTGATCCGCGGCCTGCTCATCGCTTATGGCGTCGAGTTTCTTCTGCAAAGCGGAGGTCACCAGGGGCACGGGAATATCTATTGCTACTGCAGCTTCCACTCGTTCCATCGTCAACTTAATTATTGCAGAGTTTCTCAAATTAACTCTCACTAATTTATTGGTGCAGAAAAATTGGGTGGAAAGAGTTTTCCTCCCTCGGCTTATTTATAGCGTGGAGACTGGAAATTCAAATTATACATTTTTGTCCGATACATCACTGTTTGGATGCGGGATTTCACATCTCGAGTAAAAATTTAATATATATTCACAAAATATTATAAAATTATATAAAATAAAAATTATATTTTAAAAGTTTAAGTCAGTAAAAAATATTATTTTTTATATTTTTATTATACGATGTTAAATTATATAAAATAATTATTATCTGTAAAAAAATTTAAATTATTAATATATATATATATATATATATATATATATATATATATATTCAATATTCTTCTGACATAAGCTAATTAAAGTAAATAAGAAAAAATAAATTATGCTATAAATTTAGATAGATTTAATAGTAAAAAATTTGATAGCAACAAATGTTATGTTTTGATACTATTAATTTTTTTTTAATTAGAAAGAAATTTTTTAATGTATTAGATATTTAGGCAAGAGAAAAAAAATTGTTGATCATTTCAACCACGAAATAGTTAAATTAACGTGACTCATAAAAAAAATTTTATCCCAAAATAAATGAGGCCTATATTATTTAACCCAAATAAAATATAGAAAATACTACATGTACATCCCCAAAGGGGTGTACATCTCACACCCCCACTCATCTATGGTGGGGGTGTGATGAGGGGTCACTTAATGTGAGCCCTAAAAAACACCCTCATCCTTAGATGGGTGGGAGTGTATGATGCACACCCCCAAAGGGTGTACATGTAGCATTTCTCATAAAATATAACAGTAGAATTACTCATTTACAACTATTCAAGGGCTATCAAGCTTATTAAAAGAATAGGGACCAACATGAAATTTACAAAATTTCAGGTTGATAGTGCAATTTACTGATTTAGCTTCTATAAATACCTGCTTTCATGCTCCTTCCACTTCCATCTCCCTTTAAGTAACCAGCTCTGATTCTTGATCTGCTATTGCTCCATAAGAAGGTATGAACTGTTGCTACAATGATTTGTAAATTAAGTCATTAATTTGTTTGCTTTTGATTCATCCCAATAGGCTATCTTCTAAGGAGCTAGCTAGCTCCTTGTTTCTCTGAACATTTTAACCCCCCCAAAACCCTTTTTCTCTGATCTAAATTTTTGTACCAGTATATATCTACATCTTACAAGAGGAGAGATGTAATTAATTTCTCTGTATGAAAGGAGAAATAAAATCAAAAGAAATAATATTGAATATTTTCTCAGAAAATATTAATGTGGAGGATATATATATATGTATAAGATATATAGCATACAACATCAGTAATTAAGAACTTTTAATTCGCGTCTTGAGTATTTTGTGAAATGTAAACCAGATATATCTGAAGATAATTTTTTAAAACTTTCTTAATTATACACAAACTTGATGTGCATATACATTCATATTTAATTATGTACTTGTAATTTTACAGGAAAATGTCGCTATTGACATGCGATGGAGTACTCGGTGGCATCTTCTTAGGGCAAAGGCCGAAGCCATTACTTCGTTTCGGAGGCTTGATGTTGAAGGAAGCTAAATCACTTTCAAACTACGGAACCCATGGCCGGTGCATCAATCAAGTAAAAAAGCCGATTATATGTGGAGTCGAGTATGTATGATGCCCCTTTTTTTCCTTTTTTTTTGGTAATATACAAGTGTTTCTATATTTTTTATTTTTGAATATCGTTTATTTATTTTTGTTCAATATTTCAGATTTAATTTTTATTTACTTGTTACTTAAATAACAGATCATTTTAAGAGATATACTGATTATTACGACGTATTCTTAAAAAAATAATTTTATCTTTTGATTCAAAAATAATTAAATAATTCTGTCCCTATTATATTATCTAATCTAACATCTCTCTTCTCTCTTTATTTTTTTTCTTTTATCTCTCCATCTTTTCTCCCCCTCTCTAGCTCTATACATATCTAAGGCATTTCCTCTCTCTTTTCATCCCTTTTCCCTTCATTCAAAGAAAAAATAAAAATAAAAATTTCCATCTCTTTTCCCCCTCTCCATCTTTTCTAACCGCGTCTGTACCGTCGACGCGATTAGAGTCTTCTAAAAGATACTCTATAAAGGCTCCTGACTTTAAGGTTGCCGACCATAGCTATACTATGGGTGATGGTCTCAACTACAATAAAACTACAATTGTATCAAAAAAAAAAAAAAAAAACTCTCCTAATTTTTTTAAAATAGTAATACAAAATTAATATCTAAACTAAAAAAATTTAAAATATATTTAAATATATTAAATAATATCTAAATTAGAAAAAAATTTAAATTCTTTAAGCATATTAAATATGTTGAATTTGAAAATCTTTTTTCATATTCAATTTTTTAAAATAATATTTATATAAATTAATACCTAAATTATAATTTTAAATCTCTTTAAATTAATATTTAAATTATTTCAAAATTAATACTCTACAAAGGCTCTAGCGGTGGCTCCAAGGTTGCCAACCATATTGCATGACTACACTATGGGTGACGGTCTCAACTACAATAACTACAAAAAAAAAAAAAAAAAAAAAAAAACTCTCCTAATTTTTTAAAATAGTAATACATAATTAATGTCTAAATTAAAAAAATTCAAAAATTTCTTAAACATATTAAATAATGTCTAAATGAGAAGAATTCTAAAATATTTTAAATATATTAAATATATTGAATTTAAATATTTATTTTAAATTTTTTTATAAATTAATGTATAAATTATTATTTTAAAACTTTTTAAATTAATATTTAAATTAATGCCTAAATTTGTCAAAGGAATATAAATCAAAATTTTATTTAAATTTTGCAATATTTATTTACAAAAATACTCTCAATATGAGGTTATCTTTTAACTTATTAAAAATTAAAATGATACTTTTATTCTTTACAATTAATTCCGAGTCATTTAGTGAGGACATGCCGAACAAAACTCTAAGACAACAAAAGATTACACGAGAGATGCTGAGCAAAACGCTAGGACAACGAAAGATTACAACGAATTCTCCGGCCTTTAGTATTAGCAGCAACCATCTACTAAACCTAAGATGTGCAGTTGGAATTATAGTAATTCTTTAAAATTTTTACTATTCAACCAACTATCCACTAAATTCTAGAAAAGCACTATTATCCTAACCGTACAATATCTCTTAATCTAAAAACTAAAAAATTAATAACATCAATGACTTGATATTATCGATAGCTTAATTAATTATATATATATATATATATATATATATATATATATATATATATATATATATATATATATATATATATATATATATATATTAAGATTAGAGGCAGTAAAATTCATAAATTATAAACCTTTTCGGTTCTCTGTTGGAAAAATTCGGTACTCTCTCCGGTACCGGATTCTCTGAATCCGCAACCCGCTTTGATACCGCAATCCGCTCTGGTACCCCTAGAGTTGGGATTCCGCAGCGGAAACGTCAAATCGAATTTTTACCATAAATCCGTCCTCTCAACAAAACTGGAATCAATACAACCACAAAGAGAAGAAAACCAATATAAAAAATATACGGGTGAAAAAATATGCAGTTGAAATAAGATTCATTAACCAAAAGAAGAATTACACCGATTACAAAGACTTCTCTTCTGCAATAGAGTAGCTTCAACCCTAGCCCTCCTCCTGAATTTCTCTCACCCTTAGCCCTCCTCCTAAATCTCTCTCACCCTTCTCTCATCTTCTATAAACCTAGAAGATTATGAGTGTGGCTAAATCCTAACCCACCACCTCTTTGGGTGTTACCATCACCGTAGGTGTGGATACCACTATATGAATATAGTTAAATCCTAGCCCTCGCCACCTCTATGAGTATTAATTACCACCACCGTAGGTATATCATCCTTAACACTACCGTCAAATAATAGCACATATGCTATATATATAATTTATATTAAAAGCTATCCAAATTCTAGTCTAAATAGATTTCTATTATAATTAATATTTAAATCTTAACAAATTTATCTCTTTAAAATTTAAATATTAATCTTAATCCAACTTAAGATTCAACTACAAATCTAATCAAATCCTAACATTCTCTTTTCTCACGTGTACTTGCAGACCTGACAAAGCCCCTAAAAGTCAACCTAAAGTAAACTGGACAATGGAGCATGAAACAATACTGCTTGGTTTGTTCATGAAGCACGTTCCAACTATATGGCGCCGCCTACTTATGCCGCCACTCCTTGGAAAGAAACGCTTGCGTCACATAGTGGAAGAGTTCAATGATATAACGGGCTCGAACTATAAGGATGAATATTTAAAAAACCAGTTATGTAAAATAGTAACTGCTATCGACTATAAGTGGAATGCACATGTCGAGGTATACTGCTGACATCAGTTTATAAATCATTCAGTACTCATTTCAAACTAATTCAAACCTTTCTCTTTTAACGCAGAGTATTCTAGCACGGATTCTGACGGAAAAGAAATAAAAATGCCATATCTTGATCTTTTCAAAAAAATATGTGGTGACACATAAGGACCCGAAATCTTATAAATGGCTTTTTGGAAAAGAGCAATGTTGTTATCTATCTGTTTTCTACTCATGAGATATAATCATTTTTGCAATAATTTTGCCTTTTGATTGACGCGAACATTGTTATTCCTTGTCGGTCTACTATGTATTGTGTTAGCACCACTATTGGATAGTGGTGTAAGTTATATATTGTGTTAGCATCTACTGTTAGATTAATTGTGGTGTAAGCTATATGTTGTATTGGTATTTACTATTTGATTATGGTGTAAGCTTATAATTACTGCTCATGCAATGATTTCATGATTGAGTTATTAGATATTCTATATTAAATATGATTATCTGACCATCACGAGGTGCGCCTGTTTCTCCATTTATAGTTTATTTTTCTAACTTTTCTTTTGTTAGTTAAATAAAAACATGATACTCTTTTATGTTTTTTAGTTGACAATCTTCTACAGATGATTATGCTCAATAATTCGTTAATTTAGCTTAAGCTAAATACTTCAATTTCTTATGACAATTTTCTGAAAGCTATAAAGAAGGCTACTTCCATTTGAAAATGTGACTCTTTGCCTTAAAATTTTTAAAATTTTCGTTGGTACACCACTCACTTGGCCTATATATACGTTCTCACTAAACAATTTTAGGAAATTAAGAAAAAGCACACTCTATTTATTTTTTGATTAAACAGGGCAAAACCTTATTTGATTACAAAAGAGTACAACGTGGATCAACCCAAAATGCTGAAGCAACAATTAATCCCAAACACAACGACAGTGGGGCTCAACCAGCACAAGGGAGTCAAACATCGACTGCTAAACGAAAGAGACAACATAGCATACATCATGATTACTACCATAACTACAAAGATTAAACATCAGCCTTGAAAATAAAAGAGCGACGTCATATTAGTAGACGACCCCATCGGACGCGAACAAGTAAAAACCCGGCGAGTGGCGGAGTAGAGGGCCTTCTCCAATACGGAACAAGACCAAGCAAACACCGCAGGATTGAAAATTAAATCCTCACAGTCCATTCTCTTAATTCTCAAGGAACAGGCGATGCGACCGCTTCGAGATTACAGCAGATAAAGAGACTACTCATGTCGCCCATTAGAGAATGTAGAAATGAAGGAGAATGAAGGAGAAGTAGCCGATCAAGATACAAGATACAATCGAAGTGAATAAATAATCCCCCAACATCGGACACAACCTCCAATAAAGCCAATGCTGGATTAATAAATTCCCAGCCCCTCCTTGAAGGAAAGGAGCTGAAGAGAGCAAGGTCAAGAGAGGCAAACGAAATGCAGCAAAAGCAATTTGCTGCTGATATCTTCCAGACCCAGAATTTCCGCACTCGCCGTTCGCTAAAATTGCTGCTCTCTCCTGTCAACATAAGATTGTACAAGTTCCCCAACATAATTGATGAATTTAATTGCATTGGATGATAGCAGGTCATTGTCTGCTTCCCGCGCGTATTGGGAGAAAGAAAGTAACTGTATGTTCATTCACTGTCATCTTTTCAAGGACTGATTTGCTCTCGAGGCTCTCCAGGCTTAACAACAACATCATTTCAAGAACAAAAGAACAGACCGCCTCGAGGCCCGCCGCCGAGCAACTTTGACCCCATGTAATGCCAGCAACCAGTAATTATCAGAGAGAAATTAGAGTCCAAGTGCATAGCCATCCCAATAATAATACCCTGAAGGACAACAAGCTTAAGTTTCACAAGAGAACCTAGCCTTGTAGTGTTATCTCTGAGACCTTCTAGCTGATTAAGCCTTCCAATAAATCCCAAGCACACTCTATTTATGAATATTCAATATAACTTAATTATCCTAGTACACTTTCGCTATTGTTTGTTTCGCCGAAAGTGAAATTCGGGTTGAACAAAAGTTTAGATGGTTTTTTTTTTTTTCCTTGTTTGATTTTATAGTGATAGAAGTGAAGCTTCTCATGTTCTACTTTTTATTTGGGATGAGATGAATGACTAAAAAATAATAATTTATATACCTAAATAATAAATAACTTGATAAATAATAATTATAATGTAGAGAGAGAATGTGTGAGTTCGCGAGAGAGAGGTAGTGTGAGCGAGCGGGAGAGAAGGAGTTCGAGTGAGCGAGAGAGAGGTAGCAGAAGAGTGCATGTTAGAGAGAGCGTTCAGCGGGTGAGGGCGGATGCGGGAGAGCGAGCTCGTGTGCGCTCGAGGGACCGTGGGCGTTCGCGTGAACGTGCGGTTGGACGTAACCGCTCGAGGTTTAGCGAGAGGAAGTGTGAGCACGGAGGGGGTGTCACCACCCCCTACTCCCCTGCCCATGTGGGTTCGAGGGAGTGGATGCCCGTCCGTGCCCCGCGGGACCCCCCGCGGGACCCCCCGCGTACCACCTGGGCTCGTCCTTGCCCCGCGCCCCGTTGGGAGCCTGCTTGTGCTGGCCCTCGGTCTTCGCTGACCAGGCATGGCTTGCCCCGGCCCCAGCCCGTTGACCTCGGGTCCCCGAGAAGATCGGGACGGCGAAGGGACAGACGCCAGCGCCCCGGTACGGCAGATTCCAGCTCCAGGGCATCTACGTCCTCTCGACCTCCTCGCACCACCCGCCGTCGCGCTGGCCCTGCTGCTGCTCTGCGCCCGGCTGTCAAGGTGGTGTGGGCAGATCACCTTGGGAAGCCTCTTTGCTCTTCCAGCCCCCCCCATGTGCAGCCTGCCCCCTTCCCCGCCATCCCCGTCTGCCTGACAGGACCCGGATCTGGCCAACCCGACTCCCGTGCTGCACATCCGTTTCTCCCGCGCCCCAACGTCGATCCCCGGTCGCCTCAGGGGATCGCCTCCCGCTCCTTTAAAGAGGCTTTGCTCCACCACCTCCCTACACCTCAGTCCACCTCTCGGACCCGTCTCAAGAAGCATCCCGCCTTCCCTCCGGCCTCCAGACGTAGAAGGTGTTTCCGCTGCCTCGCAGAAGACCACCTCGTGCGCGATTGCCGGGACCCTGTCCGCTGTGCGGCCTGCCTCTGCACCGGACACAGGGCCACCTCTCGCCGCTGTCCAGCGCGCCGCCAGCGGGCCGCCATGCACCACGGTTACGGTTTCCGCCCTCCCTCCTTGAAGGCCTTCGTCCCCTTGACGGAAGGGTTCCGGTAGCGTCAGAACCAGCGCAAGCACGCCGTCCTGGCCGATGTCGTCGGCCGCTCGAATCTGGGGATCTTCCCCGGGGGGGCTATTGCCGCGGACATGGCGGCGCGGTTCGGCGGTCTCACCACTGACTTCGTGGCCGCGCGACACTCCGACCACCACTACGCCCTCCTCCTCCCTGAATGGGTGAGGCCCGACGACCTTATCGGCCACGGCCTCATCGCGCTTCGCCATTGCCGACTTCAGTGCTACCCTTGGGATCCTTTCGCTGACGCGCCCAGAGCCAGGCTGACCTTCAAGGCCTGGATCAAGATCAAGAACCTTCCGTTCGAATGCTGGTCCGCGGACCGGGTCTGCGCCATCGTCGGCTGCTTTGGCCGGTACATCCACGCCGACGACAACAGCCTTAATCTGGTTGACTTCACCGGCTTCCGCTACCAAGTTGCGGTAGACGACCTGTCGGACATCCCGGAGACGCTCTCGATCTCGCTGGGGGATCACGTCGTCTCCTGCGAAGTCAGGATCGAAACCACCTCCCCGTTCGGCGGCGACGACCGGGGCATCCCCCTCGCGGGTGGGGGGCCCGACGAGGGCGGCGACCAAACCGATCCCCAGGGCGCCCGCCTGGCTCGCAGGGTGGCTATTGTGGGCATTGCTGGCTCGGACTCGCGGGATGCCACTCGTGCGGGCTCGAGCGACACCTGGAACTCCTCGGAGATCCGGGACCGCCGCCGTCGGCCCACCTCCCCCCCGGCCGGGTGCCCTCGACCGCCGGTGCCCGTTGTTGGCCCGGCGACCCCTGGTGTTGGCCCCCGAGACGCGCGCGCCTCTCCTCTTCTGTCACCTGCGGTCCCCTGCCCGGCGGGCCGGCCCCGCAGCCCCACCGCCGCACCGCCGGTGGCGTGTCCGTTGCTACCTGCCATCTTGGACTGCTGCCCCCCCGTCCTCGGGCCGCCCACGCGTACTTCTGGCGGTTTTTTTTCAAATCCCTTGCATGGTTCTGGATCTCCGTACCGCCGCCCAGGACGACTGCTGCAGGGTATTGCATGCCTCACCCTCGACGTCATGGGACTCCTGCTGCGCCTCACCCCGAGCGTCCCTCGAGCCCCGCGTGCCACCCTGTGGACCCTGCTCCTGCCCATGCCGCCCCTGGGTGCTCGTTGGGTGCTGCCAGGCCCACCCGGCTCTGACGGACTCGACCCGGTGCCAGCCATGGTCTCCGCGCTGGGGCACCTCTGGGGCCCCTCTGGGTCCGCCTCCTCCCCCTGGGCCCCGCTCCTGTTGGCGACGCTGGGCCTGGCCCTGGGCCCAGTGGGCCCTGACGCGCTGCTTGCCCGTGGGCCCACCCGCGGGCCCTCCTCCACCTTGGACCCTCCACCCCCTTGGAGCCCGCCTACCCTGCCCCGTCTTGAGGGGCGCCCCGGGCCCCCGCCTCTGTCCTGGGCCGCTGTGGGCCCATCCGCGGGCCCTTTCTTCTCTGACCCCGCAACTCTGGGAGCCGCTCCCCCTCTTGCCTGGCCCGGCCCTCCATCCCTCCGCGGCCTCGTTGGAGGGGAGCCGCCGTTCGGGGGGGGCCTCGACCCCTGGGGGCCTTCACCGGGCTGCCCCCTCTCCAGCGGCCCGGGCCCGACCGGCGGGCCTGGGCCGCCCACGGCTGCTCCCTCCGACCGTCCAACGCTGGAGGATGCCCCCTCCCGCCCGGGTTCGGCCTTCTTGCTGCTGACAGAGGCCGCGACGGCCCTCGCTCCGGAGCACGTACGGTTTCACCAGCGACCGGCGCCTCCACCAATTAAGCCCGGACCACTTTTGGGTGGTAGCCCCCCGTCCCCGGCTGTCAGAAGGAGCTCCCGTCTCGCTAAGATGGCGGGCACTCTGGCGCTTGACCGTGCCGTCGCCCGCAAGTCCCACCTCCTTGGCCAGGACACCCCCGACAACTCTTGCCACGGCACCAGCGGATCGCCGGCGACCTCCTCGCTCATCTCGAAATCGGCGAAGCTTGGCATCCGGCTCAGCGAAGGGGATGCCCGCTCCTTCCTTGCCTCTTCTGGCCCTGTGTGCTGACTGCACGGCCGCTTGACTTTCGTCATTAGGTGTCTTCTCTTTTTTTATGTTTCAGCTTTGCACTTGGAATGTCAGAGGGTTGAACGACCCTACCAAGCGCGCCCTCGTCAAGTCCGTTGTCTGTAATCTCAAGGTGTCTGTACTTTGCTTCCAAGAAACGAAAGTCACTTCGTTCCCTCGTCACTTCCTCTCCTCTGTCGCCGGGAATGGCTTCGACAAATGCCACTTCATTCCTGCTGTGGGGGCCTCGGGTGGTCTTTCCACTTGCTGGAACTCTAGATTCTTCAATTGCTCTGAAGTGTTGGTGCGTACTTACTCCATCACGCTACGCCTGACTTATGTCTCCACCGGCTCTTCCTTCTTCCTCACCAACGTCTATGGGCCGCCGTCCTGGGAAGGGAAGGACGACTTCTGCCGCGAACTCCGTGCTCTCAAACCCGCTTGCCCTGGACCGTGGGCTATCTGCGGGGACTTCAATCTAACCCGCTCCCAGGCTGAAAGACAGGGCCGCCGTTGGTGCAACCGCCTGATGACCTTATTCTCCAATCTGATCGATGAGCTGGAACTGGTGGACCTCCCGCTGACCAACCAGCGCTTCACGTGGTCCAGCATGCAGAACCCTCCCTCCCTTGCTAAACTTGACCGCTTTCTGGTCTCCACCGAGTGGGACCTCTCCTTTCCCCTCTCCTCGGTCTCGGCACTCCCCAGAGTTACCTCGGACCACTGCCCTCTCCTTCTCAAATCGCGGACTACCACACCCCCCTGCCCCTTCAGATTCGAGAATGTGTGGCTCACCAGACCCGACTTCATCTCTATGGTCCCGATCTGGTGGCACGAAATCGGTGCCAGGCAAGGGCGACAGGGCAGTATCCTCACCTTCACCGCGAAATTGCGGCACTGCCGCAAGCGTATCAGGGAGTGGCAAGCCACCAGCTTTCATAGCATCCGTAACGCTTCGAGGGAAGCATCGGTGGAGATTCAAAGGCTCGACTCCCTCGAAGAGCTTCGGAGCCTTACTAGCGATGAGCTGGCTCAAAGGACACTGCTCAGAGAACAGCTAAAGGCCGTCATTGTGGAGGAGGAGTTGCTTTGGAAAGCCAGAGCCAAGCAGCACTGGCTTAAAGAAGGGGACGGCAACTCAAAATTCTTCCACGCTATAGCTAACGGCAGGCAAAGAGCCAATCGCATCGGGACTATCTTGGTTGAGGGCGCTTCGATTGAGAGAGAAACGGATATGTGCGACTATTTTTTCCACCAGTTCAAGAACCGCTTCGCGCCAGACAACCAACCACCCACTGGGGGTGGGGATTGGAGCGGCCTCTTCCCTGACAACTCGGCGCTTAGCTCGGAGCATCTTACCTCCCCTTTCACCTTGGAGGAAATCCGCTTAGCAACCTTCCAGATGGGCGGAGACAAAGCGCCAGGTCCTGACGGCTTTAGCATGTCCTTCTACTAAAGGTTCTGGGATGTCATCAAGGTCGACCTCCTCAGAGTGTTTGACGACCTCTTCGCGGGCTCCCTTGATACGGGCCCAATTGACTACGCCCACATCTGCCTGATTCCTAAAACTGAAGGGGCGAGCTCGGCGAACGACTTCCGGCCTATCAGCCTTCTCAACTGCATCCAGAAGATTATCTCCAAGGTCCTTACTAACAGGCTCCTGACTGTTCTGGACAGGATCATCTCCCCGACCCAGTCTGCTTTCATAAAAGGCAGGTTTATCCTAGACTCCTTTGTCACGGCCAGCGAACTTCTTAGCTGGGGAGCCAGTAAACACACCGAATGTGTCGGGGTCAAGGCGGACTTCGAAAAAGCCTTCGACTGCGTGAGCTGGAGCTACCTTAAACATATCTTGCTCTGCCTTGGTGCCAGCCTGAAATGGTGCGGGTGGATCGAACAATGTACCGCCAACGGCAAACTCGCCGTTCTGGTCAACGGCACCGCCACCCGTTGGTTCAAAATGAAGAGGGGGCTACGACAGGGAGACCCCCTTTCACCCTTCCTCTACCTGCTTGTCGCTGAAGGGCTGGCGCGCTTGACGAACAGAGCCGTTCAGAACAACCTGCTTACTGGAGTAGGGCCTTCGCGGGACTCTGAAACCTCCCTGATCCAATTCGCGGATGACTCTCTCTTCTTCTGCCAGGCTAGACCAAGACAAATCCGCAACCTTCGCTTCATTTGGGAGATCTTCGCATGGGCGTCCGGCCTCAAAGTCAACCTGTCTAAGTCTGAGCTTCTTTATTTGGGCAGCTATCCCAACAAAGGCGATCGACTTGCAAGGCTGCTGAATTGCAAACTTGGAACGCTCCCGATCAAGTACCTCGGCCTGCCGCTCATTAAGGGCACCATCCCTAACCTTGATTGGCAAGCCTTAATCTCCAGGATTGAACGGAGGATCGCCGGTTGGCAAGCTAAGCTGCTCTCCTTTGGGGGCAGGCTAACCCTTGTCAACTCGGTGATTTCTAACCTTCCACTTTACTTCCTCTCGGTCTTCCGTGCCCCAGCCTGGGTCGTCAAAAGAATCGACTCGCTACGCCGTGCCTTCTTCTGGAGCAGCCAGAGAACCACGTCGGGGGGAAGGTGTCTGGTCAACTGGAAAACAGCCTGCAGACCCAAGAAAGACGGGGGGCTTGGCATCTTGAGCTTGGACAGCATGAACGTCGCTCTTCTAGCCAAATGGTGGTGGAGATTCTTCGCCACGGAGGCACCTACCTGGGCTTCGCTCGTCAAGGAACTCTACTATGTCCGCCGAACTCCACTTTGCGAGAGAGCATCCTTCAAACCTTACTCGCACTGGTGGAGAAGCGTGTTACGCACGAGGGAAGTATTCAAATGCAGCTCGTCCCGCTCGGTTGGGAACGGGGCACGGACTAACTTCTGGACTGACCAGTGGGTTGGAAATGCATCGCTTTCGAGCCAATTTCCGTCTATCTTCGCCTTGGCTATCAACAAAGACCTTCGGGTGAAGGACTGCTTTGACCAGTCCGGTTGGAACTGGGCCAGGATTCTTGAAGGCACTCAAGGGGGGACTACAGGCACCAACGCCTCTATCCGGGCCCTGCAGAGCGCTACAGCCCACCTATCCCTAAACGACACCACTGACGAGTTTCTTTGGCGTTGGACCTCCTCGGGGATTTTCACGGTCAAATCCCTCTACCTCTTCCTACAGAACAGCGGGGTAACTGACGACCGGTTCAACCGACTATGGAGCAGCAAGCTGCCGCTCAAAGTCAAAATCTTCGTCTGGCTGGTCCTCCGGGGTAGGGTCCTGACCAGGGACATCCTCCTTCAAAGGAACTGGTCCGGACCTATCTGCTGCCCCATCTGCCTCGGACCACCCGAAAACGCTGACCACCTGTTCCTTTCTTGCCCCTTCATCAGCGCCCTGCTCCAAACCCTGCTCCCTAATAAAGCTGGGCTTCGGAGCTGCTCAACTGCCGCCTCGCTTTGGGCTACAGGCTCGCAGTTGGGGGGGGCATGGGGCAAAAGGACGCTCAGCACTGTCGCGGCCACTTGGTGGGCGACTTGGCTCGAACGGAACAGACGGGTGTTCGACAACAAGAGCCGCTCTTTACCCGCGCTACTCGTTGATATCAGATCTTCTCGCTCGGCTTGGGACCTCTCCTGCCCCTAGCGGGTTTTTTTTTTTTTTTTTTTTTTTTTTTTTTTTTTTTTCGGTCTGCCTCCGGCGACCCAACTGCTAAATTCATTTTCGCCTTGAATGAAGCGGCAGCATGCTGCCTTTCCCTCAAAAAAAAAATAATTATAATGTAATAAATAAAATAATAATATAATTGTATTTATATTTAATTAAAAAATAAGGTAAATTAATTTTTTTATACATAATAAATTATAATAATACAACAATAAAATTATATAATAAAAAAATATTAATACTCAACTAATCAATTTTCATCATATTTTAAATATATAAATTAAATAAAAAAATAATTAATATCATAATCAAATATATTTAAATTTAACTAGCATGATCTATTATATTATTTTTTAATATATTTTTCACCTTTTTTACTGTAATTGAATTCGGTAGGCCAAAATTAATTATGTAATTTTGGATAACTTAAGTTTAGATTGTATATTTATTACGACGAATCAAACAAATGTTTACCAACTCCTTTTCACTTTCATCTAAACAGACAAGTCCTAAATAGATTTTTTTTTTTTTTTTTTTTTTTTTGGAAAATCTAAGCATTTATAATTTTTAATGCATTTACCCACCAATGTCAGGAAATAATTTAGACAATCGACAAGATCTGTCCCACCCATTTATCAATTAATATTCATTCCACTTACCTCCAACATACCTTCACCAAATATTTTTAGCAAATTAAAAGAAAAAAGCCCTACTCATTATTCCCAATAATTGTGGAAATTAAAGAATGAAAATATTGGGTAAATTTCACTTTTGCTTCTTAAATTTTAAATTGCCTGATATTTTGGTGCTCAAAAATTAATTTTTTATAATTTTTTATTTAAATTATTTTAATTATTGTACTTAAATTTTATAGGATATTTTAGTTGACTAAAAACTAATATTTCGAGTCAATATAATAGTAATAATATGGCATCTTATTACTTGTCATGTTATTAATTGCAATACAACCACATCGCTGCCATATTCTTAGTATATCATTACTTAATCAAGAAAATTAAATTGTAAAATTTTATTACAAGAAAATTGGCCGGTGTTCTACGAATTTGACCTTTCCAGGGTTGATGTGATTTAGTTTTTCTTACGAGTTGTACATTTCTTCTTTTTTTTTAAAAAAAAAAAGCTGGTAGTAGTTTATCTTTCTCTCAAGAAAAAAGATTTATTACAATAATTTAAATTTTTTTTTAGAAATACAATAAAGTAAAATTTAACATCCCAAAGTTTGGGGACGAGAAGTGCAATTTATTGGAAAAATTTTTAGTCAACTTAAAGTCTTCGTTCTTACTTAATTTTGAGCCGGTTTTATTAATTAATTCCGAGTTCTATCCAATTAATTAAACTCGCTTGGAGAGAGAAATTATTCTCTGCGCCCAGTGTATTCGTACATCTCATATACTGTGCTTTATATTTCATGATTAGTAACTTAAAATTAAAATATAATCTGAGATATAAGATCTACAATATTTAAAAGCTTGATGTGTAAATAATTAAAAAATTTTAAAATATATTAGTTATTATTAAACAGTCACCAAAGTAGGTAATATATATCCAAAAGAAAATTAGTTTGAAGGAGGATTTTTTTTTCTTTCTTTTTGTTGAAATCACTAAAATAAGTACAATAAGAAAGCACTATACTAAGCAATTCACGACCAATGTCGTAGAAAAATAAGTTATGATTGAATATATATTAACTTGAGATTTTAATACTAATAGTACAATAATAACTGTGTGTATTTTTTTTTTAAAAAGTATAATTTTTTTATTTTATCATCCAAAAGTCAATTAATTGCATTCTTGTTTTGTCAAAAAAAAAATTTTAAAAATCTAAAAAATTTTAAAAAAATAAAATGCTAAATTTGAGGGTGTAAGATTTTTTTTTTTTTTTTTAGAATTTATAGTTATATTTAAATATTTTAGACTAGTTGCTTGAGATCGAAAATTATCTAATTAATACAACTCATCTAGTCGCTGTGATGCGGGGTTAATGTGGGCGCATTAACCATGCAGGTTCAGGCAGTGCTCTGGATTAGCCTCTTAATTTTTTTTTTAAAAAAAAATATATAAAATTTTAGAATATAAAAATTAAATTATTTTTATTTAAATTTATATTTTGATCAAAAAAAAAATAAAATTTATATAAATAATTATAAAATAATAAATATTTAATTTTTATAAAAAATTTATAAATAAATTTTTTTTTTTAAAAAATGATGAATTGAAAGTGGTTTGGATCCAATGTACTAAAACACTTTTAGTCCATTAAATCAGAACCACTCCTCCCAAGAGCCAGACCTTGGAAGAAGAGCTCCTAGAGAACTAGGTGGGCCTTAGAGTCCGAGCTGTACTGGGCCGTGGGGCTCTGGTGAAGAGGCCCAGCAAGGCCTAGAATGTGGAGCCGGGCCGGACCGGCACAGATACTACGGCAGTCGTGCCATGGTGTAGCCCGACCCGTAGGCCATCCGGTTCCTTCTACATTTCTATGCGCGCTATTATTTTTATCAATAGGAATGATTTTTTTTTTAAAGAAAAGACGAGTTAAAATACTATTACCGACATGAATATCGAATAGTGAAAGGCATCATGAATCATCCGACGTTTAGTTGGGATCATCAACGACAAGTCGTAATTGATACAGATGCTGCATGGAATGAATATATCAAGAAGAATCCCAAAGCAAAATTCTATGGATGGAGAACCGTACCGTATTTTCATCAGCTAGAAATTGTTTGTTCACAATAAACAGGATATTTTGTTCATCATTTGTAAAAATAATGTTTAGTTCGCCACAGTACAGCTAACAATAATTTTACCATTGTATCATTTGATAACATCTCTATTTGATTGTAGTATTGGCTAGTGCTCCTGCGATTGTTCAAAGTTTCTTTTTATTTTCCAGCCCAAATAGTCCTACTTAAATAGTAGGATCCAATAAGTAATGTGATGTAGTTTCCTTAGTTGATATATCCTAAGGGTGGAATTAATAGTTAGATCATATAAATCCACCATTCATGCCTATTTATGATTTCAGACGAAGTTTTGTGGCAATCAGAAGATCAAATGTTATGAAAGATGATATACAAGCTCATGCATCATGCGACAGAGAAAAATCTCTCAACCCATTTGATCTGTTTTATTACAACGGCTAGAAGCCGATGCCTAGTACTTGCCGACACTATTTGAGGTTTGCAACAGTCGGTAGAGTGTGCGGTTGGGGACGATGTAGAATACGTCGCCTGTGTTGAGCAGCCCGTCGGGGCGGAGGACCAGCCGCGGGTTCCGGAACACCCTGGGGTTGGCAATGGAGTGCCTTGGGTTCCGCGCCATCACCTCTGCTATGGCCACCGGCTTCCGGTAGACCTCCACGAACCCACCGGGGTGGACGAGCTTCAGCACGCCGCGCTCGCGCCCAGCTACGCCCATGGTGGAGGTGGTGGTGCACTCCCCCCCTCCCTCCAACCACCACTTGCTTAATGTGTGAACTAAGAAGTGATGGGGGAGAGAGAGGAGTGCGAAGATCTCAAACCTACAAACTGCTTTTTATACCAAGAAATGGTCAAGTAAAAACAATGGAAGATCCTTGGATTTTTCATCTAGGACTTTGTTCAAAGAGTTCTACTAGGAAATGTTTTTGGCCTCTTGATTTTGTCCACCACTCTTTTCTCTGTTAGTTTATTGGTTTTCACGTTTCCATATTGCACCGCTACGTACGCTATAGGACACCGAGAACATAACTTCATCTGCAAAGCTTGTCTTTTTTGTTGGCTCCTACTGCTTCATACTGCACCCCACCTTACGATTTTGAAGTTTGTTTTTGGCCTTTCAATTTTCTATTGTGTTTTCATTTGTTTGAGAGACATTTTTGTAATGGTTCCCAGTGAGAGGAAAACATGGAGTGATATGTTTATAACCTCTAGACACACTTCCTATGTTAGACACTCCTCATATTATATGGCTTCGAGAGAAATCAGAAGCAGATTTGCTGTTCTTCAATCAGTCTAAACTGTTTTCACAACCATTTTTAAGGCCTAAAATGTAGTTTTTAGGATTGTATCATCTCCCATCATCGCATTCTTTATTTGATGTAGTTATTGCTATTCTGATTAAACTTTCTCACTGTGTCCTGTCCTCCAAGCTTCTTACTACACTGGTACTTAAAAAGAAAACTCAATCCATATTTCAATCAAAAAAACTAAACAATAATACAGGTTCGTGGCTCGGAAAATAAATACTCAATGTTAAACAAAAGAGAGAATACAAATCTATGTATACTTGCACAATGATAATAAAATGAAAGAAGAAAGCAATGAGAATGAGGGAACAGAGCAAAAGCAAGCTTGAAAATGAAAACATCGTTCTTTCACAATCATCACAAGCGGTTAGAATGCTAAAAAGTATCAATGGATAAACTCACACATTTTCCGATTGAAAAGAACAACAATATCAATAGTTGTAGATACCAAAAGTGTATTTAAAATAGAATGCACAAGTGGATAATTTTATCCTTTGACTAAACAGATAAAGATAGGTAACAATGAAAAATAGTTGCTTCAAATTGCATCTTTCCTCAAAAATCTTACAACATTACTACTGCAATTCCAGAGAAGCAAAAAATTTGCAAAACATAGTATCCCACAACATTCAAAAAAAATTAATCTTATTACTAACATTAGGGCTGAAGCAACATCACAACGGCCATCATCGTTGCAAAATTTCACAAGAGGGCTATAACAAATTTGGCTCCACACAATCATCCATGGCAAAGCATGTGAAATAAACAAGGGTCATACTCGGCGAGAATTCATTTCTACGGTAACTTTGGATCATTCTATGCTCTGTACTACCAACAAGTTCAGCGCGAGAAAGAACGGAGCGTACCTAACTAATCCGCTCAAGCTACTGAGGCAATGCCTCTTCCACTTCCTTCCACATATCCGCATTCCCCGAGAACTTCTCCTTTATCTTCTCCACAATCTCCTTAGCCTCCTCAACCTTCGACGCGCTCACTAGCCCGTTAACGAGCATCTTCATTGTCGAGAAGCACGGAATCCAGTTCCTCGCCATAGTCTCCTTGCACAACCCCAGCGCAGTCTCAAAGTCGCCGCCTTTACATAAATAATATATCAAAGTGAAGTAAAACGCGCTATCCCCCACACACCCTCTACTCCGCATCTCCTTGTAAAGCCTCTTCGCCTCCTCCAAATCCCCTTCTTTGCAGAACCCGTAGATCACATGGTTATAAGTGACCCAATTCGGCTTCATTCCCTTCACCTTCATCTCCTTAAGCAAGGCCATGGCTTCGCCGGGGCGCTGGAGCTTGCACAAGCTCTGGATCCTCACATTGTAGGTGGTAAGCCCCGGGCGGCAATCGTGCTTCTTCATCAGCTCCAGAACCTTCTCAACATCGTCGAACCGCTCTTCCTTGTAGAATCCGGCGAGTGCGGTGTAGAACGTGGTCCGGTTTGGCTTGATTTTAACCCGAGACATTTCGTCGAGCACTGAGAAGAAGGAGCGCGAGGTGCCGGACTCGGAGAAGGACTTGAGGACGGTGTTGTAGGTGTCGAGGTTAGGGTTTATGCCATAGGAGGAGGGGAGTTCGCGGAAGAGGCGGGGAACTTGGTCGTGGTTGTGGGAGAGGATGCAGGCGAAGAGGAGGGCGTTGAGGGAGGGGACGTCGGGGTGGGAGCGGAAGGTGCGGAGGGCATCGTCGAGGAGGCCGGCTTGGCCGAAGAGGACGATGGCGTGGGGGAGGTGGCGAGGCGGGGAGTGGGGGGAGAGGAGGAGGGAGTGGAGGAGAGAGCGGAGATGGTCGAAGGAGCGGGAGGTGGAGAGGGAGGAGACGGCGAGGGAGAGGGCGTGGCGGTCGAGGTGGGAGGAGGGCGAGAGCGCGGCGGCGCGGCAAATGGCTACGATGCGATCCGCGTCGGCGCCGTCGGGGGCGGCGTCGGCGGCGGAGGAGGCGGCGGCGGAGGAGGATATGGATTTGAGTAGGGAGAGGGCGGCGCGGGACTTTTGCTTGGAGGAGAGAGGGGCGGAGGGGTCGGAGGGGTTGAGAATGGCGGAGGGGGAGGAGGAGAAGGGGCGGCGGAGGTGGAGGTGGAGGTGGAGGAGGAGCCGAAAGCTGGTGGCGGCGGAGGAGGAGGAAGAACACGACATGATTAGGGTTTTGAGAGCTCAGGGGCTAGGGTTAGGGTTTCAGGGGGTTTTGGGGAAGGAGAGGAAGAGGTGGGGATTTAATGTGGGCCTGCAGTTCGTCCCGGCCCGTTACCAAATTTGGGTTGCCTAGTAATCAGGTTATGGTGATTGGGCCTGGCCACAACAGTGACAATGAAACCGTGCAAGTGACATTTCTTTGAGAGATTTTGGCGGCTCAGATTCAAAATCATGTTTGTATGAACGAACCAGTATTTGTGTTCCACCTATATTTGTGAGGTTTCATTAAATATTAAAAGATTGTGAAAAAATGTAAAATTTTAATACGCAAAGAGAGAATTTGAATCCGGTTACACGTAACTTAATTGTTGTGTAAATTAAATTTATATATAAATCACATTTATTGCATCAAATATTTTTTTTGAAAAAAAATTATTTTATCCATTTTATTTATAAAAAAAAAAAAAAATCAACTGGGCTACGTGGGGTGAGACAAAATTTAGCGGAGGCACCCACATCTTATCTCACAGCAGCAGCCGATCAGAATCTGTTTCTCTCATACTACATAACACACTGAATGGCTGCACTAATGGAGAACCCCTTTTTCTATGTTACGACCTCCTTCTATTTAAGCAGTTTCCAGAGCTTGCCGAGCACATACCCAACTTAAAATTTGAATACATTATCAAGCTTAAATTTAAATATATTGTTTTTTTTTTTTCAATCCTTCTGAAATCAAGATTTATTTCTCTCTTTATGGCTGTAAATTGTTCAAACGAAAAATAATTTATTTTGGACTGAGAATCAAAATAAAATTTCGTTACATCAAATAAATATAATAAAACTCAGTTGCTTAATCTATTACAAAAGTAAACTAGAAACCGGATTCATCAACATCTATCTTATATGCAAAATTTTTCACATATAGGAAACATTACAACTTACTCAAATATAGAAAAAAATATACACAATAGAGCAATATAGAGCTGAAATTAAAATAACTCTCAAATTAAACCGTATAAAACAAAAACTCTATATACAATAAATATCTTTCATAAAATAATAAATGCAACCAGCTGAATAAAATCACACCTAAATATATAATAGTTTGAATAACTAAAGAGAAAAAATAATATAGAGTCCACTGCTAACTCGAAAAAAAGGTAGAAAATTTATTCAATTCATGATTCTCACACACGTGAGAATTACTAAGAAGTCTAATTCTATTGAGAATACATTTTATGTTCTTTCAATCCAGAGATTAATAATATTGGACTGGTCTGATCAGTCGTGCGTACAAGCAGAGCATCTCTTGAGGCAAACTATTTAACGTAAGACAAGATGGTGAAGACGGTTTGCAGGATGGTGAGATAAAGAGCGTACAGTGCTATGATCAAGGACATGCTGGCCAATGGGTTGTTGAAATAGTCCCTCACTAGCTTCGCCCTCCACTTGTACAACGCGAAATCGCAGTACTCCCCCACCTCCCGGAACAGTTCGGCGAGGTAGTGGTTGCGGAAATCGAAGACTCCCCACTCGGAGAGCTGGTTGAAGAAGACCGCCAGATGCTTATCACTCGCAAGGTTGTTCTCCAGGATTCCGCGCTGGCGGAGTCTCGCCTCGTCTTCCGGCGTGTTGATGAGGCAGTCCATGAACGCCGCGTAGCTCGACATGTAAGCCTCCTTCTCTTCGCGCCCACCGCATTGCTCGAAGGCCACGAGGTTCGAGAACAGAGGTAGAGTGGAGTTGTCCACCGCGAGGAAAGGGATCTCGAGCACGCCGTCTCGAGGGCAAAAAGTAACGTCAAGGAAGGAACTAAGACGATTCTGATTCTGATTCTTCTTCTTCTTAATTGTCACTCCGGCCTCTAACAGCTCGGTAGCGGATGGAATCGCGCCCGGAAATCTTTTCTTATTTGATTTGCTAGTCTTTGATAGGACATCAGATGGTAGCGCCCGTTTGAGAATAGTACCGCAGATGGTAGCGCCCGTCTTTTCAGTTTGACGATTCTGATTCTGATTCTGATTCTGATTGTTCTTAATTGTCACTCCGGCCTCTAGCAGCTCGGTAGCGGATGGAATCGTGCTCCGCAATCTTGTGGTATTTGATCCGCAAATCTTTGATCGGACATAAGAGAGGAGCAAGGTGAAGATCTTACTCGAATTTAACGATTTGGGAATAGTACCACAGTTGGTACCGCCCATCGGGTCAGTTTGTGGTTTCGTGACGTACCAGTGGTAGTAGAAATGCAACAAGTGATTAAAATCTTTGGCTTCGCCGGTCACAATAAGGTCGTTGTTGCCTTCCACTATTTCTCCCCCGAGGTCCACGACTGACACGTGTCTCAGGAAGTTCACAAGAAGCTCCGTCAGAGAAGGTGTCTCTAGCCTTTGCACTAGAGTGGCAGCAGTGCCGCCAATTTTGAACAGTTCCTCGAGCACAAAGAGGGGGATTTGGTTCTCGAGCAAGAGCAAATCGATCAAAACAAACGGCAAGCGACAACCCGCAACCCGCACGCCGGCTTTGTTCTTCTCTTCGTACAACTTGGTGAGGAGCTCGATGATGAAGCACCCGTCGAAAAGCAGTATCTCCGCAAACTTCTCGGCGCTGAGCTCGACGGGGTCGCAGTAGCACCGCCGCGCCCGAGGCTCCAATTCCTTGATCTCGGCTACGCAGTCCTCGATGGTTGTGTTGCGGCGAGAGAGGAAGTCATGGAGGTACCGCAATTTATGATGCTCCATCGCCCGAAGGGATGGCTCCTCGCGGCGACCGTAGGGGCCGATGGCGACCATTAGGGGCTCGTGCAGGTGTTTGTTGTTCCGCCGGACGTGGGCCGGGACGCGGAAGATGTTGAAGTTATCCGCGGCCAACAGCTCATCTCTTACGGCGTTGAGTTTCTGCCGGACGGAGCTCAGCACGGCGTCGGCCTCGCAAATATCTATTTCTACTGCGCCTTCCGCTGTTTCCATCGTTATCATCAACATATCAACTTACTGCAAATTAAGTTTCTCAAACTCTCACGAATTTATTGGTGCCGAAAATATGGGTGGAAAGAGTTTTCCTCCCTTGGCTTATTTATAGCCGCAGCCGGAGAGCTACCTGCATGGGGTTGGGAACCAGAAAAAAAAAAAAAAAAAAAAAAAAAAAAAAATTATTTTTTGGGCTATTTAGACAAGAAAACTTTTAATAGATTTTTAAAAATAATAAATTATTCATTACTTTCATAAAACTTATATATTTCTCACATTCTAATTCCAAAAAATATATATTATTAAATTTTAAAAATAATTTAAATATTTTGAAGAAAAAATAATAAATAATTTATCGTATTTAAATGGCGATAATTTATTTACCGTATAGATCTAATTTTATAAATAAATTTTTTACTAAACCATTTTAATAATTATAATATTTTTTAAATCTATTAATAAAAATATGCGACAAAAATTACCGGAAGACTGAAAATTCTAATTAAACATCTGAATCTGTCGAATCTATCGCTATTTGGGTGTTGGATTTCACATCTCGAGTAAAATTTAATGTATATTTTAAAAATTACCCAAAAAAAATTAAGTAGTTTTTTAAATAAATTTTTAGTTTCAAAATTTAATATCAAATTATTTTAATATTATAAAATAATTCTTAATTTTAATTTTTTTTTTTGAAATTCCTAATTATTTTATTCTGGATCAATTTATTTTAATTTTCAACACTAAAAACTCATCAAGAATTGTCTAAATCATTGGTGGATTTATCTACAAATTATTTTAGTTTAAAAATTAAAAATCTGCCAAATTATTTGCCATTAAATTTTGAAACTAAAAATTTATTTTAATTTTTCTCTAGTAATTTTCGTAACATATATTAATTTTTAAAAATTAATTGGTTCGAAAATATTTGAACCCACTAAAAATTTATTTTTTAAAATTAATATATGTTGAAGAGAGCCGAGCATCAATACTCTTAGCCCCTTTTGATTCAAATATAAATTTACAATGTATAAATTTTTTTATACATGAAATAATTTGTTATTTTAAGATAATTAAGAATAAAAATTAAATTATATTTATTTCGTAAAGTTTGTATTATCTGGAATAGATAAAATTATATTTTGTTAATATTATAGAATAGTAAATTTTAAAAAATTACTATATACAGTGGGTTCAAACGTTTTCGAGCCAATTATGAAATTACTATATTTTGTTAATATTATGGAATAGTAGGTTTTATAAAATGTATGTTGAAGATGCTTGGCTCTCTTCAACATACAGTGGGTTCAAACGTTTTCGTACCAATTAATTTTAAAAAATTAATATATATTACAAAAATTACTAGATAAAAATTAAAATAAATTTTTAGTTTCAAAATTTAATGAAAAATAATTTGGCAGATTTTTAATTTTTTAATAAAATTAATTTGTAGATAAATCAACCAATAATTTAGACAATTCTCGATAAGTTTTTAGTATTGAAAATTAAAATAAATTGATTTAGAATAAAATAATTAGAATTTCAAAAATTTTAAAATTAATTTGATAATTAATTTGATATAGCAGAAAGAGCATGGCTCTTTGGCTAATGACCGTTATGGGTGGAATATATCTCTTCAAAAGATCGACTAAAATTAGTAAGACGAATGTCGCATCGTCTAATATTTGTGAGTGTGTTTGAATAATTCTATAAAAAATATATAATAAGACTAAATTTTTTAATAATTTATTATAATATTTTGAGTAGGGATTAAATTTAAAAAATTATAAAGGTTAAACATATTAAAACTAAAATAAGACGGATGACTTCGCGGAGCTAGAGCTAGAATAAGACGGATGATATGGTTATTTAAAGATGAGAGGTTCCGTATATTAAATTACAAATTTAAATATTTTAAAAATAAAAAATCTAAATTAAATTATCAATTATAAATTGTAAATCACAAATAAAAAAGCAAACTTAGATTTTAATTTTTAGAAAAAAAATTTAATGAGACGATCATAATCATCAAATCCTATAAATTAAGGTATTCTAAATATTTAAATTTTAAAAAAAATTAAATTGATTAAATTTTAAATTTTAATTTTAGTATCCAAACTTTTTTTTTATTTGAGCCCGCCAACTATACTTAAACTTCAAATTTTAATTTTATTATTTAATTTAATAATTTTATAATTGTGACGAATTTTAAAATTAAAATTTTATTAACCGATTTAAATCAAATAAAATGAAATGATTAGTTAGTATAATTAAAATTTTGAAATATTAAATAATTAATTTAAAATATTTTATAGTTTAGATAAATTACGTATATATTTATAAAAAAAAGTTAAATAAAAATTTCTGCTTCCAAGAATTTTGTTATTGCACTTTTTGCCTACTCGTTTGGAAACGGCTAATTAATATAGGATGGTTAATTGTTATGCAGCGAATAGTTCACTGGTGAGGAGAACGACGGTGACAAGCTCGCCGGCGAAGAGATCGACGATGAGGAGCTCACCGGCGAGGAAATCGATGGCGAGGGACTCACCGGCGAAGAGATCAGGCGCTGAGGAGAAGAGGGATAGGGAAAGGATCGAAGGTTTTGAGAAAAAAGCTCTTTTTGTGGAAATGAAGTAACCAAGTGAGAAAAGAGCTCTTTATTGCTAGTGAGGGGATCAAGAGAAGGATGAAGTTTTTGGATAAGATTTTTTCAGTGAGAAAAGAGTTTTTTGTTGAGAGTACTCCAAGTAAAGGGAGTACCCTTTAAATTTGAATATTAAATATTAAATATTAAATATTAAAGATAGTATTAAATTTAAATTTTTTAAATTTTAGATTTTAAATTTTAATTTTTGGATTACAAATTTTAAATTTTTAAATTTTTAAATTTTAATTTTGAATTTAAATTTTAAATTTTATGTTTTAAAATTTAAATATTTAAATTTTAATTTTTTCGATAGTTGTTTTAAAATTTAAAATTTAAATATTCAAATTTTAAATTTTAAATTTTAAATTTTAAATTTTAAATTTTAATAAGTAGGTGTTAAATTTTTTCATAGACTAAGAAATCAGTAAGCCTGAAATTTCTAAGAAATAAATTTAATTAATTTTTAACAAATAAAATTAAAATAATTAATAACTAAGAACTAATAAAGCTACAAAAAATTTTAAAAAATTATTTAAGCTAACTAAAATAATAATTAAAAAAAATAATTTGTGATAATTTTAATAATAATAAAATAATTATTTAGTGACGAAAAATAAATTGTCACATTAAATTAATTTTTCGATGGTAATTTTTTTTTGTCGCCTTATACAGTGGTCAGTGGTTGTTTTTTTTATCGCCACCATAGGTAAGCATATAGTGGCGACATAATAGTCATTTAATGACGAAAATAGTATTACTACCGTAAATCAATAAATGAGTGGCGATTTGTTTTATCGTTACCATAGGTAGACATACAGGATTGTCATTTTAAGTCAATAAATTAGTGGTGAAAATAATATTACCACACCATAAGTGACCCATACAGTGGCAACAAATTTGATCGTCACCTTATTTTTACCACTAATACTATATTTTTTTTGTAGTGAATATATCATGGTTAATTGTTATATATCCCAAAAATGATCGTTGACTCATTGGTCAATTGAAACTTCTCAACAAGACCTTTTATGTCGGTCAATTTCAGAGATATTTGAAAAAATCAAAATTTTTTGAAATTATAAATTTGTCATATATTTCTTCGCTGTTACTGTTTTTTCTGAAATAGTAATATTTGATAATAAAAATAATTTTGTATAGTTAAAACTAGTTGAAGAACATCGTATATCACATATAAAAAAATATATTTATATATATATTATTTTAATAACTGTGAGTTTGAAAGAAAGGTAATATATATATATATATATATATATATACTGTTTTAATAATTATTAGTTGTGAGAGATATATAGGTCAATAAGCTTTTTTTAGTTCTGTCGCAAAAAAAATTTCAAACATTTTGATTTCGTTAGATTTAAGAGTGTTTTATACATTTGCCATATATATATTTCTTCCCTCTTGGTTTCTTCTTATATATGTGATAGCAATATTAATAGTAAAAATAATTCGGTATAGATTAAAACTAATTAAGGAATATCGTGTATCACGTGTAAAAAAAATATCTATATTTATATTATTTTAATAATTGTGAGTTTGAGAGATAATAGACCAGTCAGTTTTTTTTTGTTCTGCCAAAAAAAGTTTCAAATATTTTAATTTTTTTTAATTTAAGAGTATTTTATATATTTGCCAGATATTTCTTTGCTCGTGGCTACTCTTTTTGTGATAACAATATTTGATAATCGAAATAATATATCCGGTATGACTAAAACTAGTTGAAGAATATCGTGTATCACGCATAAAAAAAAAAAATCTATATCTATACTGTTTTAATAATTGTGAGTTTGAGAGGTACGTCATATATATATATATATATTATTTTAATAATTATAAGTTGTGAGAGATAGATCTTTTTTTTAGTCGTGTTGGACAAATTTTCAAACGTTTAGATTTTTTTAGATTTAAGAATATCTTATACATTTCACCTGTCTTTTCCGTTCTGTTATATATTATTTTCTGGTCTTAAGTGTGTTTGAGGGGTAGGTTTGTCTGCTAACAGATATTAATTCCACCCTCGGCTTAATTAGGACTGGAAAAGGAGAGCACCCAAGATCCCGTTTAGAAATTCATTTGAGGACCAATTCTCACAATCAACTTCACAATGTGATTCACATACTTGACATCATCATCAATTCATCACTGTGCCAACGTCCTGAATTAATATTCTCTGTCGCATCATTTAATTATTGTAGTAACAAAAATAATTTGTAGATAAATCAACCAATAATTTAGACAATTCTGGATGAGTTTTTAGTATTGAAAATTAAAATAAATTGATTTAGAATAAAATAATTAGAATTTCAAAAATTTTAAAATTAAGAATTTGAAAATTAATTTGATATAGCGGAAAGAGCACGACTCTTCGGCTAATAACCGTTATGGTTGGAGTGTATCTCTCCATAAGATCGACGAAGATTAGTAAGACGAATGTCGCATCGTCTAATATTTATGAGTGTGTTTGAGTAGTCCTATAAAATATATAATAAGACTAAATTTATAAACAGGATTATAATATTTTAGATAGTGATTAAATTTTAAAATATTAAAAAAAGTTAAACAAAGCTAGAGTAAGACGGATGAATTCGTGGAGCTAGAGCTAGAGTATGATGGATGATCTCGTGGAAAGCGGGACGTTATATTTTACCTATCTATATATCCACCCCTGCAATCTATTATCTCCTCATCTATATTGGATAGTTGAGGGATACTATAGATGAGGCGGGATAAGTTTGGATATGGTTATTTAAAGATGAGACGTTCTGTATATTAAATTACAAATTTAAAAAATTAAAAAATAAAAATAAATAAATTATCAACTATAAATTGTAAATCACAAATAAAAAAGCAAACTTAGATTTTAATTTTTAGAAAAAAATTTAATGAGACGATCATGGTCATCAAATCCTATAAATTAAGGTATTCTAAATATTTAAATTTTAAAAAATTTAAATTGATTAAATTTTAAATTTTAATTTTAGTATCCAAACTTTTTTTTATTTGAGCCCGCCAGCGATATTTGAACTTCAAATTTTAATTTTATTATTTAATCTAATAATTTTATAATTGTGATAAATTTTAAAATTAAAATTTTATTGATCGACTCAAATCAAACAAAATAAAAAAATTAGTTAGTATAATTAAAATTTTAAAATGTTAAATAATTAATTTAAAATATTTTATTGTTTAGATAAATTATGTATATATTTATGAAAAAAAAGTTAAATAAAAATTTCTGCTTCCAAGAATCCTGTTATTGCACTTTCTGCCCACTCGATCGTTTGGAAACGGCTAATTAATATAGGATGGTTAATTGTTATATAACCCAAAAATGATCGTTGACTCATTGCCAATTGAAACTTCTCAACAAGACCTTTTATGTCGATCAATTTTAAAAATATTTGAAAAAATCAAAAATTTTTGAAGTTATAAATTTGTCATATATTTCTTCGCTGTTGGCTGCTTTTTCTGAGATAGCAATATTTGATAATAAAAATAATTTTGTATAGCTAAAACTAGTTGAAGAATATGGTATATCATATATATATATATATATATATATATAGAGAGTTGGGCTGGAATGCTATTGATAGCACCAATCCAACTTTGCCACCCATTTTTTAGCCTTTAGATCGCATTGAGATTTGTGCATGCTCTTTAATGAAAAAGAAAAGCTTTTTACTTTTTACTTTTTCTTTTTACTTTTTCTTTTTTCTTTTTTTCATTAAAGAGCATGCACAAATCTCAATGCGATCTAAAGGCTAAAAAATGGGTGGCAAAGTTGGGTTGGTGCTATCAATAGCATTCCAGCCCAACTCTATATATATATATATACTGTTTTAATAATTATTAGTTGTGAGAGATATAGGTCAATAAGCTTTTTTTAGTTCTGTCGAAAAAAAGATTCAAACATTTTGATTTCCTTAGATTTAAGAGTGTTTCATATATATATTTACCATATATTTCTTCCCTCTTGGTTTCTTCTTATGTGATAGCAATATTAATAATAAAAATAATTATGTATAGCTTAAAACTAGTTAAAGAATATTGTCTATCACGTGTAAAAGAAATATCTATATCTATACTATTTTAATAATTATGAGTTTGAGAGATAGTAGGTTAGTCAATTCTTGTTGGTTCTGCCAAAAAAAATTTCGAACATTTTAAATTTTTTTAATTTAAGAGTGTTTTATATATTTGCCACATATTTCTTCGCTCATGGTTATTTTTTTCGTGATAGCAATATTTGATAATCGGAATAATCCGATATGACTAAAACTAGGTGAAGAATATTGCGTATCACGCATAAAAAAAAAAAAATTTATCTATATCTGTATTGTTTTAATAATTGTGAGTTTGAGAGGTATATATATATATATATATATATATATATATATATATATATATATATATATATATATATATATATAAAAGTTGTGAGAGATAGATCAGTAACTTTTTTTTTTTTTTTTTTTTTTTTTTTTTTTTTTTTTTTTTTAAAGTCCTGTTGGAAAATTTTTCAAACATTTAGATTTTTTTAAATTTAAGAATGTCTTATACATTTCACCCGTCTTTTCCGTCATTTATTATTTTCTGGTGTTAAGTGTGCCATCGTCATTAATTAATATTGTCTCTGTCGCATCATTTAATTATTGTAGTAACAGCACCATATCGTGCCATCGCCATCCTCGTACGAACACAATAGATGCAAAAATAATTTGCTAAAATTTTACAGTACTTATCTAAATGATTGGCTATTTTATATTAAAATTTTAATTTTTTATTATCTAATAATATTTTAGTTATTTAAATTTGAATCAATCAAATAAATTAAAAGAATTTAGCAATAAATTTAATATTTTACAAAATTAAATAATTAATTCAAAATATTTTATAGTTTAGATAAATTCTACATTTTTCCTATCTAAAAAAATAAAAATAAAAAATATCTCATTTTTTATTACTCCTTTTACGGATAGGGATGGACAACCGTTAACAATATAGGATGGTTACATCCAGAAAATGATTGTTGACTCCTTAGTGCATCCAAGTCTTATCAGCAAGTCATTTTACGATTACTTAAAAGATTTGTCGGTTCTAAATTTTTCATATGTTTAAGTTTAAACTAATTAAATTTTGATAGTAAATAAGGTTTTTTTTTTTTTTTTTTTAACTCTTGGTTGTGTTTTCTGTAATAACACTATTTGATAATAAAAATAATTAGATATAATTAAAACTAGTTAGATATAATTAAAAATAATTAGATATAATTAAAAATAATTAGAATATCGTCTATCACGCGTAAAAGAGATAACTATATATTGTTTTAATAATTATGAGTTTAAGAGGTAGATCATCTATATCTATATTATTTTAATAATTGTGAGTTTGAGAGGTAGATTAATCAGCCCCTTTTTATACTGTCAAGAAAAAATTTCGAACCATTTAATTTTTTAGATTTGAGAGCATTTTGTACATTTCACCCATCTATTCATCCTACTATTTATTATTTTCACATCTTATATGCTAAGTCAATTTTAAAAATTAAATATTAAAAATATATTAAATTGATATATCTTACATAATTTTAAAATAAATTTAATTTTTATAAATTAAATTATCAAACTTATAAACGTTTCATTGAAAGTGAAATTAGGATTGAAATAAAGTTTAGATGAAAATTATTATTTGTTCACTATTTTTTTCTATAGTTATGGAAGTGATCGAGATTTGTTATGTTTATTTGGCATGACGTGAATGGAGCAAAAATAATAATTAACATATCTAAATAATAAATAATTTAATAAATAATAAATTATAATATAATAAATAAAATAATAATATAATTGTATTTCTATGTAATTAAAAAATATAATCTAAAACAACTAAATTTAATTTTTTATACATAAATTATAATAATGTAACAATAAAATTATATAATAAAAAAATATTAATACTCAACTAATCAATTTTTATTATATTTTAAATATATAAATTTTAAAAATAATTAGTATTATAATTAAATATATTTAAATATAACTAGCATGATCTATTATATTATATTTTAATACTTTTTCACCTTTCTTTGCTGTAATGAATTCTGTCTAGAGAGGGCCAAAATTAATTATGTAATTTTGAATAACTTATGTTTAGACTGTATATTTATTACGGCAAATTAAACAACAAAAATAATTATTTACAAACTCCTCTTCGCTTTCATCCAAACAAACAAATTGTAAATAGTCAATATTTTTTAAAATAAAATATAAGCATTTATAATTTTTAATGCACTTACCCATCAATGTCACGAAATAATTTAGATAATTGACAATATCTGTCCCACCCATTTATCAATTAATATTCATTCCACTTACCTCCAACACACCTTAACTAAATATTTTTAGCAAATTAAAAGAAAAAAGACCTACTCATTATTCCCAATAATTGCGAAAATTAAAGAATGAAAATATTGGGCAAATTTCACTTTTGCTTCTTAAATTTTAAATTGCGTGATATTTTGGTGCTCAAAAATTAATTTGTTATAATTTTTTATTCAAATTATTATTTTAATTATTGCACTTAAATTTTATAGAATAATTTAGTTTACTAAAAACTAATATTTCAGGTCAATATAATAGTAATATGGCATTTTATTGCTTGTCATGTTATTAATTGCAAAACAACCCTAAAAGGGGTGTACATCTTACATCCCATCCATCCAAGGATGAGGTAAATTTTATCCATCACTTGAAGTGATGGGTCGAGAAGTCCCCACCCTTGAATGGGTGGGGGTGTAAGATGTGTATCCATGATTGGGTGTACATGTAGTATTCCTCATCACTCCTTAATATATCATTACTTAACCAAGAAAATTAAATTGTAAAACTTTATTACAAGAAAATTGACTGGTGTTCCGCGAATTTGACCTTTCCAAAGATTACGTGATTTATTTTTTCTTACGAGTTGTACATTTTTTTTTTCCGAGACCGTGCTGTCTCTAAAATTACCTTTTTTTTAAATAAAGCGGATAGTGCGCTATTTTTTTCTCTCAAAAAAAAAATTTATTACAATAGTTTAAATTTTTTTTAGAAATACAATAAAATAAAGTTTAACATCTCAAAGTTTGGGGAGGAGAAGTGCAATTTATTGAAAATTTTTTGAGTCAACTTAAAGTCTTCGTTCTTACTTAATTTTGTGCCGGTTTTATTAATTAATTCCGAGTTCTATCCAATTAATTAAACTCTCTTGGAGAGAGAAATTATTCTCTGCGCCCAGTGTATTCGTACATCTCATATACTGTGTTTTATATTTCATGATTAGTAATTTAAAATTAAAATTAAATCCGAGAGATAAGATCTACAATATTTAAAAACTTGATGTGTAAATAATTATAAATTTTTAAAACATATTAGTTATTATTAAACAGTCACCAAATTAAGTAGATAGTATGCTGCCACACCTTCGAAAGAAACACTTGCGTCACATAGTGGAAGAGTTCAATGATATAACGGGCTCGAAATATAAGGATGAATATTTAAAAAACCAGTTATGTGAAATAGTAACTGATATCGACTATGAGTGGAATGCACATGTCAAGGTATACCGCTGACATCAGTTTATAAATCATTCAGTACTCATTTCAAACTAATTCAAACCTTTCTCTTTTAACCCAGAGATATTCTGGCACGAATTCTGATGGAAAAGAAATAAAAATACCATATCTTGATTTTTTTAAAAAATATGTGGTGACACACAAGAATCAGAAATCTTCTGAATAGCTCTTTCGAAAAGAGCAATGTTGTTATCTATCTGTTCTCTACTCATGAGATATAATCGTTTTCGTAATAATCTTGCCTCTTGATTGAGGCGAACATTACTATGCTGTATTTTTCAGGTGTTATTCCTTGTCGATCGGTCTACTATGTATTGTGTTAGCACCACTATTAGATAGTGGTGTAAGCTATATATTGTGTTAGCATCTACTATTAGATTAATTGTGGTGTAAGCTATATGTTGTATTGGTATTTACTATTTGATTATGGTGTAAGTTTATAATTATTGCTCCTGCAATGATTTCATGATTAAGCTATTAGATATTCTATATTAAATATAATTATCTGACCATCACGAGATGTGCCTGTTTCTCAGTTTATAGTTTATTTTTTCAACTTTTTTTTTGTTAGTTAAATAAAAACATGATACTCTTTTATGTTTTTTAGTTTGACAATCTTCTACAGATGATTATGCTCAATAATTCGCTAATTTAGCTTAAGCTAAATACTTCAATTTCTTATGACAATTTTCTGAAAGCTATAAAGAATGCTACTTCCATTTGAAAATATGACTCTTTGCCTTAAAATTTTTAAAATTTTCGTTGGTACACCACTCACTTGGCCTATATATACGTTCTCACTAAACAATTTTAGGAAATTAAGAAAAAGCACACTCTATTTATGAATATTCAATATAACTTATCCTAGTACACTTTCGCTATTGTTTGTTTCACCGCAAGTGAGATTCGGGTTGAAATAAAGTTTAGATGATTTTTTTTTTTTTTTTCCTTGTTTGATTTTATAGTGATAGAAGTGAAGCTTCTCATGTTCTACTGTTTATTTGGGATGAGATGAATGACGTAAAAATAATAATTTATATACCTAAATAATAAATAACTTGATAAATAATAATTATAATGTAATAAATAAAATAATAATATAATTGTATTTATATTTAATTAAAAAATAATCTAAAACAGCTAAATTAATTTTTTTATACATAAATTATAATAATACAATAATAAAATCATATAATAAAAAAATATTAATACTCAACTAATCAATTTTCATCATATTTTAAATATATAAATTAAATAAAAAAAATTAATTAATATCATAATCAAATATATTTAAATTTAACTAGCATGATCTATTATATTATTTTTTAATATTTTTTCACCTTTTGTTTTGCTGTAATTGAATTAATTCGTTAGGCCAAAATTAATTATGTAATTTTGGACAACTTAAGTTTAGATTGTATATTTATTACGACGAATCAAACAAATGTTTACCAACTCCTTTTCGCTTTCATCTAAACAGACAAGTCCTAAATAGTCTTTTTTTCTTTCTTTTTTTTTTTTTTTTTTTTTTTTTTTTTGAAAATCTAAGCATTTATAATTTTGAATGCACTTACCCACCAATGTCGCGAAATAATTTAGACAATATATCGACAAGATCTATCCCACCCATTTATCAATTAATATTCATTCCACTTACCTCCAACATACCTTCACCAAATATTTTTAGCAAATTAAAAGAAAACAGCCCTACTCATTATTCCCAATAATTGTGAAAATTAAAGAATGAAAATATTGGGTAAGATTATGTGATTTAGTTTTTCTTACGAGGTGTATATTTTTTTTTTTTTTAAGAAAAAAAGTTGGCAGTGCGTTATCTTTCTCTAAAAAAAAAAAAAAAAAAAAAAAATTATTACAATAGTTTTAAATTTTTTTTAGAAATACAATAAAGTAAAATTTAACATCCCAAAGTATGGGGAGGAGAAGTGCAATTTATTGGAAAATTTTTGAGTCAACTTAAAGTCTCCGTTCTTACTTAATTTTGAGCCGGTTTTATTAATTAATTCCGAGTTCTATCCAATTAATTAAACTCGCTTGGAGAGAGAAATTATTCTCTGCGCCCAGTGTATTCGTACATCTCGTGCTTTATATTTCATGATTAGTAACTTAAAATTAAAATATAATCTGAGAGATAAGATCTACAATATTTAAAAGCTCGATGTGTAAATAATTAAAAAATTTTAAAATATATTAATTAGTTATTATTAAACAGTCACCAAAGTAGGTAATATCCAAAAGAAAATTAGTTTGAAGGAGGATTTTTTTTTTTTTGTTGAAATCACTAAAATAAGTACAATAAGAAAGCACTACACTAAGCAATTCACGACCAATGTCGTAGAAAAATAAGTTATGATTGAATATATAATAACTGATATTTTAATACTAATAGTCCAATAATAACTGTGTATTTTTTTTAAAAAAAGTATAATTTTTTTATTTTATCATCCAAAAGTCAATTAATTGCATTCTTGTTTTGTCAAAAAAAAAATTTTAAAAATCTAAAAAATTTAAAAAAAATAAATGCTAAATTTGAGGGTGTAAGATATATATATATATATATATATATATATATATATATATATATATATATATATATATATATATATATATATATATATATATATATATATATATATAGAATGTTTAGTTATATTTAAATATTTTAGACTAGTTGCTTGAGATCGAAAATTATCTAATTAATACAACTCATCTAGTCGCTGTGATGCGGGGTTAATGTGGGCGCATTAACCATGCAGGTTCAGGCAGTGCTCTGGATTAGCCTCTTAATTTTTTTTAAAAAAAATATATATAAAATTTTAGAATATAAAAATTAAATTATTTTTATTTAAATTTATATTTTGATCAAAAAAAAATAAAATTTATAAAAATAATTATAAAATAATAAATATTTAATTTTTATAAAAAATTTATAAATAGATTTTTTTTAAAAAAAAATGATGAATTGAAAGTGGTTTGGATCCAATGTACTAAAACACTTTTAGTCCATTAAATCAGAACCACTCCTCCCAAGAGCCAGACCTTGGAAGAAGAGCTCCTAGAGAACTAGGTGGGCCTTAGAGTCCGAGCTGTACTGGGCCTTGGGGCTCTGGTGAAGAGGCCCAGCAAGGACTAGAATGTCGAGCCGGGCCGGACCGGCATAGATACTACGGCAGTCGTGCCATGCTGTAGCCCGACCCGTAGGCCATCCGGTTCGTTCTACATTTCTATGCGCGCTATTATTTTTATCAATAAGAATAATTTTTTTTTTAAGAAAAGACGAGTTAAAATACTACTACAGATGTCACTCTCCTTAATTTTTTTAAATTTATGTAAAAAATTTCTAATTAAAGTATAGCAACTATTAAAATATTACAAATTGTAGGGGCCAAAGTGAAGTGTTTTGGTGCAAAGCTTGTGGTAATTTGCTTTATTAAAATCTTGTTTTAAAAGATTGCTATAATTTGCTTTGTAATTTTTCCATAAAAATAGAGGTCCAAATATAGGTCCAAATGTGTATGTATAGATGTCCCCTTTTAAATTTTGACTCTATAATTATTCAAAACTTTGCATAAAATTTATGGAAGTGGCCAAGCAGATTTGATGGTAGTGCACGCTCGAAATGGTGGGAGAAATGGCGGGAACTTTACAAGAGATTCTTGGCGCGACAAAAACGAACATTTGGAACATCGCTTGTACTATTACCGACATGAATATCGAATAGTGAAAGGCATCATGAATCATCCGACGTTTAGGGAAAATGCTACTTGTACACCCGTAATGGGTGTACATCTCACACCCCCACCCATCTAAGGGTGGGGGTAGGATGAGTGGTCACTTGATGTGACCCGTAAAAAACATCGACACCATTAAAAGGGTGGAGGTGTAGGATGTACACCCCTTCGGGGTGTACATGTAGCATTACCCGACGTTTAGTTGGGATCATCACCGACAAGTCGTAATTGCGCATGGAATGAATATATCAAGGAGAATCCGAAAGCAAAATTAATTGCGCATGGAATGAATATATCAAGGAGAATCCGAAAGCAAAATTCTACCGTATTTTCATCAGCTAGAAATTGTTTGTTCACAATAAACAGGATATTTTGTTCATCATTTGTAAAAATAATGTTTAGTTCGCCACAGTACAGCTAACAATAATTTTACCATTGTATCATTTGATAACATCTCTATTTGATTGTAGTATTGGCTAGTGCTCCTGCGATTGTTCAAAGTTACTTTTTATTTTCCAGCCCAAATAGTCCTACTTAAATAGTAGGATCCAATAAGTAATGTGATGTAGTTTCCTTAGTTGATATATCCTAAGGGTCAAATTAATAGTTAGATCATATAAATCCACCATTCATGCCTATTTATGATTTCAGACGAAGTTCTGTGGCAATCAGAAGATCAAATGTTATGAAAGATGATATACAAGCTCATGCATCAAGTGACAGAGAAAAATCTCTCAACCCATTTGATCTGTTTTATTACAGCGGCTAGAAGCCGATGCCTAGTACTTGCCGACACTATTTGAGGTTTGCAACAGTCAGTAGAGTGTGCGGTTGGGGACGATGTAGAACACGTCGCCTGTGTTGAGCAGCGCGTCGGGGCAGAGGACCAGCCGCGGGTTCCGGAACACCCTGGGGTTGGCAATGGTGTGCCTTGGGTTCCGCGCCATCACCTCTGCTGTGGCCACCGGCTTCCGGTGGACCTCCACGAACCCACCGGGGTGGACGAGCTTCAGCACGCCACGCTCGCGCCTACGCCCATGGTGGAGGTGGTGGTGCACTCCCCCCCTCCCTCCAACCACCACTTGCTTAATGTGTGAACTAAGAAGTGATGGGGGAGAGAGAGGAGTGCGAAGATCTCAAACCTACAAACTGCTTTTTATACCAAGAAATGGTCAAGTAAAAACAATGGAAGATCCTTGGATTTTTCATCTAGGACTTTGTTCAAAGAGTTCTACTAGGAAATGTTTTTGGCCTCTTGATTTGTCCACCACTCTTTTCTCTGTTAGATTATTGGTTTTCACGTTTCCATATTGCACTGCTACGTACACTAAAAGACACCAAGAACATAACTTCATCTGCAAAGCTTGTCTTTTTCGTTGTCTTCTACTGCTTCACACTGCACCCCACCTTAAGATTTTGAAGTTTGTTTTTGGTCTTTCAATTTTCTATTGTGTTTTCATTTGTTTGAGAGACATTTTTGTAATGGTTCCCAGTGAGAGGAAAACATGGAGTGATATGTTTATAACCTCTAGACACACTTCCTATGTTAGACACTCATTATATGGCTTCGAGAGAAATCAGACGCAGATTTGCTATTCTTCAATCAGTCTAAAATGTTTTCAAGATCATTTTTAAGACCTAAAATGTAGTTTTTAGGATTGTGTCATCTCCCATCATCGCATTCTTTATCCGATGTAGTTATTGCTATTCTGATTAAACTTTCTCACTGTGTCCTCTCCTCCAAGTTTCTTACTACACTGATACCAAAAAAGAACACCCAATCCATATTTCAATCATGAAAAGAATAATAGCAATCAAATGGTAATAAACTCATACGTTAAAAAAACACTAATCTAATTCTTGGCTCGGAAAATAAATACTCAATGTTAAACAAAAGAGAGAAAACAAACCTACTTATACTTGCACAATGATAATAAGATGAAAGAAGAACGCAATGAGGATCAGGGAACAGAGCAAAAGCAAGCTTGAAAATGAAAACATCCTTCTTTCACAATCATCACAAGCGGTTAGAATGCTAAAAAGTATCAATGGATAAACTACCGCATTTTCCAATTGAAAAGAACAACAATATCAATAGTTGTAGATACCAAACGTGTATTTAAAATAGAATGCACAAGTGGATCTGCAATTCCAGATAAGGAAAAAATTTGCAACACATAGTATCCCACAACATTCAAAAAAAAAAACAATCTTATTACTAACATTAGGGCTGAAGCAACATCACAACGGCCTTCATCGTTGCAAAATTTCACAAGAGGGCTGTAACAAATTTGGCTCCACACAATCAACCATGGCAAAGCATGTGAAATAAGCAAGAGTCATACTCGGCGAGAATTCATTTCTAAGGTAACTTTGGATCATTCTATGCTCTGTACTACCAACAAGTTCAGCGCGAGAAAGAACGGTGCGTACCTAACTAATCCGCTCAAGCTACTGAGGCAATGCCTCTTCCACTTCGTTCCACATATCCGCATTCCCCGAGAACTTCTCCTTGATCTTCTCCACAATCTCCTTAGCCTCCTCAACCTTCGACGCGCTCACTAGCCCGTTAACGAGCATCTTCATTGTCGAGAAGCACGGAATCCAGTTCCTCGCCATAGTCTCCTTGCACAACCCCAGCGCAGTCTCAAAGTCGCCGTCTTTGCATAAATAATATATCAAAGTGAAGTAAAACGCGCTATCCCCCACACACCCTCTCCTCCGCATCTCCTTGTAAAGCCTCTTCGCCTCCTCCAAATTCCCTTCTTTGCAGAACCCGTAGATCACATGGTTATAAGTGACCCAATTCGGCTTCATTCCCTTCACCTTCATCTCCTTAAGCAAGGCCATGGCTACGCCGGGGCGCTGGAGCTTGCACAAGCTCTGGATCCTCACATTGTAGGTGGTAAGCCCCGGGCGGCAATCGTGCTTCTTCATCAGCTCCAGAACCTTCTCAACATCGTCGAACCGCTCTTCCTTGTAGAATCCGGCGAGCGCGGTGTAGAACGTGGTCCGGTTCGGCTTGATTTTAACCCGAGACATTTCGTCGAGCACTGAGAAGAAGGAGCGCGAGGTGCCGGTCTCGGAGAAGGACTTGAGGACGGTGTTGTAGGTGTCGAGGTTAGGGTTTATGCCGTAGGAGGAGGGGAGTTCGCGGAAGAGGCGGGGAACTTGGTCGTGGTTGTGGGAGAGGATGCAGGCGAAGAGGAGGGCGTTGAGGGAGGGGACGTCGGGGTGGGAGCGGAAGGTGCGGAGGGCGTCGTCGAGGAGGCCGGCTTGGCCGAAGAGGACGATGGCGTGGGGGAGGTGGCGAGGAGGGGAGTGGGGGGAGAGAAGGAGAGAGTGGAGGAGGGAGCGTAGGTGGTCGAAGGAGCGGGAGGCGGAGAGGGAGGAGACGGCGAGGGAGAGGGCGTGGCGGTCGAGGTGGGAGGAGGGGGAAAGCGCGGCGGCGCGGCAAATGGCGACGATGCGATCCGCGTCGGCGTCGGCGTCGGCGGGGGCGGCTGGGGCGGCGGCGGCGGCGGCGGAGGAGGAGGCGACGCCGGAGGAGGAGATGGATTTGAGGAGGGAGAGGGCGGCGCGGGACTTTGCTTGGAGGAGAGAGGGGCGGAGGGGTCGGAGGGGTTGAGAATGGCGGAGGGGGAGGAGGAGTAGGGGCGGCGGAGGTGGAGATGGAGGAGGAGCCGGAGGCGGGTGGCGGCGGAGGAGGAGGAGGAGGAAGAACACGACATGATTAGGGTTTTGAGAGCTCGGGGGCTAGGGTTCGAGTTTCAGAGGGTTTTGGGAAAGAAGAGGAAGAGGTGGCGATGTAATGTGGGCCTACAGCTCGTCCCGGCCCGTTTCCAAATTTGGGTTGCACCTTAGTCAGGTTACGGTGTTTGGGCCTGGCCACAACAGTGACAATGTAACCGTATAAGTGACATTTCTTAGAGCGATTTTGGGCGGCTCAGATTCAAAATCCTGTTTTTACCAAGGAAAATACTATATGTACACTTCAAAGGAGTGTACATTCTACACCCCCACCCATCGAAGAATGGGATATTTTTTAGTGATCCCTCATCATACCCCCACCCTTAGATGGTGGAGGTGTGTAATGTACACCTTTTTGGAGTGTATTTGTAGCATTGTTTTTTTATGAATGAATCAATATTTGTATTCCACCTATATTACGATGTTTCATTAAATATTAAAAGATTGTGAACAAATATAAAATTTTAATAAGCAAAGAGAAAATTTGTATTCGGTTATGCGTAACTTAATTGTTGTATAAATTAAATTTGTATATAGATCATATTTACTGCATCAAATATTTCTTTTGAAAAAAAAATAAAATTATCCACTTTATTTTTTAAAAAAAAATCAACTTGGCTAAGTGGGGTGAGACAAAACTTAGCCGAGGCACCCACATCTTATCTCACAGCAGCAGCCGATCAGAATCTGTTTCTCTCCTACTACAGAACACACTGAATGACTGCACTAATGGAGAACCCTCTTTTTATGTGTTACGCCCTCCTTCTATCTAAGCAGTTTCCAAAGCTTGCCGAGCACATACCGAACTTAAAATTTGAATACATTATCAAACTTAAGTTTAAATTTATCTTTTTTTTTTTCAATCCTTCTGAAATCAAGGATTATTCCCCTCTTTATGGCTGTAAATTGTCGGAACGAAAAATAATTTTTTTTGGAATGAGAATCAAAATAAAATTTTGGTACATCAAATAAATATAATAAAAATCAGTTGCTTAACCTGTCACATTCCGAAAGTAAACTAGAAATCGGACTTGTCAACGGATCTCTGTCTTATACGCAAAATTTTTCAAGTATATGCAGCATTACAATCTACTCAAGTATAAAAAAAATATACACAAGAGAGCAATATAGAGCTGAAACTAAAATAAATCTCAAATTAAATTGTATAAAACAAAATCCCTATATACAATAAATATCTTCCAGAAGATAATAAATACAAAATCACACCCAAATATATAGTAGTTTGAATAACTACAAAGAAAAAATAATATAGAGTCCACTAATAACTCGAAAGAAAGATAGAAAAATTATCTAATCTACGATTCTTTTATCTTGATCCGCCGGCACCGCAATAATCACGAAAGACTCTAGAAAAGAAGAGCAATAATAGACGTAAGAATTACTAAAAAGTCTAATTCTAATGAGAAGACATTTTATATTCTTTCAATCCAGAGATTAATAATTTCAATCCAGAGCTCGGGGTTGCTTTGCTCCGCCGCCCGTGACCTGGTGGTAGCCTGGTCTACGTTCTGTTTGTAAGGGTGGTTGCCTGGTCTATGGTTGTTTTTTTTTTTTTTTTTTTTTTTTTTTTTTTTTTTTTTCTTTTCGAGGCCGAGTTGCCTTGCCCTTTGTAGCTGAATTCACGATTGCAATGAATGAAGCGGCAGCATGCTGCCTTCCTCTCAAAAAAAATAATTTTACACTGGTCTGATCACTTGAGCGTACAAGCAGAGCATCTCATGAGGCAAACTATTTCTTAATGAGGATGATAGTAAGGGAAGATGGTGTAGAAGGTTTGCAGGAAGGTGAAAATAAGAACGACAAGTGCTGCGATCAAAGAAAGGATGGCCCAGGGGTTGCTGAAATAGTCCCTCACCAGCTTGGCCCTCCACTTGTGCCACGGGGAATCGCAGTACTCCTCCACGTCCCGGAACAGTCCGGCGAGGTAGTGGTTCTCCAAATCGAAGAAGAACCACTCGGCGAGAGGAGGGCGTTGAGGGAGGGGACGTCGGGGTGGGAGCGGAAGGTGCGGAGGGCGTCGTCGAGGAGGCCGGCTTGGCCGAAGAGGACGATGGCGTGGGGGAGGTGGCGAGGAGGGGAGTGGGGGGAGAGAAGGAGAGAGTGGAGGAGAGAGCGGAGATGGTCGAAGGAGCGGGAGGTGGAGAGGGAGGAGACGGCGAGGGAGAGGGCGTGGCGGTCGAGGTGGGAGGAGGGCGAGAGCGCGGCGGCGCGGCAAATGGCTACGATGCCATCCGCGTCGGCGCCGTCGGGGGCGGCGGCGGCGGCGGAGGAGGCGGCGGTGGAGGAGGATATGGATTTGAGTAGGGAGAGGGCGGCGCGGGACTTTTGCTTGGAGGAGAGAGGGGCGGAGGGGTCGGAGGGGTTGAGAGTGGCGGAGGGGGAGGACGAGAAGGGGCGGCGGAGGTGGAGATCGAGGAGGAGCCGGAGGCGGGTGGCGGCGGAGGAGGAGGAAGAACACGACATGATTAGGGTTTTGAGAGCTCGGGGGCTAGGATTAGAGTTTCAGGGGGTTTTGGGGAAGGAGAGGAAGACGAGGGGATTTAATGTGGGCCTGCAGCTCGTCCCGGCCCGTTCCAAAATTTGGGTTGCTTAGTAAACAGGTTATGGTGATTGGGCCTGGCCACAACAGTGACAATGAAACCGAACAAGTGACATTTCTTTGAGAGATTTTGGCGGCTCAGATTCAAAATCATGTTTTTTATGAACGAACCAGTATTTGTGTTCCACCTATATTTGTGATGTTTCATTAAATATTAAAAGATTGTGAAAAAATGTCAAATTTTAATAAGCAAAGAGAGAATTTGAATCCGGTTACACGTAACTTAATTGTCGTGTAAATTAAATTTATATATAAATCACATTTATTGCATCAATTTTTTTTTTTGAAAAAAATTTATTTTATCCACTTTATTTATAAAAAAAAAAATTCAACTTGGGCTACGTGGGGTGAGACAAAATTTAGCCGAGGCACCCACATCTTATCTCACAGCAGCAGCCGATCAGAATCTGTTTCTCTCATACTACAGAACACACTGAATGACTGCACTAATGGAGAATTCCTTTTTCTATGTTACGACCTCCTTCTATCTAAGCAGTTTTCAGAGCTTGCCGAGCACATACCCAACTTAAAATTTGAATACATTATCAAGTTTAAATTTACATTTATTGCTCTTTTTTTTTTCAATCCTTCTGAAATCAAGGTTTATTTCTCTCTTTATGACTGTAAATTGTCTGAACGAAAAATAATTTTTTTTGAACTGAGAATCAAAATAAAATTTCGTCACATCAAATAAATATAATAAAAATCACTTGCTTAATCTGTTACAAAAGTAAACTAGAAACCGGATTCATCAACATCTATCTTATATGCAAAATTTTTCACATATAGGAAACATTACAACTTACTCAAATATAGAAAAAAAATATACACAATAGAGCAATATAGAGCTGAAATTAAAATAAATCTCAAATTAAACTGTATAAAATAAAAACTCCATATACAATAAATATCTTTCATAAAATAATAAATGCAACAAGCTGAATAAAATCACACCTAAATATATAATAGTTTGAATAACTAAAGAGAAAAAATAATATAGAGTCCACTGCTAACTCGAAGAAAAGATAGAAAACTTATTTACTTCATGATTCTCTTATTTCGATCCACTGGCACCGCAGTAATCACGGAAGACTCTTGGCACCGCAGTAATCACGAAAGACTCTGAAAAAGGAGAGCAATAACACACACGTGAGAATTACTAAGAAGTCTAATTCTAATGAGAATACATTTTATGTTCTTTCAATCGAGAGATTAATAATATTGGACTGGTCTGATCACTCGTGCGTACAAGCAGAGCATCTCTTGAGGCAAACTATTTATCATAAGACAAGATGCTGTAGACGGTTTGCAGGAAGTCGAGAATAAGAACGACAACTGCTGCGATCAAAGAAATGATGGCCCATGGGTTGTTGAAATAGTCCCTCACTAGCGTCTCCCTCCACTTGTGCCACGCGGAATCGCAGTACTCCCCCACCTCCTGGAACAGTCCTGCGAGGTAGTGATCGCCGTGATCCAAGACGAACCACTCGGAGAGCTGGTTGAAGAAGACCGCCAGATGCTTATCACTCGCAAGGTTGTTCTCCAGGATTCCGCGCTGGCGGAGTATCGCCTCGTCTTCCGGCGTGTTGATGAGGCAGTCCACGAACGCCGCGTAGCTCGACATGTAAGCCTCCTTCTCTTCGCACCCACCGCATTGCTCGAAGGCCACGAGGTTCGAGAACAGAGGTAGAGTGGAGTTGTCCACGGAGAGAAAAGGGATCTCGAGCACGCCGTGTCGAGGGCAAAAAGTAACGTCAAGGAAGGAACTAAGACGATTCTGATTCTGATTCTTCTTCTTCTTAATTGTCACGCCGGCCTCCAACAGCTCGGTAGCGGATGGAATCGCGCCCGGAAATCTTTTCTTATTTGATTTGCCAGTCTTTGGTAGGACATAAGAGAGGAGCAAGGTGAAGATCATACTCAGATTTAAGTAATATTTGAGAATATTACCACAGTTGGTACAGCCAGTGGGGGCAGTTTGTGGTTTCGTGACGTACGAGCGGTAGTAGAAATGCAACAAGTGATTAAAATCTTTGGCTTCGCCGGTCACAATAAGGTCGTTGTTGCCTTCCACTATTTCTTCCCCGAGGTCCACGACTGTCGCGTGTCTCAGCAAGTTCACAAGAAGCTCCGTCAGAGAAGGTGTCTCTAGCCTTTGCACTAGAGTGGCAGCAGTGCCGCCAATTTTGAACAGTTCCTCGAGCACAAAGAGGGGGATTTGGTTCTCGAGCAAGAGCAAATCGTTGACAACAAACGGCAAGCGACAACCCGCAACCCGCACGCCGGCTTTGTTCTTCTCTTCGTACAACTTGGTGAGGAGCTCGATGATGAAGCACCCGTCGAAAAGCAGTATCTCCGCAAACTTCTCGGGGCTGAGCTCGACGGGGTCGCAGTAGCACCGCCGCGCCCGAGGCTCCAATTTCTTGATCTCGGCTACGCAGTGCTCGATGGTTGTCTTGCTGCGATCGAGGAAGTCCTGGAGGTACCGCAATTTATGATGCTCCATCGCCCGAAGGGATGGCTCCTCGCGGCGACCGTAGGGGCCGATGGCGACCATTAGGGGCTCGTGCAGCTGTTTGTCGCTCTGCCGGACGTGGGCCGGGAGGCGGAAGATGTTGATGTCATCCGCGGCCGTCGGCTCATCTCTTACGGCGTTGAGTTTCTGCCGGACGGAGCTCAGCACGGCCTCGGCCTCGCAAATATCTATTTCTACTGCACCTTCTGCTCGTTCCATCGTTATCATCAACTTATCAACTTACTGCAAATTAAGTTTCTCAAACTCTCACGAATTTATTGGTGCCGAAGAAATGGGCGGAAAGAGTTTTCCTCCCTTGGCTTATTTATAGCCGCAGCCGGAGAGCTACCTGCATGGGAATGGGAACCAAAAAAAAAAAATAAAGTTATTTTTTGGGCTACTTAGACATGAAAACTTTTAACAGATTTTTAAAAATAATAAATTATTCATTACTTTCATAAAACTTATATATTTCTCACATTCTAATTCTAAAAAATATATATTATTAAATTTTTTAAAAAAATTAAATATTTTGAATAAAAAATTGTAAATAATTTATCGTATTTAAATGACGATAATTTATTTATCGTATACACCTAATTTTATAAATAATTTTTTTACTAAACCATTTTAATAATTATAATATTTTTTAAATCTATTAATAAAAATACTCGACAAAAATTACTGGGAGACTGAAAATTCCAATTAAACATCTGAACCTGTCGAATCTATCGCTATTTGGGTGTTGGATTTCACATCTAGAGTAAAATTTAATGTATATTTAAAAAATTTCCAAAAAAATAAAAATTAAATAGTTTTTTAAAATAAATTTTTAGTTTCAATATTAAATATCAAATTAATTTTCAAATTCTTAATTTTAAAATTTTTGAAATTCCTAATTATTTTATTCTGGATCAATTTATTTTAATTTTCAACACTAAAAACTCATCAAGAATTGTCTAAATCATTGGTGGATTTATCTACAAATTATTTTAGTTTAAAAATTAAAAATCTGCCAAATTATTTTCCATTAAATTTTGAAATTAAAAATTTATTTTAATATTTCTCTACTCATTTTCGTAATATATATTAATTTTTTAAAATTTATTGGTTCGAAACCGTTTGAACCCACTGTATGTTGAAGAGAGCCAAGCATCAATACTCTTATTAATAAGTTTAAAAGTTATAATTTTTTTTATATTAAGAATAATTTTTTATTTCGGAATAATCAAGAATAAAAGTAAAATTGTGTTTGGTTCACAAAATAGGTATTCTTTGAAATACTGGAATAGATAAAATTGTATTTGGTTAATATTATAGAATAATAGAAATAGTAAAAAAATATGATAAATTTTTTTATAAAATATCAACTTTGTTATATGAAAGTGATGAAAAATAATTTAAATTTAAGGATAAATTGGCACATTAAATATATATTATTATTTATTATTATTATATATTAAATTTAAGGATCAATTTGATATTAATTATTTTTCATGTGACAATTGATGAAAAATAATTTAAATATATATTATTAAATTTTAAAAATAATTTTAATATTTTTTTAAAAAACTATGAATAATTTATCATATTTAAAAAATGATAAATTATCAAACTATTTTAACAATTACAATATTTTTAAAATTTATTATAAATATTCAATAAAAATTACTTGCAGATTAAAAATTTATGCATTTGAGTCGGTCGAATCTATCGCTATCTAGGCGTTGGATTTCACATCTCGAGAAAAATTTTAATATATATTTAAAAAATTAAATGGTTTTTTAGATAAATTTTAAAATTTTGAACTTAAAATCAAATTAATTTTTATTTTTAATACTAAAACTCATAAAAAATTGGATAATTTTATTTTAATTTTTAATATTAAAACTCATAAAAATTGTCTAAATGGGTTTATCTAAAATTTATTTTAATTTAAAAATTAAAAGTCTGCACTGATAGAATATTGATTGAAAAATATGATCGTCTCTTCTTTACTTCTTATTCAATTTATAGGTACATATACAATGCTCATCTCTTTCCTTTTACAGTCGTGCAATCTAATTAAAGAAATACAATGAATATGGAAATATGCAATTACAATGAATATGGAAACTAATAAACTATACAAATTAAATATGAGCTTTATGTGGTAACAAGCTATATGTGGTAACATCTCCCCTCAAATTGATGCTGGGTGATCAAGAAGCATCAATTTGCCAACGAGAAATTGATGGCGCTGGCGACTGAGAGACTTGGTAAACACATCGACTAATTGTAAGGATGTGGAAACATGTGGAAGAGAAATAACACGAGTATCCACAGCTTCTCGAATATAATGACAGTCTACTTCAATATGCTTAGTGCGCTCATGGTATACTGGATTAGTGGCAATTTGAATAGCACTTGTGTTATCGGCATGAAGTGGAGTAGGATCATGCTGTGGAAACCCAAGCTCAGTCAACAAACCTCGAAGCCAAGTAATCTCAGAGCATGCAGCAGACATAGCGCGATATTCAGACTCCGTGGAAGATTTAGACACACGGTCTTGTTTCTTACTCTTCCATGAGATCAAAGAGTCCCCAAGAAACATGCACCAACCAGTGACAGAGCGACGTGTATTGGGACATCCCGCCCAATTAGCATCACTAAAAGCAATAAGATGCACAGGAGATTTAGCAGGAAAAAATAAACCTTGACAAGGAGAGCCATGAAGATATCGAATGATGCGACGAACAGCTGCCAAGTGTAGATGCCGTGGAGAGTGCATAAATTGACTAACTTGCTGTACAGCAAAAGAGATATCAGGCCGAGTAATAGTCAGGTAGTTGAGGCTACCCACTAATTGGCGATACAACAAAGGATCAGAAAGTAGCTCCCCCTCATCAGCATAATACTTAACATTCATTTCTAGAGGTGTATCAACAGATGAAGAATCTTGAAGACCAGCCAAAGCAATCAAATCCTGAATATATTTATGTTGATGTAAGAATATGCCCGAAGAATCAGTTTGAACTTCCAAACCTAAGAAATATGTAAGATGACCAAGATCCTTCATATGAAAAGAGTTTTGAAGATATTGCTTAAGCTGAGTAATCAATAAAGAATCTGTCCCAGTGATAACAATATCATCAACATACACCAAAAGAAGAACAACTCGATCCTGTAGTTGATTTTCGAAGAAACAAGGAAGAGTCATATTGGCTTTGGACAAGCTTAAACTGAAGCAAAATAGAGCGAAACTTCTCAAACCACGCTCGAGGAGCTTGTTTTAAGCCATATAATGAACGATTCAATTTGCAAACTTCCATTGTAGAAGAGGAAAACAAACCAGGAGGAGGTGTCATGTATATATCTTCATTGAGATCACCATGGAGAAAAGCATTTTTGACATCCAACTGTTGAAGCGGCCAGCCCTGTGAGGCGGCAATAGCAAGAACTGTACGGACCGTAGTCATTTTGGCTACAGGAGCAAATATTTCATGATAGTTTATCCCATACTCTTGTCGGTTGCCTAAGGCAACCAATCTTGCTTTATAGCGATCGAGGGACCCATCAGAGCGAAGCTTTATTGAATAAACCCATTTACAACCAATGGGCTTAACATGAGGTGGACATTTAACAATGTCCCAAGTCTGATTTTCCTGAAGAGCACGAAATTCCTCCTGCATTGCCCGCTGCCAACACTCATGCTTCACTGCTTCTGAGTAAGAAGATGGAACCGAAATGGAGGACAAAGCAGCAGAAAATGATATATAATAAGAGTCATACCGAGGAGGAGGACGAGAAACTCGGGTAGATCGCCTCGGTAAAGGTGGGGCAGGAGCAGATGGCGGATCTGGCTCGGGAAGGGGCTGCAGTGCACGACGTCGAGTGTCATCAAAAGTAGGAAGAATAGCAACTTCAGGGGATGAGCTAACATGAGTTGGAAAGAAATGTTGATTTTCAAAGAAAACAACATTTCGAGAAACACGAAGCCTCTTTAAAGAAGGATCATAGCAAACAAACCCCTTATGATTAGTACTATATCCCAAAAAAACACATTTCACAGATTGAGCAGAAAGCTTATGGCGTTCATGAGGAGGCAAATGAACAAAACACACACAACCAAAAGTATGCAAATGTCGATAGGGAGGATGCTGATGATGAAGGCGAAAATAAGGAGAGTCAAGATTAAGAGTTCGAGAAGGCAGTCGATTAATAAGATAAACTGTTGTAGATAATGCTTCTACCCAAAAAATAGGCGGAACAGAAGATTCGAGTAACAATGTCCGAGCCACCTCTAAGAGATGACGGTTCTTTCGTTCGGCCACACCATTTTGTTGAGGCGTATATGGACATGAACGCTGTGACAAAATGCCTTTTTGATTCAGAAAATCATGAAATGCATTAGTCATGTATTCTCCACCAGAATCAGATCGAAGAATCTTAACAGTAGCAGAAAATTGAGTTTCGACATACACTAGGAAGGATTTAAAAGTTAAAAAACTTCAGATTTAGAACGAAGAAAATAAATCCAAGTAAACCGACTATAGTCATCAATAAATGTTACAAAATATTTATACTGACCATGAGAAATAACAGGTGCAATTCCCCACACATCAGTATGAATAATATCAAAACAATTTTTCGCATGACTACCAGCAATAGGAAATGGAAGCAGTTTACTTTTTCCTAACTTACAAGTAGAACAATCAAAGGAAGCACGAGAAGAACAAAATTTATCTTTATTGCCCAATAAACCAGAAGTCAATAAATAAGACAAAATATCAGAATTGGGGTGTCCCAAACGTTTATGCCACCTTTCACTTTTATTGATAATAGTAGAAGAAGTCAAAGCAACATGATTAGGAATGGAAAGTTTGAGTGGAAACAGTCGTCCTACTTTAGGCCCCTTCGCAATCACCGTCCCCGACACCTGATCCTGCACACAACAACCACCACGAGAAAAATGTACATCATAGTTATTTTCTACTAATTGTCCAACTGATAGAAGATTATTAGAGAGTCCAGGTGATACAAAAGCATTGTTGAGAGTTGGAGTAATATCTCCTACAGCAGTAATAGGTAAGGTGTGTCCATTAGCAACCTGGACATGTTCTGAACCACGATATGCGCGGACATTTTTAAGCAAAGCCACCGAGCCAGTCATATGATTTGATGCGGCAGAATCAATAAGCCAAGATTTAGATGGAGAATTACCATTACCGTGAAGTCCTAGAGCTGAAAAAGCCGAAATAATCATTTGTTGCACCATTTCAGGAGTGAGGACTGTTTGCTCAGCATTGTGATTGACTGCTGTTGAGGTTCCAGCTGGAATTTGACCTGTAAAAGGATTAGTAGTAGAAGCTTGAAATGCAGTCTGACGATTTTGGGGCCGAATTGAACAATCTTTGATGATATGTCCAGGCTTTTTACAGTAATTGCAAAATTTTTTAGCACAGTTTGCAGCAATGTGACCATAATTCTTGCAACTAAAGCACTGAACTTTACTCATATCCCTGCATTTGCCTTTTCCTTGAGCCACAAATGTCATAGGTGTTGTAGTCAACCTTTCTTGTTCCAGAGTGGCTTGGGTAAAAAGACGTTGTTCTTCACGAAGTAATTCACCAAAACATATATCCAATGAAGGAGGAGGATGACGACTCATCAGATTAGAACGAACGTTCTCAAAATCTGATCGCAATTTCATCAAAAATTGATCGCGCTTACTAACCTCATAAACAGCCATTACATCATGGAGAGAATCTTTCGACACGGTAACACAAATAATATCAGAAAATTCAATCCATAATTGTTGAAAACCGGAAAAATAATCTTGAATAGATAATCCTCCCTGAGTGTAATTTGCAATCTCGCACTCCAATTGAAACCTTCTTGCAGAATGTGTTTGATTGTAAACTTTTTTTAAATATGCCCACATGTCTTTAGCAGTTTTATATGGACGTAAATTAAGAATAATTTGAGAATCACATGACCCAATAATCCAAGACATCACCCTAGCATCTTTGACTTTCCATTGAGACAATTGTGTGGCATCCGTAGGAGCTGGAACAATGCCATCAATATGTCCCCATAACTCCTTTCCAGTGACAAACAATTGAAATTGAAACTCCCATGCGGTATAATTTTTTCCGGTAAACTTAACACAAAATTCATGAGTGCTACTCGCCATTGCAAAGAAATAAGAATAGTTCGCACCAAGAAAAAAAATCACCAAAAAAAGTTGAAATTTTACCGAAATCGTGAGTTACCTTTCCACGCCAAATTCCAAAACGTAAAGATACTGCACCCTTGCACAGATCCGCCACCACTTCGCTGCGGCTCACTGTTTGTTTCAGAATCTCTGATCCAAAGAGAGTAGCAGAACAATCCAAACAAACCAAAAAAAACTTCTAAAACCAGGGCTCTGATACCATGATAGAATATTGATTGAAAAAGATGATCGTCTCTTCTTTACTTCTTATTCAATTTATAGGTACATATACAATGCTCATCTCTTTCCTTTTACAGTCGTGCAATCTAATTAAAGAAATACAATGAATATGAAAATATGCAATTACAATAAATATGGAAACTAATAAACTATACAAATTAAATATGAGCTTTATGTGGTAACAAGCTATATGTGGTAACATGCACAATAATTTATCATTAAGTTTTGAAACTAAAAATTTATTTAAAAATATTAAAAATTATTTTTTTGATAATTTTCTTAATATATATATAATATTTTTTAAAATTATTTGGTTCGAAAAAGTTTGGACCAGCTAAATGTTAAAGAGAGACGGACACCAATGTTCATTCTAATTAAATAAGGTGTTTCGAAATGTGAAATTCATCGCATAAATTACACATTCTTAAATTCATAATTTGGGGTTATATTTTTAAGCAATTTTTGTTCCCCTCGATCCGAGTTTGGCTTTTATGTGCTGTGGAGTGTTGGATGGTGCTTGGTATGTTTTTAAGCGTTGGAAACTATATTAGCTGTTGGAGATCGAGTGGGCAAAGTGCACAATAATAATTTTATTCCAAAGAGCATCTCCTTTTTATACTCTTTATTTATTTTATTTTTAATTTAATATAAAAATTATATTTGTATTTATTAAATTTTAAATTTTATTCAATCAAATATAAGTATAAAAAAAATTGAATATGGATATAAAACTTTATTGCAATGTTGCTAATTTTAATTCATATATATATATATATATATTACTATATATTATTATTCTTTGAATAATGTCCAAATATATATTCGACGCATATTTGGATCTGAATAAATATGATTAAATTGTATTCAAATCCATTTTTAACAAATATATGATAACAAAAATTTAGCATAAGACACTTATTCGTATCAGCAAAAAAAAATACGAATGTGAATACGATTTCATTGAATATCTGTATTCATTTTCATCCCTATACCCACCATGCACATTAGTTGCCAATGGAGTAGGGAAAATGCATGAAAAAATAGTGAACTTATTTCTATGAGTCTTGATTCAATACTTGGTGAGAATAAGAGAGCTAGGTTATCTTAGTCCATCTACTGCTACAAGCCTTTCAAAATATTATCTACAATTAAAATCTCGGAGTGTCGAGGAGTACAAAATGTGTGAGATTTTAAATATGCCTGGTAGAGAATTTATTTTATGCCAGTTTATAACACATACATATTTCACCACTAGTTTTGTCTGCTAAAAGATATTAATTCCTTCCAAAGCTTAATTATGAGAGGAAAAGATGATCGAGCTTCCAAGATCAGGTTTAGACATTGGATGCAGGTGGAGTCAACGATCGTTTTCCAAGGAGTCAAGTGAGCATCCGCTTTCGGTCTTTTGTAAATTCATCTAAGGATCAATTGTCACATTCAACGTCACAAAGTGATTGACATATTTTTGTTTCCATTGCATTATTTATTAAGGAATGCTATTTGTACACTCAATCATGAATGTATATCTTAAGAGAGGAAAAGATGATGGAGCTTCCAAGATCAGGTTTAGACATTTGATGCAGGTGGAGTCAACGATCGTTTTCCACGGAGTCAAGTGAGCAACCACTTTCGGTCTCTTGTAAATTCATCTAAGGATCAATTGTCACATTCAACGTCACAATGTGATTGATATGTTTTTGTCTCCATTACATTATTTATTAAGGAATGCTACTTGTACATTCAATTATGAGTATATATTTTACATTTCTATTTATTCAAGGGTGAAAATTTTTTTATCCATCATATCAAAAGATGGATGGAATTCATTCTATTCTTGAATGAGTGGAAGGTAAGATATACATTCCTTTCGAGATGTATAGTTAGTTTTTTTCTTATTTATTACAGTAACAACACCATATTGTGTCTGGCCAATCACATATTTTTTTTTTTTTGTCTCCGTTGCATTATTTATTACACACCATATCGTGTCTGACATGGACATCCACCTATGTAATAGTTCTATAACAAATTGATAAAATATATAGAATTTATTTAAGCTGGTGGTCATTTTGAATGAATTATTTAATTTTAAAAAAAAATTATTTTACTATCTAAAAAAATTATAAATTAAAATTAAAATTTTAAAAAATTAAATATTTTGAATTTATAAATTAAAATTAAAATTTTAAAAAATTAAATATTCAATTCAAAATATTTTATAATTTAGATAAATTCTATTTATTTTTATCTAAAAAAAAAATAAAAATAATGTCTCCTTAATTATAAGAATCTTGTTATTTCTCTTTTTGGCCACAGCAATAAGGAAACAACTAAATAATATAGGATGGGTACATTCGAAAACGATGGTTTACTCTACGGGCATGGAAAACCTCTCAATGAATTTTTTTGGTAAGTCCATTTTTGAAATACTTAAAATAGCCAAATTCTTTTTGGGTTATAAAATTTCCACTGTTTTGGTCTAGATTGGTTAAATTTTGATAGTAAATAAGGCATTCTTTTTTTGTTCTTGACTGCTTTTTTTGTGATAGTAATATTTGATAATAAAAATAATTTGGTATCGCAGATTATGGCTAAAATCAATTGAAAAATATTGTATATCATACGTAACAAAAAATATCTATATCTATATTAATTATTTTAATAATTGTGAGCTTGAAAGATAGGTCATCCATATCATATCTGTCATATTTAAAGATTGATATAATACTTTTGCTTATTTAACGATGTAAAAGAGTCTCTATCTGTTAAATTTTGTTAGAAATTTTTTTAAGTTATTTAAAGTAAAACTTATTCTCTTTATTTTAAATATGAAAATCATATCATCATTTTCTGAATGATTATTTATATTCAGACGTTTATTTTTATGCCTACTCAATGCCCAAGAGAACAATTGATATTAAAAAAGTATAAATTTAATATTTAGATAGTTTAAATAATCTAAATTATATTTAATAGTGTGGATCATTAATTTATAAATTTTATTATTGAAAACATATTGATGATAAATGGAGTTATTTAACCTAGTAAAACTCTCTCCCTCTCCCTCTTCATATACGTATTATTTTATATATTTTTTTTCCCATTTTGATTCAATAATAGGCGAGCAGAAGAGAGCTAGATTGCCTCGATCCATCTACGGCTACAAATCTTTCAAATTATTGTCTACAGTTAAAATATCGGGGGCATCTCACAAAACAAAATAAATCATCAATCACAAACAATGTCACAATGTGATCGACCACACATGCTTTAATTTGTCTCCTGTGCATTATTTATTGTAGCAATCAATACTACATCTTGCCATAGTCATTCTCATATAGGCTCATAAAAAATTAATAAAAATATACCAAATTTATTTAAACCACATATCATTTTAAATTAGTTATTTAATTTTTAAAAATTTTAATTTAATTATCTATTTATTTTTAATTTATTTAATTTGAGTCAGTACTTTAAAATTTAAATTTATTATCTAATTTTATAAATTTATAGTAAAAAAAATTGTATAAAGTATATTAACTAAATCTATTAAGATAAACGTTGGCCAATTTAAAATAAACAAATTAAAATAATTAAAGTTTTAAAAATTTCAACATCTAATTTAAAATATTTTATAGTTTAGATGAGTTTGAAAGGTACATCAATCAGTCCTTTTTTATTTTGTCGAGAAAAAATATGAATCATTGGATTATTTAGATTTGAGATGGTTTCGTATATTTCATCAATCTATTCACCCTATCATCTATTAATTTATCTCCTCATCTTATATGTTAAGTCAACTTTTAAAATTAAAATTTTAAAAAATTTAAATTTAAATAATTTTAAATTTTAATATAATTTTTATAAATTAAAATTATCTAACTTATAAATTTAAAAAACCAAAAGATTAAATATTAAATTTATCAAATTTTAACTTTTTAATTATTAAATTTTAATATTTAAATGAATAGGTTGTTATATTTAAATTTATAATTGTTTTTACTTCAATGTAATTTATTATAAATTTATACATTTAAAATACTTTAATGTGTCTTAAATTTAAATTTTTTCACAATCCAAATTAGAGAGAAGGTGACATTCAATGATTATTATTGTATTCTTATCTTATTAGCAGTTATTCTTTAAATACTAAAAATTTAAAGAATTTTCTAAACCCTATGATTGAGGGTGCTAGATGCATAATTATTTTTGGATGTACATTTTGAGTTTGGATTCAAAAGTTATTGCTGAATTATTTGGTATTAAACTGATTTAGTAGATTTTTCAAAGCTGTCATTTACTTCTAATTGGGAGGTCAAGTTTCACTCGGAGTGATTTTTAAAGTTTTTGGTTATCTCGGAGCATATCTTATTTAAATTTTAAAATTTTTTAAATATAATTTTTAAACTATTAAAAAAATTTAAAATTCTGTTTAAATATATTTTTAGTATATTTTTTAAATCTATTCAAATAAATTTTTAAAAAATTATAATTTTTCTAAATTTTTATTCAAATAATTTTAAAACTTCAAATTTTTGTTCAAATAATTTTTAATTTTTTTTTCAAAAAATTAAAAATTTAAATCTATTTTAACCATAATGACTCTCTAATAGTTAAAAATATTTTTTAAAAAAATTAAATATAAAATTCTTAAAAGGTTAAAAAAAAAAAAAGGGTCGGCATAAGCTCGGCCCGTCCAAATTACCCGTGTCATTCGGTCCCATGAGTTATGCTAGGCCACGGGCCTAAAAAGCTTCGGCACGATCTGGCACGTGCCAAAACTGCGGCTAGACGGGCCAGGCCGATTTTGGGCCCGTTTCGGTTCAAATGTGGCCTGCACGGCCTACTTTACATACGGATATTTTTGGGTCAGATTTCAAGTCTTCTTTCGTATTGTGGGCCGGAATAATGCAGGCTGAAACGGGCCTGGGGTCAGCTTGGACCGGCCCGTTCCCAAAATCGGATTATTCAGGTGACGATGTTTGGGCCTGCCCACAACAGTGACAATGTAACCGTACATGTGACATTTCTTTGAGAGATTTTGGGCTGCTCCGGTTCGTAATCATGTTTTTATATATGAATCAGTATTTGTGTTCTACCTATATTTGCGATGTTTCATTAAATATTTAGTTTGCGAAAACATAAAATTTTAATAAGCAAAGAGAGAATTTGAATTCGGTTACACTTAACTTAATTATTGTATAAATTAGATTTATATATAGATCACCTTCACCCCATCAAATATATTTTTTTTAAAAAAAAAACTAATATTTTATTTTCTTTATTTATAAAAAAAGGGTATATAAGTATACACCCCTTTAGGGGTGTATATCTTACACCCCATCCCATCCTGGGTAGGGTGAATTTCACTCGTCACTCGATGTGACGAGTAAAATAATACCCACTCCAGAATGGGATGGAGTGTATGATGTACACCCCTAAAAAGATGTACCCCTAGTATCTCTCATAAAAAAAATTCAACTGTGCTACGAGGGGTGAGAAGTAAAAACACTGCAATTATTGAAATCGTACTCGCGGAGGCACCCACATCTTATCTTATTCCACCACGGCAGCCGATCAGAATCTGTTTCTCTCCAACTACAGAATCCACCAAGTGGTACCAGTAATGGAGAACCCCTTCTTCTTTGCTGCGCCCTCCTTCCATCTAAGCAGTTCCCAGGGCTCGTCAGCATATAGCCAACTTAAAATTTGAATACATTATCAAACTTAAATTTGAATTGATCGCTTTTTTTTTTTCAATCCTTCTGAAATCAAGGTTTATTTCTCTCTTTATGGCTGCAAATTGTCTGAAAGAATTAATACAGCGTAATAATGTTCGCCTCAATCAAGAGGCGCGAATATTGCGAAGAAAATGTTTAGGTTCTCATAAGTAGAGAGATCAGATAGATTACAATCATAAGTAGAGAGATCTGATAGATTACAACATTGCTCTTTCCGAAGAAGTCATTCTTGGAAACTACTATTTCTAATTCTTTTCTATCGGCGAACAAGATTTCCAATAAATCAATATATGGTACTGCTCTCCTTCGATAGGGGTACGCTTCAAAATTTTCCTTCTGTAAAAGTAGAAAAGTTTGAATCAATTAAATAGAAAGGTTACTTAGAATCAACTAAACTAAGTACTAGATACTTGGAAAAGTGATGTGGTAGTGTACCTTCATGGTATATTCATTCCATTCAGCATCTGTAGCAATTACTACTTGACGTTGATGATCCCAGCTAAACTTTGGATGATGCCTGATACGGTTCACTATTTGATATTCACGTTCATAAAATTTGAAGCGCTCATGCAAATGTTTCTTAGTATATTTGAAGCCTGTTAATTCATTGAAGCGAGCCGCCATGTCACCCCAAGAATCCTTTCCAAAGTCTAGTGCTTCTCTCCCTCCATTTCGAATTTGCTCTACCAGCAAAACAAGCAATACTTTATTATGCACCTTTTCCCAGATTGTTGCAGGCTGATCTGTTATTCTAATTTGTTTTCTGCCTGAAATTGTAATTGGACTCTCACTTCTGTAAATACAAGTAAACAAAAAAGATCTCAAAACGTGTAACTTGAGAATTTTACTGCCTAGGAAATAAAGAACATTCTTATCTTAAAAGAAAAAAAAAATTACAACCATTAACATACTACCCGCTTCATTCATTAGCAAATATTGAGAAAGTTCTAACTGCATGACAAATACCAATAGACATAGGATGGAATGAATTCTTCTTGCTATTAGAGTATAGAAAAATATAGGGCAAGAAAGTATGTAGCTAACAAGATGCCCTGATTGTGGCGCGCTACCTTTTTCTGATCAAAGAAAAAAAATAATATGTCCTGATTTTGTTAGGAAACATGCAAATGTACATGTTTATCTCAAAACCCCAGATCATGATTATACATATAGTATAAACTGTACAAAGTGGGGGGTTCATTAGAGACAAACACAAAGAAGGAAGGTGACATCTGCGCATCTTTCTGTTCTCATTTTGGTTAGTTGATTGAAGTGCGGCATGCGATTTTGAATATAAATTCAATTTAAGAGATAATTGCGCATACAGTTGAAACAGAGCATAAACAAGCTCAAGGTAATGGTGAGGATAGCTAAAATCTCATATAGAAGCACTCTAGAGTCTAGAGCATCGTGGTTGAAAATGTCAGAGATATATATGCTTAGTTTGTTCCCTCAATAGCATCATTATATGAGTCCAGCTATAACATCAATGATTCGTTTTTTTGTAAACAGAGAAAAGAAATCCTAACCTCAAAATTCATTCAGGTGGCACTTGCTAATAATAACTTGTAAAAGGAAGCAGCAAGTGCAAAGATAACTGTGCAATATGTTCCCAACTTCAAACTCAATATACACTATAAAAAAAATTAATATGAGAATATTTTTTAAACTTTGAAAAAAATATAGCTATAATATAGCAAATACTGACGTTTCGAAAAACGTCGTCATATAAATCATCTATTGTATCAAACTAATTTATTAAATTATAAATTTTACTATTATTTTTAATTTTCTGACGTTTTTAAACGTTTGGTGCTTTAAAACGTCGTAATATATTTTACTAACACTTGACATAAACGTCGGTAGATACGTTGCGACTATTTATTTGCAGACGCATTAGTTGACACTTTCAAATATGACACTAGACTAAATTGAAGTACTTTTAAGCGTTATTAAATATATATAAAAAATATTTTTAAATATTAATTTTTTCGTTAATGATAGCTCGTTTAACCACAGTAAATAGTTCCTCACTGCAATAAATTAAAGAATTATGACTCAAAAGCCATTCTAATAAAGATGCTACTTACAAATTTGCACCTTGGAGCACCAAGCCTGTGCACCAAAGACGAAGGACGGAGCAATCCTGCCCAAGACGAAGGACGGAGCAATCCTGGATACCGTAGTCGGCCAAAGATTTGGCCATCTCTAATTTTTGGCCATTAAAGTAAAGCTCATCTGGATCTGACTGTAACCGGCTAGTTGAAAGAATGGTGGCTAGCACATCCAGGATGGTGTTAGAGCTGTCCACCTCAAGCGCATAGTTTCTACGATATTCTGACTGCACAAAGATTTTCATTTCACCATCTGGCGGCGGATTGGATCTTACAGAAGAGCCGGAATCTGCACAGCCCATATTGGCTATTTCTGTAGGACTGGCAAAGTTGCATATGTAATGCTCATTAGTTTATTTGTATAAAATTTTACCAAGATCCTAAGATACTTGTTGTGCCGTGTGTACATATATAACAAACATAAAGAAAAATATTAGTAAATTTTCTGACTAGTTGGTTAGCTTCATGAGTACCACAGCAACGAGAATACACTAAATTCGTTCCTTAGGTAAGTTCTTTAAGTCAACCTGAGCCTAAAATAATCATAATTAACCAAACTAAATTATAATTTGAAACCAATTCAAAATTAAAAATCATTAATTAGCCAAGCATACTCATGAGCATGCGCCAACACCCGCGGCGTGCACTTCAGGTGCAGCACGGATCCGAGTTTGACTCCGTATTCCGCCAACGTTTTCTGCTTCTCCAACTCTAAGTCATTGAAATAGAGCCTCGGCTCCGGCGCCCGCCCTGCCCTGTCGCTGCCGAGAATCTTGACCAGAACATCCTCGACGGTGTTATCGCCGTCCGCCAGAAGAACGTAGCTATGGACGGCCTCCGACTGCACATATATCTCCATCTCGCTGGCGAATTCCGATTCTGAATCAGAGTTCCACAGTTCTGCGTCGGAGTCCGGCAGCTCTACAGAATCGGCCATCTCCATCTTTCCTGTATATATGACTAAATCAATTATTAAGCAACAACAATTGCAGTATCATGTTCACATGCAAACATTGTAAATGATCACTGTAATAATAATAGTTAGTACGTACCTTCTTTTATGGATCAATTACGGCGAGTTAAGTATCACAGGCCACAGGAAAGAAAAATAGCGAGAAGAGGGAGGATTTATAGAGATGAGAGGACTTAATGAGGAAGAAAAAGAATGTATAGTTGTCAAGTTCCAATGCTATCAAGTTGGGAGGGAAAGAGACCTAACATTATATGTGTAATACAGTCCGACGCGCAGTTTACTTGACTCACTTTTATTTCTTTCTCCGAAGCTTCCGTGGACGCGCAGTGTACGGAAATTCTTTGCCCCATGTGCGGTGATATTTTCTGTCTATTTAATTAGACTGCTCGGTTACGCGCTCATAAAGGCACAATATTTTTAAAATATTTTTTAAATATTTTTTAAATTTTTTATATAGATCTTTATTTTTCTTTCATTTTTTTTTTCTCCTCACTTTTATTTTTTTTTTCACTCACATCTCTCCTTTTTTATATTTTTTCTTTTAGTTTTTTTTTAAAATTTCAATTTTCAATATTTTATTATTTTTTAATCATTTCAATTTTTTAAAAAATAAAATAAAATAAAAAATTTATTATTAAATAAATCAAAAAATTTACAACATAAATTTTTTTTATACATTTAGAATATATTTAACTTGTACAATTCTTTTTATAAAAAAATATAAAATTATACAAATTATTATTAATAATTTAAAAAAATTTAAAATTATATATAGACTTGATTTAGTAATTATACAGTCTATTTTTAATTTCCCTTTCACTCCCGTCCCTATGTTAGTTCCTACACATTCACTCCCTATTTCTATGTTAGTTCCTACACATACAGGTGTGATTAGCGATTATATTACTAGTGGTGTTAATATGTTAAAAATTATTTTAATTCAAAAAAGAAGAGTGTATATAAAAAATTTATTAAAACCGATTTAAAAAATATTGAGTGAAAAAAGTATAGAAAATTTATTAAAATCGATTAAAAAAATATTGAGTGAAAAAGGTGTAACCATCGTTTGTGACGGCCTGAGCAATACTCGATTTAATTTTTATAAATATTAAAATTAATAAAAATTAAAATTTAAGGTTAATTGCATACAGGTTCCTGTAAATATGTCGAATAACAAATATATCCCTACAAAATTCAACTTTTCATATTTATTCCTTCAAAAATCTTAAGTTATTCAAATCTACCCCTCTGGTTTAATACCGTTCGGAATCTGTTTATGTTTTAACAGATTCGATGTGAAATGACTTTTTTGCCCCCTTACAAATATATTCCTCCAAAAATCCTCATCTCCTTCCATGCCGGTGCTCGAGGACGGCGGCGAGGGCGGGGTTGCAGGGGTGGATGACCTTGCGGACGTTGTGGATCAGCTGCGTGATCGAAACCGCGGGTGCCGTGCTGGTCAGGAGGTCGCAGATGATCCCGTCAACCCACGCCGACGCCGCGCCCTCGTCCGCTCCGCCGCGGCCCGCGACGCCCTGCACCCCCTCGTTTGCCGCCGCCGCCCCGCTCGAGGTCTGCGAGGAACAGCGACAGTCCCGAGAACCCGCACACCGCCGGAGCCAACGCCGACGCAGGGAGGAGAAGAGGCGGAAGGAACTGCGCCGGGTTGAAGGGATAATTATTTTATCTAATTAATTAAATAATATATTAAATAATTATAATATACAAATGGTAAAAAGATAAATTTATTTTTTTATCTAACCAATGTTAAGTATTTAACCTATGGTTAACTCAACTTTTCTAACAGAGATGGACGGTAGGGGTAGATTTGAATAACGGTGGATTTTTGAAAGGATAAATATGAAAAGTTGAATTTTATAGAGATATATTTGCTATTCGACATATTTGTAGGGACCTGCATGCAATTAACCCTAAAATTTATATAAATTTTTAAATTTTAATTTTTTTAAAAAAATACTAAGGGATAAAAAAAAAGGGGAAAAAGAAAGAGTGGAATGGAATTGCTTGGTTCTTTCTCAAAAGTCAAAACAGAAAAAGAAAAAGCTAACAAAAATAAAGAAACAAAAAAGTTTAAAACAAAAGAGGACAAGGGTGGCCCAGGGATAGTGTACGACTTTGACAGAATTAGTGAAAGCGCGGGAAAATGAATTAAGGAAGTAAAATTATATATCGCCATTTGAATTTTAACAAACTAAAAACTAACTTTATTAACAACCTAATTATTTCTAAAGTTCACCTACAAAGTTTAATTTTTTATATTTATTTCTATAAAAATTTTAAATTATTTATATATATTTTTTTATTTTATTATTATTAACTTATTATTTATTTTTTAATAAAATATAAATAAAATATTAATTTTGTCTTTTCAAATATATTTTTTTATAAAAATTTCAACTATTAGACTAGTCCCAGTTTGTTGCTGGTAGCTCACTAATCAAATATCAATTTTACTCTTTTAAATATATTTTTTAAAATTTCTAATTATTAGAAAAATACAAAAATATTTGAAAAAATAAAAATATAAATTTAACTTACTAACTAAATAAGATTAAGTATTTAATTTATAATTAATTATTTTTTTCTAAGGTACATTAACGATAGGAAAATATATTAACAACGTAAAATTTTTGAAAATATAAATGTAAAAAATTAAATTTTGTAAGAATATATTTACAGAAAGCTGAATGAAACTAACCAAAAATAAAATTTTACTCAAATTTTTTTTTCACACACTATATACTTCATTTTGTGGCTCTCTATTTTTATATTATTAAGAATTATAATAATTTATACTAGTATTATAAATTTAGAGACAAATTTAATGCAATAGTCCAATTTTTAATTGCAAATTTTTAATTGATAAATACATAATTTTTATATAAATTGCTTTTTTGAATAATTAACTAATCCTCTTTTAAATTATATTTTTTAATAAATTTAAAAATTACGGTATAAATTTTATTTATATTATATGTATATTAAATTTTTGTCGAATCTGAAGTAACTATTTATGCTAAATTCTTACCAATTATAATAATTCAAAAAAACCTAAATAATAATTATAATTATGAGAAGTGCTAGGTGTACACCCCAAATGGGGTGTACATCCTACACCGACCCCATCTTGTGATGGGTATTCATCCACTCGTCATATCGATGTGACGAGTGGAATTCACCCACCCTTAGGATGAAGTGGATGTAAGATGTATACCCCATTTGGGGTGTACAAGTAGCATTTTCCTATAATTATATAATAATCCAATTAATTGTTTGAATGAGTATCCAAATACCGAGAAAAGTAATGATTGCTTGATTGCTGAATTTTTGATAAAACAATTTGTTAATCATTTTAAAATAACCAATAAATAAATTTTATCTTAAAATAAATAAAATATATATTATATATTTATTTTTAGATGTATATAATCTGGCTAATAAAAAAAATTATAATAATAAAAATAAATTTTATAAATATATTTGAGGGATGCTAGGTGTACACCCTTTTAGGGGTGTACATCCTACACCCCATTCTATCCTGGAGTGGATATTATTTTACGAAAAATGCTAGATGTACACCCCAAATGGAGTGTACATCTTACACCCACCCTATCCTAGGGTGGGTGAATTTTACTCGTCACATCGATGTGACGAGTGGATGAATACCCACCTCAAGATGGGGTGAGTGTAGGATGTACATCCCATTTGAGGTGTACACCTAGCACTTCTCTTATTTCACTCGTCATATGGAGCGACGAGTGGAATTTACTCTAACCCCACCCCACAATGAAGTGGGGTGTAAAATATACACCCCTAAAGAAATGTATACTTATATATACCTAATATATATATAATAATATTTAGAATACAATCTCTCATTTACTAAAAAGTAACTATCAAAATATTTGGCATCTGGAGGGAGGTTATGGCGAGGATAGCGGGGCCCGTGCGGTGCGTGACCCAACAGTGAAGATTCCCTGCTGCTTAATTTGAGGAGCAGTGAATCTTTATTTGGACACGGTTTTCTGCTTCTCCAACTCCAGGTCATTGAAAAAAAGGCCGCGGCTACAGATCTTTATTTATTTTTGTTTATCTCTAATTTTCTTCTTATTTTTATTTTTATCTTTTCTCAAACAGTCCAACGCGCAGTTTACTTGACTCACTTTTATTTCTTTCTCTGAAGCTTCCGTCGATGCTACTTTCTGTTATTTGGTTAGGATAAATTTAGACTCGAGTCCACACGGTAGTGTAGATTAGTGTAAATTTCAAAATATTAAGTATCTCTCCGGACGCTCATGCTATTAATTACATAACACGGTATAGAAAGTCTTTTGTTGCAATGTTGCTAATTTTAATTCATATTTATATATGTCTATATATTACTATATATTATTATTCTTCGAATAATGTCCAAATATATATTTGAAGCATATTATTTGGATCCGAATAAATATGATTAAATTGTATTCAAATCCATTTTTAACAAATATATCATAAAAAAAAGTTAGCATAAGACATTTATTCATATCAGCAAAAAAAAAAAAATAAAAATAAAAAAATGAATGTGAATACGATTTCATTGAATATCTGTATTCATTTTCATCCCTATACCCACCATGCACATTAGTTGCCAATGGAGTAGGCAAAATGCATGGAAAAATAGTGAACTTATTTCTATGAGTCTTGATTCAATACTTGGTGAGAATAAGAGAGCTAGGTTATCTCAGTCCATCTACTGCTACAAGCCTTTCAAAATATTATCTACAATTAAAATCTCGGAGTGTCTAGGAGTACAAAATGTGTGAGATTTTAAATATGCCTGGTAGAGAATTTATTTTATGCCAGTTTATAACACATACATATTTCACCACTAGTTTTGTCTGCTTAAAAAAAGATATTAATTCCTTCCAAAGCTTAATTAGGAGAGGAAAAGATGATCGAGCTTCCAAGATCAGGTTTAGACATTTGATGCAGGTGGAGTAGGTGGAGTCAACGATCGTTTTCCACTGAGTCACGTGAACAATCGCTTTTGGTCTTTTGTAAATTCATCTACGGATCAATTGTCACGTTCAACGTCACAACGTGATTGACATGTTTTTGTCTCCGTTGCATTATTTATCAAGGAATGCTATTTGTACACTCAATCATGAATGTACATTTTATACCTCCCATCTATTCAAAGATGAAACTTTTTCATCCATCACATCAAAAGATGGATGGAATTTATTTTATTCTTAAATGAGTGAAATGTAAGATTCAAAAATAAAGTGTAAGATATACATTTCTTTTGGTTTATATAGTTAATTTTTTTTTTTTTATTAGAGTAACAATACCATATCGGGTCTGGCTAATCACATGTTTTTTTTGTCTCCGTTGCATTATTTATTACAGTAACGACACCGTATCGTGTCTGGCATGGACATCCGCCTATGTAATAGATCTATAAGAAATTGATAAAATATATAGAATTTATTTAAGCTAGTGGTCATTTTGAAAGAATTATTGGTGTTCGGAGACAAAAACATGTCACCATATTTTCTGAATTAATTACATAACACGATATAGAAAGTCTTTTGCTTCATGTGTCACCATATTTTCTGAATATTTAATTAGACAGTCGTTACATGCTAACAAAGTCACAATATATTTAATATTTTTATTTTTTTTTGATTTTTTTTGATAATTTGTTTTAAATTTTTTTTCTCTAGTCATCGTACTAAGCTGATCTTTGGATCTGATGAAAATAATTAAAAATATATTACATTTTTTTTCTTTTGTTTTTCTCTTTTCAAGGAATAAAACAAAGTTTCTTTTCATACTCAACTAACCAATTTTTATCCTATTTTAAATACATAAACTGTCTCCCGTGCATTATTTATTGTAGGAATCAATAATACTACATCTTGCCATAATCATTCTCATACAGGCTCATAAAAAATTAATAAAAATATACCAAATTTATTTAAACCACATATCATTTTAAATTAGTTATTTAATTTTTAAAAATTTTAATTTTATTATCTATTTATTTTTAATTTATTTAATTTGAGTCAGCACTTTAAATTTTAAATTTATAGTAAATTTTTTTGTATAAAGTATATTAACTAAATCTATTAAGATAAACGTTGGCCGATTTAAAATAAACAAATTAAAATTATTAGATAGTAAAATTAAAGTTTTAAAAATTTCAACATCTAATTTAAAATATTTTATAGTTTAGATGAGTTTGAAAGGTACATCAAATAGTCTTTTCTTATTTTGTCGAGAAAAAATATGAATCATTTGATTATTTAGATTTGAGATGGTTTTGAATATTTCATCAATCTATTCACCCTATCATCTATTAATTTATCTCCTCATCTTATATGTTAAGTCAACTTTTAAAATTAAAAATTTTAAAAATTTAAATTTATAATTTCATATATTTAAATTTAAATAATTTTAAATTTTAATATAATTTTTATAAATTAAAATTATCTAACTTATAAATTTTAAAAACCAAAATATTAAATATTAAATTTATCAAATTTTAACTTTTTAATTATTAAATTTTAATATTTAAATGAATAGGTTGTTATATTTAAATTTATAATTGTTTTTACTTCAATGTAATTTATTATAAATTTATACATTTAAAATACTTTAATGTGTCTTAAATTTAAATTTTTTCACAATCCAAATTAGAGAGAAGGTGACATTCAATGATTATTATTGTATTCTTATCTTATTAGCAGTTATTCTTTAAATACTAAAAATTTAAAGAATTTTCTAAACCCTATGATTGAGGGTGCTAGATGCATAATTATTTTTGGGTGTACATTTTGAGTTTGGATTCAAAAGTTATTGCTGAATTATTTTGTATTAAACTGATTTAGTAGATAAGAAGACATGATAATCATCTAGTTGAAAACAACAACTAATCTGATCTTCGGGATGTGTGTTATTATTTCGACCAATAGGAATGTTCTTTGCTTTATGTAATTTTTTTTTGGAATAATTATCTGTGTACTCCTGAAATCTGAAGAAATATCTGATTTACCTCTCTTATTTTTTTCTTTCCAATATACCCCTCATATGTTCCACCGTTATTAAAAATATCTCTACCGTTTCCTTTGTTAAGTTAACTAGGGTTAAACTAGAGTTAAATAATAATCGGAATTGAAAATTATCAGATATACCTATTTTGTCCGGATTTAGGGTTTAGGATTTTTTAGGGTTTTAAGGTTTAGGGTTTTAGGGTTTAGGATTTAGGGTTTTAGGATTTAGAGTTTAGGATATATTTGAAAGGGTAAAATGGTAATTTCACACAGATAACGGCAGCTCCGAACGGTACACTAATAGAGTTTAACTTCAGAGATATTTTGAGAGTTTAACTTCAGAGATATTTTGAAAAAAAGTTGAAACGTAAAAATGATAGTTTTAATATAGATAAATAAATTTGAAAACAGAAAAATTTTTAGAGGTATATAAAAAATTACCCCTTTTTTTTTTTTTTTTAAAGGGAGACGAATAAGAAAACTGCTACATGCATTCACAGATTTTTCAAAGCTGTCATTTACTTCTAATTGGGAGGTCAAGTTTCACTCGGAGTGATTTTTAAAGTTTTTGGTTATCTCGGAGCATATCTTATTTAATTTTTAAATTTTTTTAAATATAAATTTTAAACTATTAAAAAAAATTAAAATTCTGTTTAAATATATTTTTATTATATTTTTTAAATCTATTCAAATAAATTTTTAAAAAATTATAATTTTTCTAAATTTTTATTCAAATAATTTTAAAACTTTAAATTTTTGTTCAAATAATTTTTATTTTTTTTTCAAAAAATTAAAAATTTAAATTTATTTTAACCATAATGACTCTCTAATAGTTAAAAATAATTTTTTAAAAAATTAAATATAAAATTCTTAAAAAAAAAAAAAAAAAAAAAAAAAAAAAAAAAAAAAAAAAAAGAAAAAAAAAAGGGGTCGGCATAAGCTCGGCATAAGCTCGGCCCGTCCAAATTACCCGTGTCATTCGGTCCCATGAGTTATGCTAGGCCACGGGCCTAAAAAGCTTCGGCACGATCTGGCACGTGCCAAAACTGCGGCTGGACGGGCCCGGCCGATTTTGGGCCCGTTTCGGTTCAAATGTGGGCCTGCACGGCCTACTTTACATACGGATATTTTTGGGTCAAATTTCAAGTTTTCTTTCGTAATGTGGGCCGGAATAATGCAGGCTGAAACGGGCCTGGGATCAGCTTGGACCGGCCCGTTCCCAAATTCGGATTATTCGGTATTTAGGTGACGATGTTTGGGCCTGCCCACAACAGTGACAATGTGACCGTAAACGTGACATTTCTTTGAGAGATTTTGGGCTGCTCGGGTTCGTAATCATGTTTTTATATATGAATCAGTATTTGTGTTCTACCTATATTTGCGATGTTTCATTAAATATTTAGTTTGCGAAAACATAAAATTTTAATAAGCAAAGAGAGAATTTGAATTCGGTTACACTTAACTTAATTATTGTATAAATTAGATTTATATATAGATCACCTTCACCCCATCAAATATATATATTTTTTTAAAAAAACTAATATTTTATTTTCTTTATTTATAAAAAAAAGGGTATATATAAGTATAGACTCCTTTAGGGGTGTATATCTTACACCCCATCCCATCCTGGATAGGGTGAATTTCACTCGTCATTCGATGTGACGAGTAAAATAATATCCACTCCAGAATGGGATGGAGTGTAGGATGTACACCTCTAAAGAGATGTACACCTAGCATCTCTCATAAAAAAAATTCAACTGTGCTACGAGGGGTGAGAAGTAAAAACACTGCAATTATTGAAATCGTACTCGCGGAGGCACCCACATCTTATCTTATTCCACCACAGCAGCCGATCAGAATCTGTTTCTCTCCAACTACAGAATCCACCAAGTGGTACCAGTAATGGAGAACCCCTTCTTCTTTGCTGCGCCCTCCTTCCATCTAAGCAGTTCCCAGGGCTCGTCAGCATATAGCCAACTTAAAATTTGAATACATTATCAAACTTAAATTTGAATTGATAGCTTTTTTTTTTTCAATCCTTCTGAAATCAAGGTTTATTTCCCTCTTTATGGCTGCAAATTGTCTGAAAGAATTAATACAGCGTAATAATGTTCGCCTCAATCAAGAGGTGCGAATATTGCGAAGAAAATGTTTAGGTTCTCATAAGTAGAGAGATCAGATAGATTACAATCATAAGTAGAGAGATCAGATAGATTACAACATTGCTCTTTCCGAAGAAGTCATTCTTGGAAACTACTATTTCTAATTCTTTTCTATCGGCGAACAAGATTTCCAATAAATCAATATATGGTACTGCTCTCCTTCGATAGGGGTACGCTTCAAAATTTTCCTTCTGTAAAAGTAGAAAAGTTTGAATCAATTAAATAGAAAGGTTACTTAGAATCAACTAAACTAAGTACTAGATACTTGGAAAAGTGATGTGGTAGTGTACCTTCATGGTATATTCATTCCATTCAGCATCTGTAGCAATTACTACTTGACGTTGATGATCCCAGCTAAACTTTGGATGATGCCTGATGCGGTTCACTATTTGATATTCACGTTTATAAAATTTGAAGCGCTCATGCAAATGTTTCTTAGTATATTTGAAGCCTGTTAATTCATTGAAGCGAGCCGCCATGTCACCCCAAGAATCCTTTCCAAAGTCTAGTGCTTCTCTCCCTCCATTTCGAATTTGCTCTACCAGCAAAACAAGCAATACTTTATTATGCTCCTTTTCCCAGATTGTAAAAGGCTGATTTGTTATTCTAATTGGTTTTCTGTATGGAATTGTAATTCCCTTCTCCCATCTGTAAATACAAGTAAACAAAAGAGATCTCAAAACGTGTAACTTAAGAATTTTACTGCCTAAAAGACATTCTTATCTTAAAAGAAAAAGAAAATTACAATCATTACAATGCTACCCGCTTCATTCATTAGCAAATATTGAGAAAGTTCTAACTGCATGACAAATACCAATAGACATAGAATGGAATTCATCATAAATGAATTCTTCTTGCTATTAAAGTATAGAAAAATATAGGGGCAAGAAAGTATGTAGCTAACAACATGTCCTGATTGTGGCGCTTTACCTTTTTCTGATCAAAGAAAAAAATAATATGTCCTGATTTTGTTAGGAAACATGCAAATGTACATGTTTATCCCAAAACCCCAGATCATGATTATACATAGTATAAACTGTACAAAGTGGGCTCATTAGAGACAAACACAAAGAAGGAAGGTGACATCTGCGCATCCTTTCTGTTCTCATTTTGGTTAGTTGATTGAAGTGCGGCATGCGATTTTGAATATAAATTCAATTTAAGAGATAATTGCGCATACAGTTGAAGCAGATATAAACAAGCTCAAGGTAATGGTGAGGATAGCTAAAATCTCATATAGAAGCACTCTAGAGCATCGTGGTTGAAAATGTCAGAGATATATATATGTATGCTAAGTTTGGTCCCTCAATAGCATCATTATATGAGTCCAGCTATAACATCAATGATTCGTTTTTTTGTAAACAGAGAAAAGAAATCCTAACCTCAGGTGGCACTTGCTAATAATAACTTGTAAAAGGAAGCAACAAGTGCAAAGATAACTGTGCAATATGTTCCCAACTTCAAACTCAATATACACTACAAAAGAAATTAATATAAGAATATTTTGTAAACGACGTTTGAAAAAAGTGTAGCTATAATATAGCAAATACTGACGTTTCGAAAAACGTCGTCATATAAATCATCTATTGTATCAAACTAATTTATTAAATTATAAATTTTACTATTATTTTTAATTTTCTGATGTTTGTGCTTTAAAACGTCGTAATATATTTTACTAACACTTGACATAAATATCGGTAGATACGTTGCGACTATTTATTTGCAGACCCATTATTTGACACTTTCAAATATGATACTAGACTATATTGAAATACTTTTAAGCGTCATTAAATATATATATAAAAAATATTTTTAAATATTAATTTTCCCGGTAATGATAACTCGTTTAACCACAGTAAATAGTTCCTCACTGCAATCAATTAAAGAACTGCAATCAATTAAAGAATTATGACTCAAAAGCCATTCTAATAATTAAAGATGCTACTTACACATTTCCACCTTGGAGCACTATGGAGTACCCAAGACGAAGGACGGAGCAATCCTGCCCAAGACGAAGGACGGAGCAATCCTGGATACCGTAGTCGGCCAGAGATTTGGCCATCTCTAATTTTTGGCCATTAAAGTAAAGCTCATCTGGATCTGACTGTAACCGGCTAGTTGAAAGAATGGTGGCTAGCACATCCAGGATGGTGTTAGAGCTGTCCACCTCAAGCGCATAGTTTCCACGATATTCTGACTGCACAAAGATTTTCATTTCACCATCTGGCGGCGGATTGGATCTTACAGAAGAGCCGGAATCTGCACAGCCCATATTGGCTATTTCTGTAGGACTGGCAAAGTTGCATATGTAATGCTCATTAGTTTATTTGTATAAAATTTTACCAAGATCCTAAGATACTTGTTGTGCCGTGTGTACATATATAACAAACATAAAGAAAAATATTAGTAAATTTTCTGACTAGTTGGTTAGCTTCATGAGTAGCACAGCAAGGAGAATACACTAAATTCGTTCCTTAGGTAAGTTCTTTAATAAGTCAACCTGAGCCTAAAATAATCATAATTAACCAAACTAAATTATAATTTGAAACCAATTCAAAATTAAAAATCATTAATTAGCCAAGCATACTCATGAGCATGCGCCAACACCCGCGGCGTGCACTTCAGGTGCAGCACGGATCCGAGTTTGACTCCGTATTCCGCCAACGTTTTCTGCTTCTCCAACTCTAAGTCATTGAAATAGAGCCGCGGCTCCGGCACCCGCCCTGCCCTGTCGCTGCCGAGAATCTTGACCAGAACATCCTCGACGGTGTTATCGCCGTCCGCCAGAAGAACGTAGCTATGGACGGCCTCCGACTGCACATATATCTCCATCTCGCTGGCGAATTCAAATTCCGTGACGACGGAGTCCGGCAGCTCTACAGAATCTGCCATCTCCAGCTTTCCTATATATATATATATATATATATATATATATATATATATATATATATATATATGACTAAACGAATTAAGCAACAACAATTGCAGTATCATGTTCACATGCAAACATTGTAAATTATCACTGTAATAATAATAGTTAGTACGTACCTTCTTTTATGGATCAATTACGGCGAGTTAAGTATCACAGGCCACAGGAAAGAAAAATAGCGAGAAGAGGGAGGATTTATAGAGATGAGAGGACTTATTAATGAGGAAGAAAAAGAATATATATATAGTTGTCAAGTTCCAATGCTATCAAATTGGGAGGGAAAGAGACCTAACATTATATGTGTAATACAGTCCGACGCGCAGTTTACTTGACTCACTTTTATTTCTTTCTCTGAAGCTTCCGTCGATGCTACTTTATAACATATTGCTTTTTTTTTTCTTTTGTTTTTCTCTTTTCAAGGAATAAAACAAAGTTTCTTTTCATACTCAACTAATCAATTTTTATCCTATTTTAAATATATAAACTGTCTCCCGTGCATTATTTATTGTAGCAATCAATACTACATCTTGCCATAGTCATTCTCATATAGGCTCATAACAAATTAATAAAAATATACCAAATTTATTTAAACCACATATCATTTTAAATTAGTTATTTACTTTTTAAAAATTTTATTTTAAATTTATTTAATTTGAGTCAGCACTTTAAATTTTAAATTTATTATTTAATTTTATAAATTTATAGTAAAAAAATTTGTATAAAGTATATTAACTAATTAAATCTATTCAGATAAACGTTGGCCGATTTAAAATAAACAAATTAAAATTATTAGATAGTAAAATTAAAGTTTTAAAAATTTCAACATCTAATTTAAAATATTTTATAGTTTAGATAAATTTTGTATATTTTTACTTGAAAAAAATTTTAAATTCTTTTTCCTTCCAAGAATTTTGTTTTTGTTCCATTTGGTGACCGCATTCGAAAATAGCTAAATAACAAAGGATAATTACATTTCGAAAACGATGGTTAACTCCACCGCGCATCAAAGTGCCTATTTCAGAAATACTTAAAAGAGCCAAATTCTTTTTAGGTTCTAAAATTTCCACTTTTGATCTAAATTGGTTAAAATTTAATTGTAAATAAGACTTCTTTTTTTTTTTTTTTTTTTTTTTTTGGCTCTTGATCGCTCCTTCTGTGATAGTAATATTTAATAATAAAAATAAATCAGTATAATTAAAATTAATTAAAAAATATTGTATATCACGCATAAAAGAGATATCTATATCTATATTATTTTAATAATTGTGAGTTTGAATGGTATTGAAAGCTATTCCAAAGTCAGTTTCCGCTCCGATTGGTGTTCCGACGTCCCGAATCCAAAAAAGTTAGAGAAAATGATCCAAGGTCTGCAAAAAGCATCCGCCATGTAGCCTATCAATCAAATTTTTTTTTTTTTTTTTTATATCTATATTATTTTAATAATTGCGAGTTTAAAAAGTAATTTCATTAGTCTTTCTTCAATTTTTATATTATTTTAATAATTATTAGTTTGAAAGGTACATCAATCAATCTTTTCTTATTTTGTCGAGAAAAAATATGAATCATTTGATTATTTAGATTTGAGAGGGCTTTGTATATTTCATCAATCTATTCAACCTATCATCTATTAATTTATCTCCTCATCTTATATGTTAAGTCAATTTTTAGAATTAAAAATTTAAAAAATTAAAATTTATAATTTCATATATTTAAATTTAAATAATATATGAAATTCCCTGAAATCAAAGGTTTATTTCCCTCTGAAATCTATAATTTCATATATTCGAGTTTATCTCCTCTCTTTTTTTTCTCAATCCTTCTGAAACCAAAGGTTTATTTCTCTCTTTATGGCTGCAAATTGTCTGAAAGAAAAATAATTTTCTTTGGAATGAGAATCAAAATAAAATTCCCTAAAATCAAACAAATATAATATAAAATCAGTTATTCTAATTCTCATGAGATCAATAATTTTACACTGGTCTGATCACTTGAGCTAGCGTACAAGCAGAGCATCTCTTGAGGCAAACTATTCCTTAATGAGGATGATAGTAAGGGAAGATGGTGTAGAAGGTTTGCAGGAAGGTGAAAATAAGAACGACAAGTGCTGCGATCAAAGAAAGGATGGCCCAGGGGTTGCTGAAGTAGTCCCTCACCAGCTTGGCCCTCCACTTGTGCCAATTGGAATCGCTGTACTTCCTCACGTCCCGGAACAGTCCGGCGAGGTAGTGCTTCTCGTAATCCATGGAGGCGCAGTCAGAGAGCTGGTTGAAGAACACCGCCAGCTCCTTGTCGCTGGCCAGCTTGTTCTCTAGGATTCCGCTCTGGTGGAGTATCGCGACGTCTCCCGGCGTGTCGATGAGGCAGTCCATGAACGTCGCGTAGCTCGTCATGTAAGCATCCTCCGGCTCGCACCCGCTGCACTGCTCGAAGGCCACGAGGTTCGTGAACCGGGACAAGGTGGAGTTCTCCACCGAAAGGAAAGGGATCTCGAGCACGCCGTCCTCAAATGATACATCTAGGAAGGAACTGGGACGATGATGCTGATCATTCTTTTTCTCGCTCTTCTTCTTAAATGTCACTCCGGCCTCCTTGAGCTCGGTCGCTGACGGAATCGTGTTCGGCGGCCTTCTTTTCTCATCCGCGAGCGCCCCGTAAATTTTTAATCGCAGATAAAAGAGGAGCGAGGTGAAGATCTTACTCGGCTTCAACCACTTGAGAATAGTACCGCAGATGGTACTGTCCATCGGGCCAGTTTGTGGTTTCGTGATGTAGCAGTGGTAGTAGAGATGCAACAAATGATCGAAATCTTTGGCTTCGCCGGCGCAGGAGATGCGACTGGCCGGCATCTCTTCATCGGGTCTCTCGACGTTTCTGCTCGCGAGGTAGTTCACAAGATGCTCCATCAGAGAAGGTATATTGGCGTCCATGTTGAACGTGACGAGTTCGAACAACTTCTCGAGCACGAAGAGGGGGATTTGGTTCTCGAGCAAGAGCAAATCCCCGCGGACGAGCGGCAAGCTCCATCCGGCGGTGCACACGCTGTCGACGTCCCCTTCGCCCCACTTGATGATGAACTCGAGGACGAAGCACCCGTCGAGGAGCAGCATCTCCACGAACTTCTCGGCGCTGAGCTCGACGGGCTCGAAGTAGCGCCGCCGCGCCTTCGGCTCCAGCTCCGTGATCTCGTCTATGTAGTGCTCTTTGTTGTTGTAGGAGTTGCGGGAGATGAAGTCCTGGAAATACCGCCACTTGTGCTGCTCCATCGCGCGAAGGACGGGCCCGTCGTAGCGGCCGTAGGGGCCAATGGAGACCACTCGGGGCTCGTACAGGTGCGTGCTTCGTTGCCGGACGTGGGCCGGGACGCGGAAGATGGTGAAGCTCTCCGAATCTATCGGGTTGCGGTGTATGTTCGACTCGATGGAGCTCAGCACGGCCTCGCGGATGTCTATGGCTACCGCCTCGTCCTGATCCTGTGCCATCGCCGGCAGCTGTATTGCAGAGAAAAACTACCGTTGGTGCCGGGGAAAAAACAAATGGATGGAAAGACTGTTCCTGCCTCGGCTTAATTCGAACAGGATACCTTGAGCCGCCAAGATCCGGTTTAGACTTCTACGTGCGATGATGTAACATCCTTCCCTATATTAGCCGTTTGAAATCTATGATGTCTCAAAATTTAGTTATCGACTTTCATTCTATAATTTTGATTTGTTAATATTTTTGAGGTACAATAAAATTTAAAAAATTGTTTTTTTTTTTTTTTTTTTTTTTTTTTTTTACTTTTCTGTAAAGAGTTTTTATATAATTTTTTTTTTATTTTTTTTCATATATTTTATGATTTATTTATTTTATAATTATTATTTTTAATTTTTATTTGTGTTCCAATGTGAAAGTTTACTATATCATATTATTTATATTTAGCTAATTATTTTTTTTTTGACAGTGGTATATGATAAGCAAAGTTATCCAATCATGTGTCACTGTTGATCACGAGAATCTTATGCTAGTGCCGAACCGAGTCTGACATGTACCCCACACCTGCTGACTCACACCTGCTGACTAATAACGAAAAGGGGCTCAATATCGCCCGGTCTAACAGATGCAGTCACGTAAACAGGCTCACATGTCGAATAGACCACTCTACCGGTAAAGAACACCATTGTGGGGGATTAGCACACTGCTGTACGTGAAATGTACAGCTGGTGCATAGCGATCTCAATGCAGATACTCAAGCTCGCGGTCAGAAGACCGAAAATACGTTGAATAGCCGAGAACTCCCAAACGGGATCCAGAGTCAGATATAGTGTTAGTAAATGCCATGATAACGATATATCCTCCTACTCTATGATGAAATAATAAATCAGAATTAAAAGTAATGACAAGAAGGTAGTAGTAGGAGATATCAATCACACAAAGACTAGGAGTGCCAACTACACTGAGGGAATCATGGCATATAAATATAAAGTAGAGATAAATCATAGTGTCAACGAATATAATAATGATAATAATGTCCTCCTACTCTATTATGCATGGTAATGCAGGAAAATTGACAAGATACAAATGTAGCAGTAGAAGATATGACATTAAGCAACTAGTAAGTCATAATCAACTCATGAAACAGAAACGGGTCAAGATCCAGAAAATCGTAGACTACCAACTAGATCATCTATATTCTCGGTGCCAAGCAATGTCATAATGACAATGATATCCTCCTACTCTACATGTATAGTAATCCAACATACGACAGGTGACCGAATGTAGCAGTAGAGATATCTAACAAGAACGAATAGAAGTGTCTAATAACACTAATCGTGGCATATATATGCAAAACAAGTATGAATCACAAGGATATTAAGAGTGTCAACTACACTGAATATCATGGTATGACACAATAAGCAAGATTAATCATAAAACAGAAAAACTGAAGAAGGGCTAGCAAGATAACCAAAGGATCCGATCGAGTACGGTACCCAATCAGGTTACACTATGCCAATGCCCGGATCGAAATACCCACCTCAATGTAGGCGGTCCTGGAATCTGCTGCTAGGCTTACGTACAGGCTCCTGACTGCTCGGGCCTGAATCAGAAACACCTATCAGTGACTGACTCACTCACAACCACCCCACAGACTCATAGTGAACCGAAAGACAAAACGGTGGACTTCACTGAAGTCCCGGGATCGGCCGAAATTTTCGATAATCCGCCGATTGAGCACTATTGGTCACTAAAGTCAAATGACAATCACCGGCAAATAAGTGGTCCCAATCACTTCGCCACAATCCCCGGTGTTCTAATTAACCGGAACGTTTCCCCAAATCTCGAACCGTCGCACCCGATCGATCTCTTACTCGAAAAAGATGCTAGAACGGCATCATCGTCGTTCAAATGAGGACAAATACTCCAAGGAATCAAACGGCGACGTTCGCACTATCCGGAGATGCCAACGTGTGCAATTTGCACTACAAACACTACCGATGAAATTATTTGCATTAAATAATAATCTACACAAAAATGGATCATATCTCAGATCCCGCAATTCAAAATCAATCTCATTTCGATTTAAAGCAGTACGCGGTGTCTCGTAAGACATGCCACTGTCCGGGGTCCGTTCGGTGTCAAAAACCTGTATTCGGGTCAACCGGAGCCGCAAACAACAAATATCAGTGATAAACACTAGTGCTGCGATTATATGCAATTTAAGTAAAATACGTGCAAAGGAGAAGTTCCGGGTGTATTGTGTTCGCCTGCCGAAGAAACGGTGGCCGCAGGAAGTATCGGGGCGCAAAAATAGTGCACCGCTATCCAAACTGCAAGAACAAAACAGCCATCGCTCACCTGGGACGATTCGCCGTCGAATCGGGGTTCGCGCTTGTTCCGAACGGTAAAAAAGGCGACATGAAGCTCAACGAGATGATGGACGGCGATTCAGACGATCGTCGGTGGTGCTGATAGCACGCAATACGGGCAGGTGTGGCACGGGCTAGTGTTGGCTCGGGCGTGGGTTGCGCGTAGGAAACGCACTAGCGGTGCGGCGCAAGGTTGCGCGGGCTGCGTGCAAGCAGCGCGCAAGCGGCTCGGCACAAGACGGCGCGGCGCAAGCTGCACGCAGGCAGCGCCCTGAGTGCGCGGTGCTGGCTGCGCAGGCCACGCGCGGCAGGCTGCGCGACCGAGCGGGGCTAGGGCATCAGCAGGCTGCGCGGACGGCGCACGCGGGCAAGGCCGCACGCAGGAAGCGCGCGACGATGCGCTGTAGAGCCACGCGCGAGCGGTGCGCTGGCAGGGTTGCGAGCAAAAACGCGCGGCGGCGCGTGATGCAGAACCGCGCGTAGGCGGGGTTGTGGGCGGCGGCTTGTGACCAGCTCCTGGATCCGTGGGAGGAGGTTCGAACCTAGGTCTTCTCCTTCGGCTTCGTCGACGATGGCGATGGCGACAGCAGCAGCAACGGCAACGCACGGATAGAGGAAGGGGAAAACATGTCCTGGGGGCTGAGGAAGAGCTGGGTTTGATTAGGGATTAAGTTAAGAAACCATAACCCTAATCCCCTTTTAATCACAAGGTTGGGCGAAATTACCAAAATACCTCCGAACTTGTGTTGTCTCTCTTTTGTGCATCCGACCTTCAAATTTCAAATTTCGATTTTTCTCCAAAAAGCGTGCCAAGAATCGGATCAATCCAACACGATCGATTTCACGAATTTCGGTGCATAGATGTCCCAACTTACACCGAAAACTAATTTTTTGATCTGATTAAATCATCGAAAATGGATATTCGGGAGATCCAGGTATCGAATTTCAGATCCGATCACACCACCGCTTTCAGCTCAACGACGCCGTCAGAGTAACAATTTTACATTTGCTGAGGTCTGATCTCGATAGACATTTTATCTGCTAAAATTGCACTTTTACACCCTTTTTGCTAATTTTAGTTCACCAAATTAAAAATCGGATGTCATCATATCGTTCAGCTCGATGAAACTGGTCAAGTGTTATATTTACTTCATCGAGATTGGGTCAGGTTAGGACAATTAGTTAATAGTTCTCCAAATACACCGAAAATCTAAATTTTTGAATTTCAAAAAATCCAGAAAATAATTTAAATTAAAATTTTCATATTTAAAACTTCTCGAGTATTACAGATTTTTATATAATTAATTTTGGTTTGAAGGTTGATTTTGGTTAAAAATTGTAAAATATTTGGCTGAATTTATATAGAAAATATTTTTTCTAAAATAATTTTGTAAAGTTATTTGGCAAATTTTTTTATTTTTACAAATAATATTATTTTATTAAATTTTATTTTAAAATAATTTAATATTTAAATTTAAATTTAAAATTTAAAATTTTAATATTTTGGGCCTAAAATTATTTTTAGAAAGCAAAGACAAACACCAACATTGACTTATTCATATCAAACAAAATAAAAGGTTGAGTAATAAAATCCAACTTTTCAAAGATTGGTTTGTGAGGACCCGAATCCCGCGAGAGGATTACTATTGAATCAGCAGCTTCTGGAGGCTTATGTTGGGTGTTGGAGGTATTTGTGTGCGTTTCGGACTCAAGAAGTGGACTCAGTGTGTTAAGTGGATTCCGAGTGTATTCGGATGCACTCGTCGAATTTTAAAAGTGGTTTCGCGCGAAATAGACATCGGATTTGGATTAAGCGCGGAAAAACGAAGAAAATCGACTACTTTGTTGTATTTTTCTGAGTTCGGACGCCCGAAAACGGACACCCAAAAATTTTCAGTGTTTTCGGGTGCACGGTGGACCAAGGGGTGTGCCACGTGGCGGCTTTCTAGTGGTGTCGTACGCCACGTGGCAGAGCGGGAGAGGCGGCGCAGTGGGCTCGGCCCACGGGAGTAGGCGCAGGCAGGCGCGCGGGCAGAGCGCGCGGGTTGGCGCGGTGCAGCGGAGCGAGTGTGCCACGTGGCAGATTCCCATTGGTTGGAGTAGGACACGTGGCAGCTGCTGGTTGGTTGGTGCTGTGGCGCGGTCCACGGAGAGGCGCGGGGTGGCGCATGGACCGGGCGGGACACGTGGCGGCTTCTGGTTGGCGGGCTCTCCAGGGAGGCAGGGTGGCAGGCGGCGCGGCAGGCACGTGCGTGGGCGCGGTTGGGGGCCATCATGCGGGCCACGTGGTGCCCGCTGATTCGCGGGCGCCACCCACACGCGTTGACCGGCGCGGGCCACGCGTCGCGGCAGGGGTGGGCCGGCCCGCTGTTCGCTGTTCGGGGACCACATAGCGCAACCAGGGAGATTCGGGCGTGTGAGGTCCCGGAATCTCCCGCGTAGGGTTGCTGGTTGTTGGGCAGCTTTCGGTCGCCGTTGGGGGTGTTGGTGCGCGTGTTGGGGGCCCAGAAATGGATTTGTGATGCAATTTGGGATTTGCTTGCATCACTGGAGGCCTGCGTGGGTTGCGCGCAATTTGGACACAAGTGGTGGACTTCGGGCTTAAATTGAGACCCCGTGGGAAGTTGGAGGACCCGCCGGGTGTTTAGAAGTGATTTCGCGCGATTCAGATGTCAAAATTAGACTCCGGGTGAAGTCCGGATAAAAGATTACCTCTCCGGTCGCCTTCGGTAATTTTTAGAGTTAAAATTTAGCAAATCGGACTTTAAAAATGGACCCGGCGCGAAAATCGGATCGAGTGGGTATTCGGCAAATTTTCGGATGAGAATTTGGAGAAATGGACATCGTTTTTGGATTCAGCGCGCGAAATCGCTAGGAATGGACTATTTATTTGTTGGTTTTGGAGCCCTGTAGGCGTGCGCGCTTTTCGAGGCGAAGCGGCACGCAAATCGAGGTGTCGCGGCATGCAAACCGTGGCCTGCGCGGCACGGACCCCGAGGAGGCCGCGTGTCAGAACGCGCGTGGGCGCGCTGGGAAGCGCACCCGCCTGCGCGGGGGCACGTGGGGGGGCCGCCACGTGGCGGGCACCCACTGGCGCCCCGGGTCACGGGCGCGTGGGCGCTGCCCGTGTCACGGGCGCGTGTCACGCGCCTGTGCGCAGGCAGCGCGGCCGCGTGGCGCGCAGGGGCGCGGCCACGTGGCCGCTGCTTCGTTGCTTGGACCCGGTGCACCCGAGCGGGTGCCGTGGACCGGGGGTGGTGCACCGTGAACCCGAGCCGTGGACCACCCTCTTCCCTCTCCCTCCTTTTCTTCTTCTTCTTCCTCCCCGCAAGGGAATTTCTTTCTCTCTTTCGTTTTCTCCTTCAACCGAGAGTGAGGGAGAGTGAGGGAGGAGGTTGTGGGAGATGCCGTTTTGCGTCGCGGGCCTCGGGGAACGCGCGGGGCTTCCGATGGAAGCGTTTCGGCGGCGGCGGCGCTAACGGGTGGGTCCCGTGCTTTGGTTTTTTCTGTATTTTTGTACAGTTTTTGGAGCGTTCTTTTAGTCTGTAACTGACCCTCTTGCTCCTTTCTGTGTTGGGCACCGTGCACCGTTTTGCGTGCGGACTCCGGCACCGTGCACCGTTTTGCGTGCGGACTCCGTTTTGCGTGCGGACTACGGCACCGTGCACTGTTTTGCGTGCGGACTCCGGCACCGTGCACCGTTTTGCGTGCGAACTCCGTTTTGCGTGCGGATCCTGGCACCGTGCACCGTTTTGCGTGCGAACTCCGGCACCGTGCACCGTTTTACGTGCGGACTCCGTTTTGCGTGCGGATTCCGGTACCGTGCACCGTTTTGCGTGCGGACTCCGGCGCCGTGCACCGTTTCACGTGCAGACTCCGTTTTTGGTGCAAACTCCGGCAGCGTGCACCGTTTTGCGTGCGGACTCCGGCGGCGTGCTCCGTTTTGCGTGCGGACTCCGACGGCGTGTCCCGTTTTGCGTGCGGATCGCGTGTAGGCCAATTGCAAGTGTCTACGAGCAATTGGTGGCAAATCGAGGTGGGTGGCCTTATCTCCAAGTTTTATGGAATGTACATTAATTCTATTAATGTAGGACTATGCATGATAGTTTATTTCCTTGTGTAGCATGCTAGATTGTTGGAATGGCTATCCCTTTATTATCGGTTAATGTGGTTATCTTGGAACTTGACCTAGCACCCCCGTCATATGTTGTATGTGTAACCAGACTAGTAGAAAACCCTCACTTGGGCTAGGGTTATTTATGCTTAGACATCCACACTGTTCCTTCATCCCTGGACATAGTGTTTTCTCGCCCGGGTAGTGGGCCGAGAGGTCGGGACTTGCTTTTAGTGTGGGATGCTTTTGCACTCTTGCTTGGGAGCAGAGTGGAGTCTGATAGTTGTAGCTGGGTTGCTTATCTGTGCCGGGAGCCGTTTGGGTAAACGGTAGTCCCGGGAGGTCTTGTTTCCCTGTTGTGCCGTCGTGAAGGGAGCCGTTGCGCAGACGGCAGTCCCGGGCCGTCGAGTATCTTCCGGTCCGCCTTGTTGGGAACCGTTGGGGTTGACGGTGGTCCCAGGTCGTTGAGTGTTGTCCGACCTGTTTTGTTACCCTGAGTTGTGGGTCGTTCCTGGCTGTGGAGTATCTCCAGCCAGTGAGCCTTGTGCTGTGAGCCGTTGGCGAGGCTAGTGTCTCGTGTTTCGAGTTAGCCGAGCAGCTGAGTCGTTGAGAGTTCTCCGACTGTTGTGCGAGGTATTTGGGGATCCTGAGTCCTACCGTTCTGAGAGTGAGCGTGGATTTTGACTAGCCTGCTTATGCCAATTTGTGATACTCTATGCCGCGCCGTTTTCCTCAGTTGGAGTCGCGTCCCTGAGATGCCGCTGTGGATACGATGGGCCTGTTGAGGCAGTTTTGCGCGAGGGGTGAGTTAGTCGGGCAGGACGCCCCACGTAAATCCCGTCCTCATGGGGATGCGTGGTAGTGGGCAGGCGCGTTCCTAGTCGACAGGCGCAGGCTTGACTGGACCCTATGAGGCAGTCAGTTCGATTGGGCCTTTTGAGCACCTTGGGTGCGAGCGGTCTCTTTTACCTTCATCTGTTCCACTTTTTGAGTAGTTAGATAGAGGTATGGCAGCTGTAGAGTAGCTACAGCTTTTCTTGTTCAGATTTCATTGCACTGTTATCTTTTACCTCTAGTAGACTTGGTGGGCAGACCGTTGGGCTTGTTGACGGCACCCACTGAGAACTACTGTGGGAAGTAGTTCTCACACCCGTCGTGGTGTCTTTTTCCCCAGGAACTTCTTCTCCTGTTCCTGTTGCTCCAGTTGCTGATCCTTCTGACCGAGGCGAGGGAGTCGCGAGCTAGTTCCCTACCCGTCATTGGAGTGTAGCGGTACCCCTCCAGAGGAGAGCTTCAGTAGATTAGTTTACTTCTTTTTCCTCTGTTGAGAGACCTTTGTTGTGAGGTATAGAGTTGTACTTTATTTTACAGTTTGAGAGACTGATGTAGTGAGGATATTCTTGTATCGAGAGTCTGTACACTGATGTATTTATTGGAGATACCTCCCTTTTGAGTTTTGTATCAGAGGACTTTGTATACGATCGTATTTGGGAGATGGATATTGTATTATTTTCAGTTGTACAGTGTTTGGTTTCAGTTTTTAGTAGTCTACTTTCAGCTCTGATATCTGTGTGCTGTAGTTGATTCTTTCTGCAGGTTAGACGCTTCGTCTGTACGGCAGTTTCCGTACAGATGGCGGATCTGTTAGCGAGCCCGGGTCGCAGTTTCGACCCCGGCGCGTGACAGATTAGAGTGGTATCAGAGCCTAGGTTGTAGGTCGTGATGGACTTAGAAACCCTAGGCTTGCGGTTGGACATTAGGATGACTACGTGAGAGTCGTGACTTTTAGCGAGAGTCTTGATTGAGTTTATACCTCTCCCAAGAGATGGGATGAGTATTTGCCATGTTTACTTTCCCAAGCGATTATGTTGGCCGCGACAACATAATGCTATGGAATGGATGACATGTATTAGACTTTCGCTGGATTGGGTCGTATGGTTGTTGTGTCCTGACATTTGTTGTTTTGCAGTGGGTTGCGATACCCCTGAGACATCGTGTTGTGAAAAGGACACACCCCACCCTGGCTGAGTCACCAGGAGAGCGTTTTTCCTGGCTGAGTTACCAGGAGAGCGTTTTCCCTGGCTGAGTTACCAACAGGGCATTTTCCCTGGCTGAGTCACCAGGAGGGCGTTTTCCCTGGCTGAGTCACCAGGAGGGCATTTTCCCTGGCTGAGTTACCAGGAGGGCATCTTCCCTGGCTGAGTTACCAGGAGGGCATCTTCCCTGGCTGAGTTACCAGGAGGGCATTTTCCCTGGCTGAGTCACCAGGAGGGCGTTTTCCCTGGCTGAGTCACCAGGAGAGCGTTTTTCCTGGCTGAGTTACCAGGAGAGCGTTTTCCCTGGCTGAGTTACCAGGAGGGCATTTTCCCTGGCTGAGTAACCAGGAGGGCATTTTCCCTGGCTGAGTTACCAGGAGGGCATTTTCCCTGGCTGAGTTACCAGGAGGGCATTTCCCTGGCTGAGTTACCAGGAGGGCATTTTCCCTGGCCGAGTTACCAGGAGGGCATTTTCCCTGGCTGAGTTACCAGGAGGGCGTTTTCACTGGCCGAGTTACCAGATGGATAATTATCGCTGGCCGAGTTACCAGATGGATAATTATCACTGGCCGAGTTACCAGATGGATAATTATCACTGGCCGAGGTACCAGATGGATAATTATCGCTGGCCGAGTTACCAGATGGATAATTATCCCTGGCCGAGTTACCAGAGGGATAATTATCACTGGCCGAGTTACCAGGTGGATAATTATCGCTGGCCGAGTTACCAGATGGATACTTATCGCTGGCCGAGTTACCAGATGGATAATTATCGATGGCCGAGTTACACAGATGGATAATTATCCCTGGCCGAGTGACCAGATGGATAATTATCGCTGGCCGAGTTACCAGATGGATAATTATCGCTGGCCGAGTTACCAGATTGATAATTATCGCTGGCCGAGTTACCAGATGGATAATTAATCCTGGCCGAGTTACCAGATGGATAATTATCACTGGCCGAGTTACCAGATGGAATAATTATCGCTGGCCGAGTTACCAGATGGATAATTATCACTGGCCGAGTTTACCAGATGGATAATTATCACTGGCCGAGTTACCAGATGGATAATTATCACTGGGCCGAGTTACCAGATGGATAATATCACTGGCCGAGTTACCAGATGATAATTATCGCTGGCCGAGTTACCAGATGGGATACTTTCCACTGGCCGAGCAACCAGATGGATGCATTGCCCCTGGCCGACGTTACCAGGTGGGCACATGCCCTGGCCGAGTTACCAGGAGGACATTTTTCCCTCGCCGAATTACCAGGAGGATACTTTCCACTGGCCGAGCTACCAGAGGCGATGCCGCCAGTGAGGGGCGATGCCGCCCAGTGAGTGGCGATGCCGCCCAATGAGTGGCGATGCCGCATAGTGAGTGGCGAAGGTTTGGCCTGTTGAGGCGATTTTCACCTTCCGGCCGAGTTACAGGTGGTTATTGTAGTGAGATTGAGATGATCTGACAGGACGCCGAGAGTTGATGGCGTCGAGTCGTCCTGATGGACTACCGGAGCGTCTCCAGCCGTGAGTTGCGTGTTGACATAGTTTCCCGCTTTAAACGAGAGGGACCGAATCCCTGAACGGTAAAGGAGCGAAAACTTCGATAGACTGAGCCTAGAGTCTGTTCTTGTTTGATTGGGGGTTCTAGGCACCGGTCTATCAGGATTGTTGGATCTTTGCCGCGTCAGTCGGTTCTTCTCGCCTATGAGTGGGGTGTTGCTGTGAGTTGAGTCGTTGAGGGTTCTCCGACATAGCTGTGAGAGTGCTAGGGCATTTGCATTGATGTATAGGCTAGAGATAGGACCTTTAGCTTGTGCTCGTGAGGTTCAGATACCTGATCACGTGTTGCACATAGATGGGAGTTATTGGTCCTGCCCAGTGCAGTTGGGGCCCTGGTTTTTTTTTGCCTGTTGATCTTCTGGCCCTTCCCCAGCTCCGGGTTTTCGAGGTAGTGTTGGGTATAGGACTGTGAAGATCTGAGATCTTGATGCTCGAGTATACCACACCGTTGATACACGGTGGTGATGCCACACCGTTGATACACGGTGGTGATGCCACGCCGTTGGTGCACGGTGGTGATGCCACGCCGTTGGTGCACGGTGGTAATGCCACGCCGTTGATACACGGTGGTGATGCCACGCGTTGATACACGGTGATGATGCCACACCGTTGGTGCACGGTGGTGATGCCACGCCGTTGGTGCACGGCAGTGATGCCACGCGTGGGTGCACGGCAGTGATGCCACGTTGTAGGTAACACAACGGTGAGAGTCTCTTGGATGTTCGGACTTTTGACGCGAGTTGGGCATCAGCTTTATGATCGCCTTGTGAGTTTCAGTTTTCAGTCCGTTCACACGACGGTTTGGTCCCGTCAGGGTGTTCTTTATGAGTTGAGGGATCGACTTCGACCCGTGGGTCCGTTGGGGTTATGATAGCATGTTGAGCGACCAACTGTGGCACGAGATGTGTCTCTTGAGGATCCCTTGTTGAGGGTAGCCTGCAGATTGAGTAGTCCACTCGGGTGGTCTTTGGATCGGGAACGTGACCGAGTGAAGACCCCAACTTATGGATTTTCCTTCCTATTGGACGAGTCTGCGGGTATGCTTCGGGTAGTCTTGTTGAGGGTGGCACCATGTTGTGGTTTGGTGCGTATCACACTTGTGGTTATTTCAGTTTTTTCCCCCAGCCTTCTTTGTGGAGCCCTTGATTTTTTCACGTCTCAGCTCAGTAGTGTGTGATTTTCCCTCGCCCGTGATTTACTGCCCCTTCGAGATCTGTGATTATTGGAGTACGAGGGACGCCCGTTGCAATTTCTGGCTCGAGAGATGAGGAGAATTGCACGTCGGGTCATACCGTACTTGTTGTTGTTGTTGCGGAGTAATCACGAGGAGCGAGTGGGGGAGTAGAGGCGTATTGTTAGATACCTAACCGTGGTATTCTTGACTCCCGATGGGCTTGATCTAGTTTCGAGGACGAAACTTTCTTTAGTGGGGGAGGATGTGAGGTCCCGGAATCTCCCGCGTAGGGTTGCTGGTTGTTGGGCAGCTTTCGGTCGCCGTTGGGGGTGTTGGTGCGCGTGTTGGGGGCCCAGAAATGGATTTGTGATGCAATTTGGGATTTGCTTGCATCACTGGAGGCCTGCGTGGGTTGCGCGCAATTTGGACACAAGTGGTGGACTTCGGGCTTAAATTGAGACCCCGTGGGAAGTTGGAGGACCCGCCGGGTGTTTAGAAGTGATTTCGCGCTATTCAGATGTCAAAATTAGACTCCGGGTGAAGTCGGATAAAAGATTACTCTCTCGGTCACCTTCGGGAATTTTTAGAGTTGAAAATTTAGCAAATCGGACTTAAAAATGGACCGGCGCGAAAATCGGATCGAGTGGGCATTCGGCAAATTTTCTGATGAGAATTTGGAGAAATGGACATCGTTTTTGGATTTCAGCTGCGCGAAATCGCTAGGAATGGACTATTTATTTGTTGGTTTTGGAGCCCTGTAGGCGTGCGCGCATTTCGAGGCGAAGCGGCACGCAAATCGAGGTGTCGCGGCATGCAAACCGTGGCCTGCGCGGCACGGACCCCGAGGAGGCCGCGTGTCAGAACGCGCGTGGGCGCGCTGGGAAGCGCACCCGCCTGCGCGGGGGCACGTGGGGGGCCGCCACGTGGCGGGCACCCACTGGCGCCCCGGGTCACGGGCGCGTGGGCGCTGCCCGTGTCACGGGCGCGTGTCACGCGCCTGTGCGCAGGCAGCGCGGCCGCGTGGCGCGCAGGGGCGCGGCCACGTGGCCGCTGCTTCGTTGCTTGGACCCGGTGCACCCGAGCGGGTGCCGTGGACCGGGGGTGGTGCACCGTGAACCCGAGCCGTGGACCACCCTCTTCCCTCTCCCTCATTTTCTTTTCTTCTTCCTCCCCGCAAGGGAATTTCTTTCCCTCTTTCGTTTTCTCCTTCAACCGAGAGTGAGGGAGAGTGAGGGAGGAGGTTGTGGGAGATGCCGTTTTGCGTCGCGGGCCTCGGGGAACGCGCGGGGCTTCCGATGGAAGCGTTTCGGCGGCGGCGGCGCTAACGGGTGGGTCCCGTGCTTTGGTTTTTCTGTATTTTTGTACAGTTTTTGGAGCGTTCTTTTAGTCTGTAACTGACCCTCTTGCTCCTTTCTGTGTTGGGCACCGTGCACCGTTTTGCGTGCGGACTCCGGCACCATGCACCGTTTTGCGTGCGGACTCCGTTTTGCGTGCGGACTCCGGCACCGTGCACCGTTTTGCGTGCGGACTCCGGCACCGTGCACCGTTTTGCGTGCGGACTCCGTTTTGCGTGCGGATCCTGGCACCGTGCATCGTTTTGCGTGCGAACTCCGGCACCGTGCACGTTTTGCGTGCGGACTCCGTTTTGCGTGCGGATTCCGGCACCGTGCACCGTTTTGCGTGCGGACTCCGGCGCCGTGCACCGTTTCACGTGCAGACTCCGTTTTTGGTGCGGACTCCGCAGCGTGCTCCGTTTTGCGTGCGGACTCCGGCGGCGTGCTCCGTTTTGCGTGCGGACTCCGACGGCGTGTCCCGTTTTGCGTGCGGATCGCGTGGAGGCCAATTGCAAGTGTCTACGAGCAATTGGTGGCAAATCGAGGTGGGTGGCCTTATCTCCAAGTTTTATGGAATGTACATTAATTCTATTAATGTAGGACTATGCATGATAGTTTATTTCCTTGTGTAGCATGCTAGATTGTTGGAATGGCTATCCCTTTATTATCGGTTAATGTGGTTATCTTGGAACTTGACCTAGCACCCCCGTCATATGTTGTATGTGTAACCAGACTAGTAGAAAACCCTCACTTGGGCTAGGGTTATTTATGCTTAGACATCCACACTGTTCCTTCATCCCTGGACATAGTGTTTTCTCGCCCGGGTAGTGGGCCGAGAGGTCGGGACTTGCTTTTAGTGTGGGATGCTTTTGCACTCTTGCTTGGGAGCAGAGTGGAGTCTGGTAGTTGTAGCTGGGTTGCTTATCTGTGCCGGGAGCCGTTTGGGTAAACGGTAGTCCCGGGAGGTCTTGTTTCCCTGTTGTGCCGTCGTGAAGGGAGCCGTTGCGCAGACGGCAGTCCCGGGCCGTCGAGTATCTTCCGGTCTGCCTTGTGGGAACCGTTGGGGTTGACGGTGGTCCCAGGTCGTTGAGTGTTGTCCGACCTGTTTTGTTACCCTGAGTTGTGGGTCGTTCCTGGCTGTGGAGTATCTCCAGCCAGTGAGCCTTGTGCTGCGAGCCGTTGGCGAGGCTAGTGTCTCGTGTTTCGAGTTAGCCGAGCAGCTGAGTCGTCGAGAGTTCTCCGACTGTTGTGCGAGGTATTTGGGGATCCTGAGTCCTACCGTTCTGAGAGTGAGCGTGGATTTTGACTAGCCTGCTTATGCCAATTTGTGATACTCTATGCCGCGCCGTTTTCCTCAGTTGGAGTCGCGTCCCTGAGATGCCGCTGTGGATACGATGGGCCTGTTGAGGCAGTTTTGCGCGAGGGGTGAGTTAGTCGGGCAGGACGCCCCACGTAAATCCCGTCCTCATGGGGATGCGTGGTAGTGGGTAGGCGCGTTCCTAGTCGACAGGCGCAGGCTTGACTGGACCCTATGAGGCAGTCAGTTCGATTGGGCCTTTTGAGCACCTTGGGTGCGAGTGGTCTTTTTTACCTTCATCTGTTCCACTTTTTGAGTAGTTAGATAGAGGTATGGCAGCTGTAGAGTAGCTACAGCTTTTCTTGTTCAGATTCATTGCACTGTTATCTTTTACCTCTAGTAGACTTGGTGGCAGACCGTTGGGCTTGTTGACGGCACCTACTGAGAACTACTGTGGGAAGTAGTTCTCACACCCGTCGTGGTGTCTTTTTCCCCAGGAACTTCTTCTCCTGTTTCTGTTGCTCCAGTTGCTGATCCTTCTGACCGAGGCGAGGGAGTCGCGAGCTAGTTCCCTACCCGTCATTGGAGTGTAGCGGTACCCTCCAGAGGAGAGCTTCAGTAGATTAGTTTACTTCTTTTTCCTCTGTTGAGAGACCTTTGTTGTGAGGTATAGAGTTGTACTTTATTTTACAGTTTGAGAGACTGATGTAAGAGGATATTCTTGTATCGAGAGTCTGTACACTGATGTATTTGGAGATACTCCCTTTTGAGTTTTGTATCAGAGGACTTTGTATACGATCGTATTTGGGAGATGGATATTGTATTATTTTCAGTTGTACAGTGTTTGGTTTTCAGTTTTTAGTAGTCTACTTTCAGCTCTGATATTCTGTGTACTGTAGTGATTCTTTCTGCAGGTTAGACGCTTCGTCTGTACGGCAGTTTCCGTACAGATGGCGGATCTGTTAGCGAGCCGGGTCGCAGTTTCGACCCCGGGGCGTGACAGGGCGCTCCCCGGTTGAGGTCTCCACCGGATTCGGCGCTCGGATTTGGCCCGAGCGCCCAATCGGGGACAAATCGGGTCTTCCGAATTTGTCGGGTGGGCAATAAATAGGCCCAGTATAGCTTTGTTACGGTTTTCTGACCTGTTTCTCTCGGGGACTTCTTTAGGTGACTTCTTCCTCTACCAGTTCTACACCCTGTGGAGATTTTTTCGGATTTTAGGAGGCTCGTACATCGAGGGTTTACACCAGATTCGGCGCATCGCGACGCTTCTTCTCCGGCGACCCTTCCCGTCGCGTTTCGATAGTGCGCGGACTCCCACGGGTACTCCGACAGTATTTTTGGGCAATTCT